>OX328099.1:10213823-10774530 GCA_946811185.2 Hippopus hippopus
ACAGAAAACATTGTGGAAAAGGAGAAAATGCTGGTAACCAGCATTTTCTCCTTTTCCCACAATACTTTCTACCCTATCAAAGTAAGAAATCATCATATTAACAAGATTTAATTTGTTTTCTGCAGATGCTTTGAATTTGGTCAAGTCCAAAAATTTGTCGTTTGGTAAAGAGTTAAACACTATAGACAAAAGCAACCATGAAATTGCAATTATATGTATTAGATGAAAATGTCCAATAGGATTTTTTTGTGCAGTATGGCTTAATTTTAACCTATTACCAAACAGATCAACTCTTTCACACTTTCCAATCCTCCAGTAAACAGCTTTCATTAAACATCGTGGAAAAAAGGAGCAACAGGTTGTACACTGTTACCAGCAATAATTTTTGTTAAAATTCAATTGGCAAAAATGTTCAATCCAAAATTGTCAGTCTGTGCCCACTCTGCAGGCTGACATAGTTCGATACATTTTGCAGATGTATTAAAGGTGGGATTTTAGATTTTTCACATCTCACCAAATTAAAAAATATATATATCACTGAAATTTATTTGAAAAAACAATACAAATCATCAATAATTAAGAATCATAAAATTACAAAAAAAAATTTTTTTTATGGTGTTCCCTTAAAAGGCTACGTAGCCTCTTAAGGTATTTTTAGATTTCGCGCCAGAAATCAAAAAAAGCATTGTGGGAATGTAAAGTGACTGGCACGTGACTAATAACGCTTAAATTCCATAACATAACAACCATGTAATTGTTTTCCATAATGTCTTCTTCGAACGCTATGTTTGAAGCTTTGTCTGTGTATTTCCGGTATGTAAATGAGCGAGTTGCTCATGTAAAAATAGAACATGTTTCCCGTCAGTGTCGACCAGGGCCGTAGTAAATCTCTAATTTCTCTTGTTGTTGGATGGTTTTCGACTACTGGAGTTTTATGAATGAAAATTAAAAGGCTTTGGGAGTATAAGGATGATTTTTTTGTATTTTTGTAAAATTTTCGTCCCAAAATCTGAAGGGCCACCTTTAAGCCTACTTTTCACAGGTCATGGCTACAAATATACATGTATAACACTTACCCGACAAATACCCATCAACAGGTCCCTGACTATAGAATAAAAGTTCATGGTGAATTTTTTCTTGGGCTGATATATCATCCTTCCATTGCTCCATATCATCTGTAAGAAACACACATAAAAAAGGCTATAAATCAAATACTGTACTCTGATTGACTCTTACAGTTCTACATGGGTTGAAAATTCTCAATCCAGAAGATGCAGATATTGCAATGTTATGACTGTTTTTGTCAGAATCTCTGGTATAACAGCAGACGGTGTAGATTCAGGATCAGAGTGCAGGATTTGTGCAGTTTGATCTTGATCTACACCTTATGTAAAAGCAATTAAATCAGGCTCAGCACTTAAAAGTTAAAAATAAATTTCTAACCCTTTACCAAACCACAAAAGTTTTTACTCATCAATGTTCAAAGCAATATTTAATTCATCATACAATAGTTTAAACAAGAGCGGTAAATTGTCGCAAGATACGCCTGTCCCACCGCCAGTTGTCAAGGGGGTATAATAATCGTAAAGGTCAGGTAATGCAACAAACATGTTTACCAAGTCTCAAGTCAATTTGACTTGAGGTGACAAAGTTTCGTTCCAGACAAGCAAGAAATACTGTAAAAATGAAGATCAAAGTGGAATTACTCGAAATCCGCACTAGGTAGAGTTATTGTTCTTGCGCACTGTACTCTGTAATATTGCAACAAACATGCATACAAAGTTTCAAGTCAATCAGACTGGAGATGACAAAATTATGCTCCAGACAAGCAGAAAATGCTGTAAAAATGACGATCAAAGGGAAATAACTCAAAGACAGCACGAGGTAGAGTTATGGTTCTTTTGCACTGCAATCCGTATTTTTGCAACTAACACACATGCCAAGTTTCAACTCAATCGGACTGGAGATGACAAAGTTATGCTCCGGACAAGCAGAAAATGCTGTAAAAATGACGATCAAAGGGAAATAACTCAGACAGCAAGAGGTAGAGTTATGGTTCTTTCGCACTGCACTCCGTATTATTGCAACAAACACAAATGCCAAGTTTCAAGTCAATCGGACTGGAGATGACAAAGTTATGCTCCGGACAAGCAGAAACTGCTGTAAAAATGACGATCAAAGGGAAATAACTCAAAGACAGCACAAGGTAGAGTTATGGTTCTTTCGCACTGCACTCCGTATTATTGCAACAAACACACATGCCAAGTTTCAAGTCAATCGGACTGGAGATGACAAAGTTATGCTGCGGACAAGCACAAATGTTGTAAAAATGACGATCAAAGGGAAATAACTCAAAGACAGCACGAGGTAGAGTTATGGTTCTTTTGCACTGCACTCCCCCTTAATGAGATCTATCCACCCATGAAGTTTCATAACCGTAGCTAGCACAGTTTTGGAGATATGCTTTGGACAAAATTCAAGTATGAATATAAACAAAGGGAAATAACTCAAAAATTAAGTAAGCAAGAGTTATGATTCCTGTGCACTGCACTCCCCCTTGATAAGATCTATCTACCCATGAAGTTTCATAACCTTAGCTTGTATAGTCTTGGAGATATGCTCCGGACAAAATATAAGTATGAAAAACAACAAAGGGCAATAACTCAAAAATTAAGGAAGCAAGAGTTATGATTCCTGTGCACTGCACTCCCCCTTGATGAGATCTATCCACCCATGAAGTTTCATAACCTTAGCTAGTATAGTCTTGGAGATATGCTCCGGACAAAATTCAAGTATGAAAAACAACAAAGGGCAATAACTCAAAAATTAAGGAAGCAAGAGTTATGATTCCTGTGCACTGCACTCCCCCTTGATGAGATCTATCCACCCATGAAGTTTCATAACCGTAGCTAGTATAGTTTTGGAGATATGCTCCAGACAAAATTCAAGTATGAAAAACAACAAAGGGCAATAACTCAAAAATTAAGCAAGCGAGAGTTATGATTCCTGTGCACTGCACTCCGCCTTGATGAGATCTATCCACCCATGAAATTTCATAACCGTAGCTAGCATAGTTTTGGAGATATGCTCCGGACAAAGAATGGGGACGCCGCCCGCCCGTCCGCCCGCCCGCCACGGGTGATCCCATAATACGTCCTGTCTTCGACAGACATATAAAAATGGCTCAAAATTTTAGAAAATCTATATTTTTCTGAAAGGGCAGAAAAACATCTTGAGAAGACAAGAAAATGCTGGTTACCAGCATTGTTTCCTTTCCTCACAATGTTTTCAAAAGCCCTTCGCCTTAGCATAGTTAAACATATTTGTATGTCTGACAGTAAAAACCAAAGTTAGTTTGCAGCTTGATCAATTCAGTACAGCAGACACATCAACCTGCTGTATATTCCTTAACTCTTTACCACACAATCCCTACTTTAACGACCCTAACAAAGAGGCCTTCAGAAAACATTGTGGGAAAAGGAGAAAATGCTGCTAACCAGCATTTTCTCCTTTCCTCACAATGTTTTCTACCCTATCAAAGACTACTATCCCCAAATCAGTCATGTTTAAATTGTCGTCTGCAAATGTTTTCAATTTGGACAAGTCTATATTTTTCTTGTGTGGTAAAGGGTTAAGTCTTTACCACACAATCTCCAATTTTAACGACCCTTCAGGAAAAGGCTTTTGAAAAAAATTGTGGGAAAAGGAGAAAATGCGGGTCAACAGCATTTTCTGCCTTTCCCACAATGTTTTTTACCCTTTTAACCCAAAACTGCATCATTTGCACCACATTTAATTTGTCGTCTGCAAATCCTTTCAATTTAAAAAGGTCTAAAATTTTGTCATTTGGTAAAGAGTTAAGCAAACAATCCAGACGCTGAACGACCCTAAGGAAAAAAAGCTTTTGAAAATGTTATCGAAAATGGAGAAAATACTGTTTATCCCACAATGTTTTCTATCCTATCAAAGAGAGAAATCGTCATATTAGCAACATATGATTTCACGTCTGCAAATGCTTTCAATTTGGTCTGGACAGTAAAAAATTTGTCATTTAGTAAAGATATTCATGTACAAATGCAGTGGAAGTGTCATAGCTCTGTGTATGCAACTGAACCAGATCATGCCATTCACAATGTGCGTTGTCTAGGTATAGGTGACAATGAAGCTTGAGGCCCTACAGATAAAAAATGTTTTTGTGTGACAGAGTATTTCATTAGATAAATTATCCTGTTTGTACCCAATCATTGAAACAGTTACAGATACAAACCTTTAATGATGAGCACATGAATTTATCATTTAACCATTTACCACACAGTCCTGACTCTTAACGACCATGAGAAATAATGGTTAGAAAACATGGCAAAAGGAGAAAATGCTGGTTACCTGCATTTTCTCATATACCCACAATGTTTTCTAATCTACCCTGAATAACTTTTGATTTTTGAGTCGCATTCAATTTGTCCTCTGCAAATGCTTTCAATTTGAACTGGTCTGACATATTGTTGTTTGGTAAATTGTAAACCCTGCATTTGATAGCATAATCTTGGACTCATCCTATTTGAAAGTATTGGCAGATGAAAAATTAATTTCAGCTTAGATTTTGAGATTTGTTTGTAAAAGAGTAGAAAACATTATGGGAAAAGAAGAAATGCTGGTTATAAACAATCATTTTCTCCTTTTCCAACAAGGTTTTCTTAACTCTTCTCTGCCAGAGTCATTAAAATTCTGGATCATGTCGTATAGTATTAACTGACTTAGGCAATTAACTAAACAGCGTGTAACCACCCTGTCCCACGTAAGCGAAATCTGCAGCGAAATAATACCAAAACTTAGAAAGCAATTCGCAGTATTAGTAGCGTTTCCATTCTGTGAACTCGTTTGAACAATTTTGCACGGAAAATGCACTGAAAAATAACAAATAGCTTGAATTTCAAAAGTTTTGTAGATATTGTGTACAGCCCAGCATCTGCAAGGAGTATGAAGTTATTCAACCAAAATAAACGATTCTTGAAAAGGGAAACCCTGTTGGTACATTATTCAAATGGCAATTCGAACAGCAGTTGTGGAAAACACATTACAGAACCGATTTCAACGTCCGGCGATCGTACCCAAGTAGCAAGAATCATTGGGGATTTGTTGGCCTTTTCGATCAGGTTGGTACTTTAATGCACCCTAATCAGAAAGAAAGCGGTAGAGATTTGGTGCGAATATGGTGATTATTCCGAACAAGGATTTACTGCGATTTAGTAACAACAGCAGAACAAAGGCCCGAATGTAAAATGCACACCTACCGATCCCTTAGGGACGTAACCAAACCCATTCTGAAAATTATGATCCTAGCATTCGTCGAAAACTTTTGTACATGCACAAAAATATTTTTGGAGTACAGCAAACATTGATGAATGCTGAACAAAAAGCAGCGAATACAAACCACTGGCTTGACGAACATTTAACAAATACACCTAATTTAATTCAGTATGCATTCGGTGGAATTTTTGGCTAGGTGGACAGCGTGGTAACAAAATTATAAATGCACAGACAAATGCGGAAAATGGATAATGCCACTCCCTTAACTCTTTACCATACAATCCCGTGTGTTAATGACCCTGAGAAAGAAACCTTTTAAAAACATTGTGGGAAAAGAAGAAAATGCTGGTAACCAGCATTTTCTCCTTTTTCCACAATGTTTTCTACCCTTCTAAAGACAGAAATCATCATTTGAGTCATGTTTAATTTATCGTCTGCTAATGGTTTCAATTTGGTTGAGTCTAAAATTTTGTTGTGTGGTAAAGGGTTAATGTAAGATAAGCAATGGGTCAAGACAAATTCAATATTCAACAAAACTTTTATGTATCATCCATGAAGCCTTGGTCATTTTTGTGGGGTAAATGTGTCAAACATGGTCATAAACTTGTCAAATCCATGATAATTGACCAGGTCAAACAGCAACAAAATCCAGGAAATTTCAAAAGTTTAACTCCCAGACCTCTACAAAAATTAAACTTATATATTTTGTTGGTTGACCAAAACAAATTTAGCTTTATCCATTTAGATAATAGCTCTTTTCCAAACTATTAAATCCATTAACAACCCCGGAGAATGTGCTCTTGAAAATGTGGGAAGAGAATAAAATGCTGTTAACCAGTATTATCTCTTTTTCTCGCATATTTTCTACGACTGGACAGCACATTTTGCAGAGTCTAATCTAGATCTATATGTAACATAGTCTGCAAAACTGCCTTATATTGATTGCCCTTAGCATGTTAAGAGTTAAATCTTTACCCGATTAAAAAAAATGTTACACTTGACCAAATTGAAAAAGTTGCTAACAACATATCAAATGCGGCTCAAATAATTGGATCTATCTTTGAAATGGAAGAAAGCATCACAGGTTGATTGTTTTGGAGTTTAACAGTTTTAAAAGCTTAGGCCATATCATAGCTGTCAGTGCACCTAAACATGTATTTCCTGGCTTTCTCACACCAGTACTGACACAACTTTCTTTACAAGTCACTGACTACTTTTCTTTTCTATGGCACTCTCAGGGTCAACTTGTGCATAATCACTATAACAATAGCATGAACAGCTTCAGCAACTTTGGCAGACCTGATAAAATCCAAAGTCTGACTGAATTTACTTATTTATTTTAATTACAAATTAGAAGTAATAATTTGTTTCCAGCATTTTCTCCTGTTCCAACTAAGATTTTTTTCTCTTTCACAAACAAATTCCATATTTTGAGCCAGATTAAATATATTGTCTGCATCTACTTTCGATACATAGAATTCTATCTTTTTTTTTTACTAAAGAGATTTTAAATACTGTACATTATGCAGAATCTCTACTGTATAGATGAGCAACCATCATATCACAATGCAAGAAATTTATTCTCCAGATATGATTGTATGCAATGTCATACCTAATTTCAAATTCTAATGAGAATGAAAAACCTTATGAACATTGTAAAGTGAATAAGAAAACAGATTCATAGCAACTATAATGATGATGATGACTTTGTAGGATTAAGGTCCCTCCGTGCTCTAGGCATATATGGTATGGACCATTTGAGATAAAGAATCGGATACAAGGAAATCCTGGTACAAGCCCCTAGCTCTTCTTCGAATAGACCTCCTTGGTTCTTTAACGTGCCCGGTGCAAAGCACCGATACACGCAAGGCTACCTCTGGGTTCCAAACCAGTTCACCTCTAGTTGGGTGGGAAACACAAGGTGTCTCAGAAATGTCCTGGTTGGGCCTGGTATCGAGCCTCGGGCCTCAGGATTGATAGTCCGGCGTTTTTACCACTGCACTACCGGTCCATCCATAGCAACTATAAGCTCTTTATGATCATTTTATTCACAAATCTATTTAAGGTATTACCCTCCTAACAGTTCTAGTGCAACATGGAATAAAATTTCTTGTTAGTTGATAAATAAGGATTTATAATGATATAATACTTTTGCACATTTTTAACCAACCAGAAATTCCTTTGATGTCTATCTTGAAATTATCTGTTGATACTTTAGTTAGTTTCCTGAAAAGGGAGGTAATTATTATCTCCTTTGTAATGAGAATATAGTGGTTTTAGATTTATAAATGATAATTCTAAGACCAGCCCGTATAGCTCAATAGGTAGAGCGTAGGACTCATGAACGTGATGTTTCGAGTCACTTGAGGGTGTGGGTTCGATCCCCACGGCTGGCCATCTAAAATTACTAATAGTCTTTCGGATGAGACATTAAACCGAGGTCCCGTGTGATGGTGCTATACACCAAGCACGTAAAAGAACCAGGTGTAACTTAAGATGGGTTTCGTCCTGTATCTGCACTATCCCCCGTAACAATACTAACAGCCTTCAGGGGGCGTTACCCATATGGGCAGCCGGTGGCGACGATAAATAAACGCAAATTCAAACAATCAGGAAAAAAGGAAAAAGTGGCTTGGTTAAAGTAGTACAATAATACTAATTTTTAATCATAGCAAATTTTGTAGGATAATATTATAGTGGATATAGCTGTTTTCCATTAGGAGGGTACTACCTTAAAAAACAAAAACTGCCGATGGCTTTGCTAGAATTTGGGTGATACAGAAAGTTGGTAAATGTATGAAGAGATGCGATAAATCTTGCCTCTGCAATATGGCTAAACCTTTTTACCAAACAGCAAAATGTTAGACATGTCCAGTTGGAAAGCATTTGCAGACAAAAAATGTGACTCAAAAACTGAAATCTGTTCTTGTCAGGATAGAAAACATGGTGGGTAAAGGAGAAAATGCTGGTTATCAACATTTTTTCCTTTTCCCACAATGTTTTCAAAAGGTTTCTTCCTTAGGGTCATTAAAGATTGAGATTCTGTGTTAAAGGGTTAACTCTTTACCAAACCACAAAATTTTACTCTCGCTCAAATTCAAAGCTTTGCAGGTGACAGATTAAATGTGGCTCGGATGACTGGAATTTTTTTTGAAAGGTTAGAAAACATTGTGGGGAAAGGAGAAAATGCTTGTCACCAGCATTTTCTCCTTTTCCCACAATGTTTTCAAAAGACTTCAGCAGAATCGTCAAATCTCAGGATATTCTCATAGTCGTCTGCTGCAATGGAGAAAATGAGGCAGGAGAAGCTTTTGTTACAGATGTCTTCTCATATTTCTCTTCGTTGAGAAGTTAACCCTGCACCACACAATCCCGTGTTTTAACAAACTTGAAGAACAAGGCTTTGGAAAGGGAAGAAAATGCTAGATACCAGCATTTTCTCCTTTTTCCACAATGTTTCCATCCTTTCAAAGACAAATTCCAACATTTAAAATGTTGTCGGCAAATCCTTTCAATTTGGACAATACTGAAAATTTGTCGTCTAGTAGAGGATAAACTGTTTACGTGAAGCAAATACCTATCTTTATGACCGTGACTCTTAATTACAGGTAGCTAAGCTGGTAACACACGAAAGGGCTCAGTTTAACTCAACCACATGACAAAATGTTCGACTTAACCAAAGCTGGATGCATTCGTAGACAGCATTGGATGTGGCCAAAATGATGAATTTTGTCTCTGAATGGGTACAAACTACAAAACAGGTAAAAAAAAAGGTAAAAAACTTGGTTACCAGTATTTTCTTCTTTTCCCACAGTGTTTTAAAAAGCCTTCTTTTTCAAGGTTGTTTTGACTCAGTTTGATTGATTGTATAGAGTTTGACGCCGTTTTCAACATTATTTCAGTTATATTGATCATGGTGGCCAGTGCATCTAACCATGCTTTCCTGAAGTTTCTTTTACCAGTACTCTGCCCAATATTCTTTCTAAGCCACTGGCTGCTTTCCCACATAACCATCGTCGAAACAATGATCAGCGGTGAAACAGGAATGAATCCTGTCTCAATGACTATCATCAATCCTAGTGTAACGAGCAACGGCCTGGTCACCCATCCAGGCACTAACCTAATGCATGTTGCTTTAAACTTCCACGGAAAGAAATACACCAAACCACATCGCTGTAAAAAGCTAGCTCAACAGCAAGGCAGGTTTCAAGTGCTTATATATCTAACCTCTCTCCGTGACATTACTCCCCCCTTCAAGAAGTCTCGACCCCGAGACTTATATACAAGCATATATATGCAAATAAACCAGGGGGATATACATGGGTAAGGCAACTCCAGTCCGGCAGTTGTCATTAATCCCACTTCTGACACCAAATGCAACGTGCAACGGCCTGGTCACCCATCCAGGCACTAACCTAATGCACATTGCTTAACTTCCACGGAGAGAAATACACCAAACCGCATCACTGTAAAAGCTAGCTCAACAGCAAGGCAGGTTTCAAGTGCTTATATATCTAACCTCTCTCCATGACACTAGGAAAGAAATTGGCTGCGCTGGGGATCAAATCACCTACCCCCATTCTTGAGCCCTGTATGCTACCGACTACACTACCAGGGCCCGGCTGATTTGACTCACGATTGCTCGGTAAAAGGTAACCTAATTCACAGCTCAGCAAAGAAAAAACCCAAGTTTTTCTTCAACTTCAAGTACCTACATTGTAAATATGAAATATTTTGTCAGTCTGCACCAAATTAACAACAACTATTTGTAGAGCTGTTTTTCATCTAATTATGTTTTAAAATATTGGAAAGTGTAGAGTATAGATCAGACTCCATATAACATGCAAGTTGATCTTGATCTACACTATCCAGAAAAGCACTCTGAATTGCTCCTTGTGTGAAGAGAGTTAAGCTTTAAACATACAACAGTGCTCTATTTCCTGTATTTTTTTACACCATTGAGGAACGATATTGTACTTTCCTTTATTACATTCTGTTACTAATAATAGTAACATTTTCTACTGAAAATGGTGTAATATCAGTGTCATGCGAGGGCAGATATGGTGGGGCAACGGGCTGATATCTGATATCCTGCCCGTTGACAAGATATTTGTTCTAAATCTATAGCAACAGAACACTCGCTCGTTAACTAACGTTCTCAAAACACCCAGTTTGAAAAAAAAAAAATGGCTGAATCAGTCCGTCAATCGCTAGCGGACAAATCTTCAGAACTACAGACTATGACTGAATCGCAAAACCAGCAAAGACACTATATATAGAGAAAAGATTATTGTTGTCTTGGATTGGGAAAGTTTATCGGGCAAGGCGTAGTGTCTATAGGCCAGTTCTACGAATTTTATCCATTTAGCCGGTGGAACCGAGCCAGATAAACTTTCCCAATTCAAAGCACTGTCAATCTATTCTATTTATCCTGTTTCTCATGTATAATCCGTATCATACTAGTAATGGTTCAGAAAAACACACATATCAACATCTTTTTAAGTAAGAATAAAGATGAAAATGTTTGTTTAAAATTCCTTACATTGCATATGTACCTGCGATAGTCATGATAAACGATGCATTATTACGTCATGAACGTGACGTTTACCCGCGGAAAAAAAAGTTTTGTCAAATGAAGACAAGAATTTCTCTGTTTTAATTGTTTAAACATGTTAGAAAACAAAAATACCAAGCGAATGATCCATGAATGTAATAAACAGGTTATTACACGGCTGATGAGGGCCAGAGAGTGATATCGGCCCACCACCTTGATATCTGCCCTCAGGTAAAGCCCTCGGGGCAGATATCAAGGTAGCGGGCCGATATCACTCTCCGGCCCTCATCAGCCGTGTAATAACCTCTATTTATATTTGTTCATCTAGTGTCAACTGAACTAGTTTTTGGTCAATCTAAAATAAGTCTGTACAGTTAAGGGTTAACTCTTTACCACACAATCTTGAGTTCAAACAACCCTAATGAAAAGGGCTTTTAAAAACAATGAGGGAAAGGGAGAAAATGCTGGTAACCAGCATTTTTTCTTTTTCCAACAGTGTTTTCTACAAGTTTTAAAGACGAAACTTATCATTTGAACTACATTTAATTTGTCGTCTGCAAATGCTTTCAAGTTTGGGCTTTTTCTCTTCTGGTAAAGGATTAACTTTTTATAAGCCAATTAAACTGTAGACATCTGCATATAAGAAACTTATATTTGCAGCCAATAAATTAGATATAGATCAGATGGTGAAATTTGTCTTTGAAAAGCAGAAAAATAAAAAGAAAAGGACAAAACATTGGATACCAGCAATTTCGTTTTTTCCCACAATGTTTTCAAAAGCCTACTTCTTCAGGGTCGTAAATTGGGTACTGTTTGGTAAAGGGTTTTAACTCTTTAGCACACGGTCCCAACTTTTAACAACCCTGAGAAAAAGGCCTTTCGAAAATATTGTGGGAAAAGAAGAAAATGCTGGTAACCAGCATTTTCTTCTTTTCCCACAATGTTTTCTACCCTTCCCAAAAAAAATTTCAATTTTTCAGTCACTTTTATTTTGTCGTCTGCTAATGCTTTCAATTTGGACTGGTCTAAAATTTTGTTGTTTGGTAAAGAGTTAAAGCTTTTAATGTGATTTGCACATTATGCAGAGGATATGGGTAATAAACACCAACCCTTTGTTCTCTTGCAATATTTACCTCTTTACCAAACAACAAAATTTTAAACTTGTCCAAATTGAAAGCATTTGCACATGACAAAATAAATGTGACTGCACAATTAAAGTTTGCTTTGGAAAGGATAGAAAACATTGCTGGAAAAGGAGAAAATGCTGGTTACCAGCATTTTCTCTTTTTCCTACAATGTTTTCAAAAGGCTTCTTTCTAAGGATCATTAGCCGAGCCACAGTAGCTCAGTTTCTAGCATGCAGGACTTTTGAGATCAGAGGATCGTGGGTTCGATTCCTGGCTCGGCCAATTTCTTTTCGAGGATTGATGATAGTCATTGTGACAGGATTCATTCCTCTTCCACCGCTGACCATTGTCTCGATGATGGTTATGTGGGAAAGCAGCAAGTGGCTTGGAAAGAAAATTGTGAGGAGTACTGGTAAAAGAGACTCCAGGAAAGCATGGATAGGTGCACTGGCCGCCACAATACAACTGAAATCTCATTGAAAACTGCGTAAAACACCATACAATCAATCAATCAATCAATCATTCAGTCATTAAAACTCGGAATAGTGTGGTAAAGGGCTCTCTCTATCGGATGACTACATTTAAGACACGTCCATGTTGCAAGAATTTGTGGACAATAAATTTAATGTGGTTCAAATGATGAGATATTCTATGAAAGGAAAGAAAATTAGGCATAAAAAAAAATATCTGTGTTTAGGATTTCCCTACCCTACCTAGAAAATGCTGCAAACCCTAAACTTTTTACGCTACAATTGAAAAATAAATATCTGTCGGGTGTTATTTCACTACACGGTCCATGTAAAAAGTTTCTGGAAAAAAATATCGCTACCTACCCTACAGCATCTCGGCAGAGATCGTATATACTGATCTCGGACCGAAACCTTAAACACGGATATTTTTTGCGAGGCCTTACCAGTAGATCTATTTCTTCCTTTTCAACCCTTTACCAAACAATCCCGACTTTTAAGGATCCTGAGAAAAAGACCTTTTGAAAACCTTGTGGGAAAAGGAGAAAATGCTGGTAACCAGCATTTTCTCCTTTTTCCACAATGTTTTCTACCCTTCCCAAAACAAATTTTTATTTATAGTCATATTTATTTTGTCGTCCGCAAATGCTTTCAATTTGGATGTCTAAAATTTTGTCATGTGGTAAAGAGTTAAATGATTACATTTCAGAAGCCTTCTCTGTCACACGAAAGCAGACCAAAACATTGCAAATTTAAGGGTATATAGCCAGTCACAAAATTTCAGACAGTGTAGATCCAAGATCTACTGTACTGAATGTGCACCCTGATCTTGATATATACTGTCTACAAATGGTAGTTTGATCAAGATCTTTGTTGTCTATGGAAACAACCATTGGTTTTACTTCCAAATGTGCCAACACTGAGGGACAATGGACTGCAGTCAAATTGTAACCAAACCTGACCCTATATATCTAGATACGGAAATTAATGTGATCTCGAACCATGAAGCCTTCACCTTCGACAGCACAAACCAAAATTAAATTCTTTACAATTTTATCATGGAGTATATTATAAATACTAGAATTCAAGTAACTTAGTATTAACATCACAGGCCGACACTGAGCTTTAGCAGACGACAAATTCTAAACCTACCCTTTTTGTCCGTTCCTTTTTCCATGTCGTCCCTCTGTTAAATCCGAAATAAAAATCCTCGAAACTATGAAATAAATTTCTCTAAAAATTCCACATTATTATCACTTATAATCCAGAACGAAAACACATTTAATACACATTTTAATGAAATATATCCGCAAGTTTTAAACCACCTTTAACGCGGTCATGCATATCCCGAAGTAAAGCTTGTCAACAATGACACACTGCTTTCATTTGTCAAGGTAGAGTAGGACGGTTATATAGGTAGACTATTGCTTTTTCTAAGCAACTCAAGTGAAAAACACTGGTTATTGAGAAAAAAAAGACTTGTGAAATAGTTTTACCTGTTATTACAAATATCTGTGTATTTAACACTGCTGACAAAGAAGTTAGTGACAGACCTGTCCTTTTCCTTGGGCATTGCAATATTAGAGCACGAGCGCGGCATCTGGCGGGAAAATTTTCTCAATCGAGGAATTTTAGTCAAAGAATTAAACTTCTTTTTTTTTGTATCGTCAGCAGAAGTGACACTTTTTCCTTACGATAATCATTCTAGTAGATCTAGATCTAGACCATAAATTAGTGCATGCAAAATTGGGCAAATTGTGAATGTTTTGCATGCAAAAAGCCCGCCGAAAGGCCCATGAAAAACGATGCTATGGGTAGTCTAACGAGAGGGACTTAGCCATGTATGAACCAGCTATACATGTACAGCTGAAGATTTGCTGGAAACAGAAAATTTGTTGAGAAAAAAAAAAAATTCATCGAAATCGTACAACTTTTCTGGCCTTAGCCGTACATGCTTTAAAATAAAAATTTACCAGACCACAAAATTTTAGACTTGCCTAAATCCATAGCATTTCGCAGACGATAATCAAATATGGCTCTATGGAAATATAGATAACGAACATAACTCTAGTTTAACTCTATACCACACAACAAAATTTTAGATCTGTCTTTACAGTATTTACGGGTAACAAATTTAATGTTTCTCAAACGTTGGAATTTTTCGTTGAAAGGAGTATGAAACATTTTGGGAAAAGGAGAAAATGCTGGTTACCAGCATTTTCTCCTTTTCCCAAAATGTTTTCAAAAGCCACCTTCCACAGGGTCATAAAAACTCGAAATTGTTTGGTAAAGGGTTAATACGTTTAACTATTTACCACATGACAAAATGTTGGACTGGACCAAAGTGATTCATGTGCAGACAACAAAATAAAAGTAGCTCAGTGCTCATAAATGATGATTTCTGTCTTTGAAAGAATAGAAAACATTGTGGGAAAAGGAGAAAATGCTGTTTTCAGCATTTTCTTCTTTTCCCACAATGTTTTCAAAAGTCTTGTTATTTAGGGTCTTTAAAACTCTGGATAGTGTGGTAAAGGGTTAAAATGCGGCACAAAGGGAATATTGCTTGCATCGTGCAACTCCTCATTTTGCCTCAGTGTTTTCACTTAAAATTGTTTATTGAAATCTTTATCCGACACTGCTGAACATATTTTCAACTGACAGGGTGTTTTCAGTCTTCCACTATGAATTTGTTTAGGGATTTCGTTAGTTTTTTTTTTCTGACATAATTATTTCAAAGTTGTCTACTGTAAAATCGTTACAGAACGTAGGTCTAGATCTAATGCTTTAAAGGGCCAGTAAAGGCCAAAATATCAAAGCGGGTGTCATAGTACATTTAAATTTAAATCATACCATTTAAAAGTATGGAAAATATTGTGGAGATGACAGTCTGTTATCGTGTGGTTGGGCCATATGTTAGTCGCTGGGCAGAAAAAAGAATTTTAAAATCAGGCAAAAAGTAAACAAAAAAAACAGAGCTACCTGGCAGGTTTTAACCTAGTTTTGAAATTAATTTCTCTGTCAGCGACTAACACTTGGACCGACCGTACAATGACAGATTGTCATCTTCATAATAATTTCCATACTTGTAAATGGTATGATACAAATTCAAATGCATTTAAACACCCGCTTTGCTTACATTTAACCTTTATTGTTACTTTAAAAAATATTCAGCGTAATTGAAAGAAATAACTTCAAGCGTCCTCTTTGTAAGATATACCCATTTTCAAAATTTTACCCACAGCGAAAACTACTCCGCACACTGGATGACTCGGTTTACGAAAGAATTCATCAAATTTATTTTAGACGGCGAACACTTTATTTCCATACTGCCGTGATACAGGAAAATTAGCTTGATTAACCCTTGGGCTGCTAAGCGCGACTCACTGACCTTATGCAGGCAATGTAGATCAAGATCAGACTGCACAAAACGTGCTGTCTGATCTTTGGTCTACACTGTTCGAGATGTTTTTCTCCAAAAGATACGTTTAAAAAAGCAGCGTTCAGGTTTTTACTATCGGCTTGAAGATTTCATTTAACTTAGCAGTATAATACTTAAAACAAAAGAAATGTTTGGGCTTCACACCGGGGTAATAATGAAGTCGAACTGTCTAGACCTGACGATGAAAGAAGTAACTATGTAACGTTATAAGCTTTTAAAAATTAAAGCCGTATTTGCCTCCCTTTGCGAAAGAAAATGGCTAAAAATGCGATCGTCGAGACAATGGATTGCATCTTTAATACCCCCATTACACTGGGTGGCGATTCCGCTATGCTTCGAAATTTTGGTCTAAACGCCGTGAATCGTAGGAGAAACGACAACAGCGCAGAAGAAACGCCTTGATCGTAGTAGAAGCGTATCGGAAGCTTCATGATCTCCACTTTAAACCCCCATTCCACTGAACGGAGATTCCGCTATGCTTCGAAATTTTAGTAGAAACGGCGCAAAGTGTAGCAGGAACGGCAACAGCGCAGTAGAAGCGCCACAAAAGCGTAGTAAAAGCGTAGCAAGGAATTCGTAGACGCAGCAGTATATATCCGCAGCGCAAGCAACGTAGCGCAAGTGCAGCGCATCGTAGCAAAAGCAACACCCAACCCTTCCAATCTTTTGTTCATAACCACAAGCTGGAGCACAGGTTCTGCAGCAATTCGATCCATTTTCTTCGAAGGCCAATGGTCGACTGCTGCTATATAGAAACGTTCCGAAAGCGCAACAGAAGCGTAGCTCCTGCACATAGGTCGCAGCAAGGTCGTAGCAGCAACTTAGTAAGCCTCAAATTACGTGGCGTAGTGGAAGCGTAGAAGGAGCGTCTTGGAAATGCCGTAGAAGCGCAACAACGGCTTAACAGGATCGTGACCAGCTCAGCGAGATCGTGATTGAAGCATAGTATAAGCACATGTCGGCGCTTCTTCGGCGATTCGGAAGATTTTGAAGAAGCGCCATGATCGCCACTAAGTGTTTGATGTTGATCTAATGTTTGTTGCAAAATTGAGAGCCCTGTAAACCATTTTATCGAACAGTCCCGTTTTTAACGACCCTTGGATACACGGCTGTTGAAATGATAGTGGAAAAAGGAGAGAATGCTTGCAACTTTTTTTCCCAGGCGTTTTCTACTATGTCAACGACAAATCCTTTCAGTTAAGCCGCGAATCTTACTGATTTGCCGTCTGCGATCCATTTTCAATCTGGACAAGCTCTAAATTTTTGTTCTCTGGTATAGATCTAGGCTCGAAAATCTTATGCAACATCAGCGAAGGTCTACTTTCTGAATGACGTCTTGAAGCCCTAGAAGATATTTTTATGTAGAAAAGATAACGGTTTTTAGGGTTTTCCATGCTCACTGTTTGTTTATTTCGACCCCATATTGTTCTAACTGTTCTTAAAACATACAGTTTCTTGTGACCCCTACAGGTATCAGAAAAATCCATGCAACACCCTGGGCATTCATAATTATTGAAAATCTCTATTTTCCCTACCATAGCTGAAGTAAGAGTTACAGATGGCAAACGGGTAAAAGAATTTTCATTGCCAGTAAATAGTTTTCGTTGTCAGTAGTTTAATTTACATACGACTCCGGAACCGTCACACAGGAAATAGAAATAGTGTACCCACGCTTTTCATTATCTATATACAATTACATGATGTAATAGGGGAACCAATATGTCAATAATGAGTGAACTACAAAAGGAAAACAAAGTCGTAGAAACCTTCTAAATTTCGAGATTAAAGGTCGAAAGTTTACTTTGACAAGATAGGTATTTAGCCAACAAATCTATTTAAATTCTTTGTGAATTATTTAAGAATTCTTATCGTAATGATAGTTGTAGAAACACGGGTCTCACTGCGATGTAGAACCCACTGTCACTGTGTCCTGTTCAATTTTTCTGGCTAAATCATGTCCATAGCCTTGTGAACCAATTATTTGTGAAGATTTTGTGTTACAGCAGTGAAAAACACACAGTTTTCGCTTAAAGTAAGGGTAGGAAAACTACTTTTGTTATGGAAGAGATTGTGGGAAAATGGGCACTTCCTTGTAGAGAGTTTTTTTTTTTCACCGCAATTGTTTTCAAAATTTGTTTACTGCACATCATGCTAAGTGTTTTTGGTTGTAGTAAGCAGACAACGCGCTGCTGAGGGGAACACATGTAGTCTATACTTTTCTTGGTTTGAATTTCGTTTATCGGCCTATTACATATGACACCCAATGAGGGACAGGGTTGGGCTGACATTAATGCCTTTGAACAGTTTCACATTGATTTTTTTCCCTGAGAAATTTGAGGATAAATTTAAAGTAGAGGGGTTATGATTATATAGCTAGGTACAGTATAAGTTGCTCCTACTGCCATGCTACAGTTAAGCTTTTGTAGCTGTATGGTAGAGTTTTTGCTGAAGGTTTAGTATATCGTGGGTTTGATGCCATTTTTTTATTATGCAAAAAAATTTAATATACTAGCACCACAAAAGTTAATCTCCAGACAGGCTAAGCACTTACTTGGGGGCAGGTGTCCAAATGCAGATATATGTCGAAATTCTTTGAATTGTTTATTATGAGGTGACCCTTATTAAATCTTTGCTGTGCTCAGTTATGGACACTGTTAATCTTGACCCTGTTGGACATTTATGAAATCAACAAAATGTTCAACTGTTGAAAAGTGGAATCACCTTTTTGCAATTTTGCAGCTCACATGTGCTATATCAAATACTTTTACAAAATGAGTGCAAGTACAGTAAAAGAAAATGGACATAAAGGATACAGTAAAAGTAAAAGATTCAGTTTGTAAACTCGACCATTTACTGGCAAATTTATAATGAATAGTTTGAAGTAATTACGATGCAGTATGACCATCTCACGATGGGATTACTGCCTTTGATTTTCATTTTTTAATTTTACTTTTTTTCTTTCAGGATGTAGTTACTAAGTCCGACGGTGTATTTGGCAATGGCTACTGGTGGTAATCCTCAAGACAAACTGGGTAAAGGAGAAACTGTGAAACTGTTTATTACCTCATATACAGATGATTTCTATTCGGAGAGAGAATTTCTCAGACACCAGGTAAACATTGCAGTTGTTTTATACCCTCCTTTTAATGACGATTATGAAGATGATGTTGAAAACATGGTGGGAAAAGGAGAAAATGCTGGTAATCAAGGACATTTGTATTATTTGAGCCATACTTAATTTGTCGTCTGGAATTGCTTTGAATTTGGACAAGCCTAAAATTTTTCTTAATGGGAAAAGGTTAACCAACTGCCACAGAATGTTATTTCAGAAGCACCAAAACCAATCACAAATCACACTTCAGACCCAAATTTGAGAGGTAGAAAACTTAATTGATAAACATTATGAGAAATGCTCCTTTCTCACATCGTTCTCAAATAATTACAGGGGCCTAAAAACATGTATTTGTGTGAAAAAGAGATGAGTTTGCTTTTTTGAAATGTTCATTTTTACTGCATCTTAACCCTTTACCACACAATCTCAAGTTTCAATGACTGAGCAGGCAGGCTTGTAAAAATATTGTGGTAACCAGCATTTTCTCTTTTTTCCACAATGTTTTCCACCCTGTCATAGGACTTAAGCTGAGCTGCTCATTTGTACCACTTCTGAATAACTCATTTGAATTTAGGAGATCCTAAAATTTGTCGTTTTGGTAAGAGTAAAGCTCATTCTGGGAAGACAAGCCTGCCTTTTATTCTACCTTCTTACTGCACATTTTCAGAACAGATAGTACATTCATTCAGCTTTTATTTTTTTTTTTTATATTGTATTGTAAGTGTATAGCCTAAAAGGTTGAAGTTATATCAAGTAACAGCTTTATATTATCCAATTATTAGTACGGTAATATCTAAGATAACCCACTGTTTCACTGGGTTAGATGTTGGAGCATTTATTGAACTTGCAATTTTTTGTTGTTTTTTTTACAGTTGATTCCAGACCTCAGAAAATGGTGTGAATCAAAACATCTAGGTCTGTCAGAAAAATTTGTAAAATGGGTAAGTACCGTATATATAAAACAAAAAACATGATTATCTTTCAGGAGTTTGGTAAGTAGAACTGATGGAGACAAGAGATTCTAAAATTTGCTTGTAACTCACACTGTATATCTTCGAAAATGCTCCTCCTGTCTTAATCATCTGAATTGATTTGAAATATGTATCAGTAGGAGATAATCAGTCTTTATTGTTATGTAACGTAGAAGGCAGAGACACAATAATTAAGTAGGTGCTGGTCATTTCATTTCTTGTTTGATACATACATGTTCATGTATCTTGTTGTGTCCATCTCTGTGTAGTTTTCATTTAACATGATGGTGTTTTTTCTGGATTTCATAAATTTCACAAAAGATAGCTTAACCAGCAATCATATGACTTAACTTGGTAGCTTTGATTTTGCTTTGGATTTTTACATTCAAAATGCAACATTTTCCTGGTTTTCTCATTCTGTTACGTTACATTCTATTTTGATATGGCTTGCAACACGCGAAAAGGGACATTCGGACATTTGCGTAAAGTGTCGTTTCGGATCAGCCTGCGCAGTCCGCGCAGGCTAATCCGAGATGGCACTTTACGACTACACTGGATTTTGTGCTACAGCATACTTGCGCAAAGCAGAAAACTATATAAAAACGGAAAGTGTCATCTCGGATCAGCATGCGTGGACTGTGTAGGCTGATCCGAGACGACACTTTACGCAAATGTCTGAATGCCCCTTTTCACGTGTTGCAGGCCATATTAAAAAATGAATGTGTTAACTATTGTTATTCAATAACTATAAGTAATGTTCATAATGCAGAAAATCCAGACTGTTAGAACAAGTTATTGATGCTGATTAGAAATAATGTTTCTGTTTAAAATTATGGATATCCAAAAATTGTTCAGGAGCAAACTACCAGCAGTGCTTTCAGCAGTTTGATATATGAGCCATGCTCTGTGAAAAGTGGGTTTAATGCATCTGCAAAAAGTATCGATTCAGGTCAGCCAGCACAGTCCGCACAGGCTGACCAGAGTTGAAACCTATTGCTATTGGTCAGTTTTCTGGATGTCACAGGACCAGTCTACCTCATAACTTAGTGGTTTGTTAGACAAAATATATTTTATTGATCCATAATTACAATGTATGTGATGACTTGCTTGGTATTATGCACCACAGAGATGCATTTGATCCTCTTTTGCCAGAGCATGGCTCATGCTGTATAAGTGGAAATTTTTGCGATTCTGCAAATTTGAAACATTTGCTAACTTTTCTGTTTGTGTATTTTACCACAAGTCTACCAACAAATAATTAGTGTCTTGAATTTACAAACATTTCCCTACACAAAATAGCCGTCATTCTCAAATTTTTCGACACATAGATATATCCACATATACAGTATGTAAACCACCATATTCTATACACATTTCTCTACAGGGTTCCAAACATCCAGAGCGCAGAGATCCTACCTCACAAGAAAAGATTCAGATGAGTATAGAAAACTGTTACTATAACAACGTGATGCCTATCTTCTTAAACTTTTCTAGGTATGTAACATTTGAGCCAAGCCTTGTGAAAAGGGGGCTTAATGCATCTGCGAAAAGTATCGACAAAGGTCAGCCTGCACAGGCTGACCTGGGCCGAAACTTATCACTATCGGTCAATTTTATGTATGTCAAAGGACCAGTGTACCTCATGATTAAGTTGGTTGTTTGAAAAAGTGGCTATTCTTGATCAATAATTATGTCATGACTTGCCTGGTAGCATGTATCACAGAGATGCATTAAGCCCCCTTTTGCCAGAGCATGGCTCATTTACATTGTTCATACAGATTTTCTTCCTATGGACTAACACGTTTTCTGCTGTTGATACCGAGTTAACTTTATGAAAGAAATACATTTTCTTTCATTGAATAGAGAATACCAAGTTTCTGCACTATTAGAGCAAATTTAGGAAAGTAGTGTACAGGGTTGGTTTAAGACCAGACTGCATTTTTTTTTTACAGACTGATCTTGATCTGCACCATTCTCAGAAGCGCCTCAAGTGTATAGCTTTTCAACTGTGAACTTGTTCTTGTTGACATTGGAGTTGATCATGTTAAGAACTTAAAAGAAGCAATTGAAAAATAGATGAGTCATGCTTTGTGAAAAGGGGGCTTAATGCATCTGCAAAAACTATCGACCCAGGTCAGCCTGCAAAATCTGTGAAGGCTGACCTGGGCCGAAAATTCTTGCTACTGGTCAATTTTGTGCAGCTCAGTTGACCATTGGCCCTCGTAATTCTGTAGGTTGTTATACAAAATGGATTTCATATATCCATAATACTGTGATGACTTGCTTGGTATCATGCAATACAGAGATGCATTAAGCCCTCTTTTCCCAGGACATGGTTCTGATATAAGTTTTGAGGGGTTTAAGATATATCTTACAAATATTGATTATCTGTGTACACCTGTAAAAGGGCCTTATGATTATACCAATTGGTAAAGTATCAAGACTTTGTACCTGCAAAAATGGTTAAAGTACTACAAATTGTGTAATTGAAAGAAGAGGATATTTTATAATTTGGTGAGTGTACAACTACATGAATGACATGTGTTTGTCAATGAAACTTCTGTTTGCTTGGACAAGTCAAAATTGACTGTTTGTATGCAGAAAAAAAGTCTTGCTAATTGTTTGCAGTGAGAGTGTGGGTTGGGTACCTATGTGGGGTGAGTGCCCGGATGAGTATATAGAGGATTTTATTCAAACTTATGGGCTTCTGATAGAAGATCTGGAAGTTATGTATGGGGCATACAGAGAGGACAACCATAATTGTAAGTTTGAGGCAAACTCTTTACGGGGTTCTCTTTCTCTGTCTCTTTCCCTCTTGTCCCTCTTGCGCTCTCTCTTTCTCTTGTTTCTCTTTTCTTCTCTGTCTGTCTCTCTCTTGTTCCTCTATTCTTCTCTATCTGTCCATCCATCAGTGGGTCCATCCCTCCCATCCTCCCTCCCTCCCTCCCTCTCTCTCTCTCTCTCTCTCCCCCCCCCCCCCCCCCCCCCCCCCCCCCGTGTCTCTCCCTCAGTCTCTGTCTCTGTCTCTGTCTCTGTCTCTCTCTCCCTACCTCCCTCACTCCATCCCC
Source organism: Hippopus hippopus (assembly GCA_946811185.2). NCBI lineage: Eukaryota > Metazoa > Mollusca > Bivalvia > Cardiida > Cardiidae > Hippopus > Hippopus hippopus. The sequence goes on from OX328099.1 coordinate 10,236,869, forward strand.
CTCCCCCTCTCTCTCTCTCTCTCTGTCTCTCTCATTTGATACTTGTCATTAGTTGTGGTAAAAAGCTAGGTCATGTTTGATACTTGTCATTAGTTGTGGTAAAAAGCTAGGTCATGTGGTATTTGGTCAGTACACATACATGTACTTAAGTTTAACCCATACTCTGCTTCTGTTTCTTATACAACATCAAAAACGCCATAAAAAATAAATTACATCAATTGAGTATCATTCAATTTATTGTCTGCAAAGGCTTTCAACTTGGAGCAGTCTTAAACTTTGTTGTCTGGTAAAGAGTTGACAGATACTTTACCAATTTATGTAAAGCCTATCTCTTGATCTTTCTAAAATGTTTACAGATTACACAAAAGACAATAATGTGAAGGAAAGAAGAGTGTATTTTGCAAGAGAATTGTAAAATTCTGGCAAAAGAAGCAGTTGGTTGTAATAAAAATTACTCCTTGTCCCAAATTTTTTTCACAAACTTTAATCTGCTGGAGCATAAAGTTTATTAGTATTTAATGGAGGCATGCTCTTGTAAAAGGAGGTTTAATACATCTCTGTGATGCATTATACAAAGCAAGTCATCACATAATTATGGATCCATAAAATTAATTTTGTCTTAAACCATATTGAATCATGAGGTGACATGGTCAATGGACATGCAGACAATTTATAAAAAGCAATATAAAACTTTCAACCCTTGTCAGCCTGTGCTGACTATGCAGGTTGACTTGGGTTGATACTTTTTGCAGATGCATTAAGCCTTAACCTGCTGAATAACTATAGTGAAAGTTTCAATTAGATAGTAAGAACCAAAATATTGCTATTTCAAAGTTATGTTTTTGGGAATAATATCTCCTTATCGGACAGTGTAGGTCCAAGATCAGACTGCACATTCTGTGCAGTCTGATCTTGATCTACACTGTCCGCAAAAGGTCAGTGAGTCGCGCTTAGCAGCCTAAAGATTAAACTGGCTTTTCAGAGAGCATGGCCTAATTATTTAAGCAGTACTGAGTGTTTGTTTGATACAGTGTTTCACATACTTATGCATTTGGTTTTATTTCAGCCTTGTTTTTAGTTAGAAGTGATGCAGTCCTGGAAAAAGTTCCACCCTGTGAACATAAACACTTAGTTCAGAAATCTCTGGCGTCTGAAAAACTTCAAAGTAATGGGAATAGAATTTCACAAAAATTTCCAGTGAGTTACTACTTATTTTTTTTCTAAATTTTTTTTTGGGTCATTTCAAGACATTACAGATAAATAAGATTCGGATATAATAACAGTATAGAAGATTTGTGATAAACAGAGAAATGGTTTGTGATATTAGCCATGCTCTGGGAAATGGGGGTTTAATGTATCTATGTGATGCAGGATACCAAGAAAGTCATCACATAATTTTTGATCTATAAAATTCATTTTGTCTAACAACCAACTGAATCCTGAGGTTGAAGGGTCCTTGGACATGCAGAAGAATGACCAATAGAAAAAAGTATCTACCAAGGTCAGCCTGTGCAGACTGCACAGGCTGACCTTGGTTGATACTTTTTGCAGATGCATTAAACCATCTTTGTACTGAGCAGAGTTCATTAGTATTATCTCTGTACAATATAAGAGTGTAATACCATCAATACACTACAAGCAAGTGTGAAATGTAAAAAATGGTAAAGAAGGTGCTTTTGTCACTTTAGAGACTAATATCAGTCTCATTACCAATTCTTGACGATTGAATCCTGTGTTTTCACCACCCAGAAAAAGATTGCTCTTGAAAAGAGTGTGGAAAAAGAAAAGAAAATACTGGTAATCTGCATTTTCTCCTTTTTGCTCAATGCTTTCTCACCTTTCTAAGATAACTACTATCATTTAAGCCAGGTTTAATGTGACCTCTACATAATTATGCTCTCAATAATTCTATTATTGATAGTTCTAAAATTTCATTTTCTGGTAAAGTGTTAAATGGCAGTCTTTATTCTGCAAACATAATGATTCTATACTCCTCGTTTAGCCTCTGTATTGGTTGCATGAATACAATTAAATGATTTAAAAGATTATGATTTTCTACAAATATTTATAAAACATGATTTATCACATAAAACCCCCTCCGGCAGGGTATTAAACCCATGACTTATTTTTGATAATACACTAGTGTATTATCGTTTTTTGGGTCCCGGTTCTGGTCAGTTTTCAGTCATGAGCGCGTAAAACCAGAGAAACAAACAGCCGCATGCACAGGAATTTGTACTGCTTTGCCGTTTCGTGGAAAAAATGACGTTATTGTTGCTAAGATGTATACACATGGAAACTTTATGATTTTCATGTTTGATAAAAACTAAGAAATGCAGCAAAAGTCTCTTAAAATCAATATTATTGCGGAAATAGGTGGACTTAACCCCTCTACAAAGTATTTCATTTGTCTTTCGGTGTAAATGTCAAAGAACTATCTACTTGTGTATTTACACATTTGAAATCAAATTACAACTGTAAACATGGACCCATGAACGGTATGGAGGCTAAAGGTGATGAAGGCTAAAGGATACTTTTCTGTCTGTCATTTGTTTTATGTGATAAGTAGAATCACACATTAGTCTTTATGTATTATCATTTTTATCAAACTCATTGACTAAAATGTATTTGACGCTTGCCAAGGCTCGTGTCATACAATTTTAGCCAACTTGTTTGATAAAAATGATAATACATAAACAGTCATGTAAGATCCTCTATTTATGAAAACTGTCAAAATGACTTATATAGGATCTGACAGGAGTTAGCATTTGAAAAACCTGTCTCAAATTGGCAAAGTAAGGTGCATGCAAAATTGATGCTGTAAGGGTGACTGTTTAACCCCTTTACCAAACAACCCTGTTGCAAAATAGCTTTTGAAAACATTGTGGGGAAAAGGAGAAAATGCTGGTAACCAGGATTTTTTCATTTCCCAACAATGTTTTCTTGCCTTCAAGAGATAAATTTCTAAGTTTTAGTCAGATTTAACATGTTTTTCTGCAAATGCTTTCAATATGGAAGTGTATAAAAGTTTGTAGTCTGGTAAAGGGTAAATACATGTAATTTTTACACATAAGTATTCACATACAAGCATCATACTCTGAGACGGTTGGCTACTTATTGCAAGGGACCAGGAACATAGGTTTGACAGCATGTACAGTCCTCTTTAATCTGCATTTTCCTTGATATTGAATAAAGATTTATTTCCTTTCAGCCGTCGCGCATTGTGAAATATATCTGTGAATATAAAGGTCTAGACCATAGAAGGCATGCACAAATGGAGTTTGATGACAGTTTAAAGCAAACAGTATGTCTGATAATGAATGTTCTTCAACCGTTTACTGAATAATCACATGGTTTAATGAACCACCATAAGAATACATTGGAAAACATTGTGGGTAAAAGAGAAAATGTTGGTACCAATCGTTTACTCCTATTGCAATTACATATTTTACCCCAAGAAAGGTGAATCTCATCATTGGAGCCATGTTTATTTCACCATCTGCAAATGCTTTCAGTATCGGCAGGTCTATTTTTCGTCCTATAAAGACTTAATGGTAATTTGTTACCTCCTGAACATCCTATTAAAGTATGAATAAGGATATGAATCTAGCTTGACTGTTGGATAAAACTAGATTTTGAGACAAAAAAAAAAATCCTGGAAATTTAATATTTGATGTAATGATATAACTTGGACGTGACTTTTAACCTAACGTGACTTTCGAACTAACGGTTGACATCTCAACTGAGGAACTGAATCACACAGTATTAATGTTTGTTGTATCTCAAATGTTTTATGGGAACTTATGTGACAGTGGCTACTAGCTGACATACAGGGTAAGAAATTTCATAGAAGAAAATGGAACATATTAAATGATTTTCAAATGCATTTTTCTGTCTATATCTTAATTTAAAAACCACCTATGCAGGGAAATGTAGAATATCAATTTTTTTGATTCTTAGCTCAGCTGTTTCAAAAAAAAAAAAAAAAAGTTGAGTTACTGTCATAGTCCTGTGATTGTCTGCGTCTGTGTCATGCAAAAACTTTGACATTTCATATCTACACAACAAGGGCAGGTAACCATCCAGGTATTTTTGAAATTTTGACAGTTATACCCTTTTTTGACTTAAAGTTTCAGTGAAAACAAGCAACTGCAGTTGAGTGTTGGCATGCGCATGTGGTGCTCTTGTTTTTTTTTTTCAAAACTTTACCTAATTTTTTACCTTATTTCTTGGCAATTTCAGACATAAATATGTGTGATACATTGTGACATAAGAAGTAATTGCCTGTTTTGAGTAAATATTTGCCACAATGTTTTCAAAAGCATCTAGCTGCAAGAAGAAAAAAGTCATCATGATTTTGTGCTTTCTGAAAGTTGAAACAAATTTTTTAACCTTTCTTGCACAACAATGGGTCAACAGTTGAAATCTACTTGGAACTCTGATATTGGAAACCATATGTTTTCTTCAACAATTTTCACACAGTCATGTAAATATGGCAAAAAAAAGTAAGTCCTGCATATTGGTTAAAAGGAAACTAACCTAGTACAATTTTTTGTTCTAATTTCAGATTTTAGAATTTTGTAAGCAAAGAATTCTCTTTGATTATTTCGGTGAACAGCCACAGTCTTTCAACAAACAGGATAACCTCATACGACATCAACATGAATTATTCATGAAGCTCAAAGGGTCAACAGTTTTAGGCCGGGAAGATGTTCTGCAAAAGGTATTCATTACATATTTCTGTCTTAACCCATTACCAAGCAATCCTGTGTTTTTTACGACCCGAGGATGAAGGCTTTTTGAAAACATTGTGGGAAAAGTAGAAAATGCTGGTAACCAGCATTTTCCCCTTTTCCTACAACGCTTTCTACCCCATTTAAGACAAAAATCTATTGTATGAGCAATATGATTACTTATCATCTGCAAATGTTTAAAATTTGGAAGAGTCTAAAATTTTGTTTTGTGGTAAAGAGTTACATCTTAGAGTATCAAATTAAATCAACCAACATGTTCAGTGTAGAAGTAAGGTCCACCTTTGCTTTGTCTGTGGTTTTTGTGCAGAGCAGACAGGCTAGATCACAGATCAGATTGGAAACTCTATGCAATGTGATCTTGATCTACACTGACCACTAAGACAACTATAGTTTTGAAAGGCAGTTAAACTCTTTCCAAAATGATAGAACTTTAGACTTTTCCAAATTGAAAGCACTTGCAGATGATATTTAAAAGGTGACCCAAGTGAAGGGATTTATTTTTGAAAGGGTAGAAAACTTTGTGGGAAGAGTAGAAAATGCCAAGCGTTGGCACCCACATGCGATGCTGTTGTTGTTACTACTACTACTACCACTACTACTACTACTATTATTATTGTTTTAATGCTGCCATTGTTGCTGCATTTATTGTTAATATTATTATTGTTATAAATAGTACAAATGTATTTACATAACAGATAGAAGATTACATCATGAAAGAAGAAAAGGATGTTCCATTATTATTGCTGGGTGACCCTGGACTAGGGAAGTCCTCTGTGTTATGTAAGGCTGCTGAAAGTTTATGTAGGAAATCCAGAGATGGTACATTGAAGAGGTAGGCAAAATTGAAACAAAAGATCAGACTGCTGGTTTGAAGTCTTCTGTTAAAGATCAGATTACTGGTTTCTAGTTTTCTTTAACTCCTTACCACAGGACAGAATTTTAAACTTGCTCAAATTGAAAGCATTTGCAGATGACAAAACAGTGTGCCTCAAAATTTGAAATGTGTTTGTAGAAGGAAAAATGTGGAAAATGAGAAAATGCTGGTTACCACCATTTTCTCCTTTTTCCACATTGATTTCAAGAGCCTTTTCTCTCAGTGTCGTACAAACAAATGAATAAGCATTACTCCCTGCATGAATTTGCTTATGCCAACATAAAGGGAAAGGGTGAAACTGCCTATAACAGGTAACAGCTTTGCACAACACTTTTCATAGAAACTGTGTGTTAAAGAAAAGAATTCTTTTCCTTCCAATGGTACAACTCAGTGCATCTTTGGGGACTGTGTAGAGTGGGATCAGGCTGCAGAGAGCATGCAGTCTGATCCTAGATCTACAGTGTGGGAGACTGTTAGCTTTTTTTCCTAGTAAAAAGAACTCTGAAATCTGTCTAATTACTATATTTTGGGATCTTATTTTAGGCTGGAAATGTTTTGAATTAACTCATTCAGCTATTTAGGGATATAGTTACTGGTAGATCTGCATTTATTTGGACAACTATTGCACATAATTTTTCGATTTATATTTCCAATTATGGACTTTTGTTTATAAATAAACTACATAAATGTTCCATCCTATTTTAGGTCAGATGGTATGAACTGGCATATTTTCTTCCATTTTGTTGGTGCTGTACCTGGATCCACCATTCTAGAACCTATGTTAAAAAGGTTATTGAGGGAAATGGAGGTCATCAATGTAAGTGTTTCATTGTAACTGTTGTTTAATCACTTAATCTTAAGTTTTAAGGACCCTGAGGAAGAAGACTTTTGAAAACATTATGGGAAAAGGAGAAAATGCTGGTAACCAGCATTTTCTCCTTTTCCCACAATTTTTTCTACCCTTTCAAAGACAAATCCCTTTTTTTTTTAAGACACATTTTTTTCTGTTTTCTGCAAATGCTCTCAAATTGGACAAGTCTAGAATTTTGTTGTCTGGTTGACTGGTAATGATTTAAAGCCTCAGATTAACTCTTTACCAGACGACAAAATTTTAGCCTTGTCCAAATTGAAAGCATTTGCAGACGACAATGTCAGTGTGGCTCAAATGATGCAATTTTTCTTTGATAGGATAGAAAACAGTGTGGAAAAAGGAGAAAATGCTGGTTACCAGCATTTTCTCCTTTTCCTACAATGTTTTCAAAAGACCTCTTTCCCAGGGTCATAAAGTCGCCATTGTGCGGCAAAGGGTTATGGAGATGCACTGAAAAATTTTGTTTTTCTTTATTTGTCTTTCATCTTTATTGATGGTTTGCCAGCTATGGCTTTACTTGACTCTTTTCCAAACAACAAAATTTTCGACTGGTCCAAATTGAAAGCATTTGCAGACAACAATTGAAATGCGAGTGGAAAAATGAATTTTGTTTTTGAAAGGGTAGAAAACATTGTGGGTAAAGGAGAAAATACTGGTTACCAGCATTTTCTCCTTTTCTCACAATGTTTTCAAAAGGCTTCTTTCACAGGGTTGTTAAAACCAGGGATTGTTTGGTAAAGGGTTAATTTAGTGATGATTCACCTTTGAAATTTGATGAGATCATAAGAATGTGAATAGCCCACTTAAATCATGCATCATTGAATAAGATTAAGTGTGTATCATGTTTCTCTTTCAAGAAATCTCACAAATCTATTTGGCGATTTGCAAGTTAACGTTTATTTCAGCCATGTTCTGGCAAATGGGGATTTAATGCATCTCTGTGATGCATTATACCAAGCAAGTCATCACATACTTAAAGTCTATTTTATGTACTAATCAACTGAATTGTACTGTACAATGGTCCTTCAGCATGATGAAAATTGACTATTAGCAAAATGTTTCGACCCATGTCAGCCTGCACTGACTGTGCAGGCTGACATGGGTTGATACTGTTTGCAGATGCATCAAGCCCCCCTTTCACAGAGTATGGCTCAATTCTTTTTTTCTTTCTTTTCATATTGGACAGGATTCTAACATGCCCAGAGACGTTAATGCGGCAGCCCAGATGTGTTGTAGTATGTTATCTAATCCAAACACAAGGCCATTAGTGGTGATAGTGGATGCTTTGAATCAGGTAAGGATGGATGTCAGACAAATTAAATCTTTACCAAACAACAGAACTTTATACTTATCCAGATTAAAAGCCTTTATTGAAGACAAATTTGCTTCAAAAATAGGATTTGTCTTTGAAAAAGTGGAAAATATTGTAGGAAAAAGACACAATTCTGATAAAGAGCATTTCCAACAATGCTTTCAAAGACAGTCATACTCAACATGAGGTCATTTGGTATAAGGTAAGAGAACTGTTTTCATACATTGTTGCTGATATACTCATGTATGATTATGTTTATGTATGTTTGTTATCATTTTGTTCGAAGGATGTTGCCAAAGTTGTCCGTTGAAATTAGCGTTAAGAAAAAAAAAATAGAAAAATTGTGAGTGAATGATTATACTGTATTTATGGTTAAACAAGATAATCATGAGCATGATATCCTATTTTGAAAACTGTTTTCAACATGCAACACAAACTTTCTGTTAGAAAAGAGTCATTTGACTGCGATGTTTTTAATACAGTTCTGGGTCTTTTCTCACAAACCATTCTGAATTCGTTCATAACTTCAATTCTAATTGAGCCATACTCTGTGGAAAGGGGCTTTAATGCATCTGCAAAAAGTATCGACCCATGTCAGCTTGCACACTATACACAGACTGACCTGGATCAAAATATTGTGCTCTTGGTAAATTTTTGCATGTCAAGGGACCCCTTGGGATTCAGTTGGTTGTTAAACAAAATAGATTTTATTGATCTATGTGACAATTTGCTTGTAATAATGCATCAGGCGGATACATTTAACTCTTTACCAAATGACAAAATTGAAAGCATTTGCAGACGACAAAATAATTGTAACTCAAAAATTGAAACTTGACTTTAGAAGAGTAGAAAACATAGTGGGAAATGGAGAAAATGCTGGTTACCAGCATTTTCTCCTTTTCCCACGTTTTCAGAAGGCTTCTTCCTCTGGGTTGTAAAAACCAGGGATTGTTTAGTAAAGTGTTAACCCCTTTGCCATGGCTCAGTTTTAAATGTGAAGACTAACCATTTGATTGGCTGAAACAAACTGTCTTTGACATCCAATTTTAATCAGATGTTCAGTCTTTCAAATTAATGTTAAAACAATCTTTAGAAAAGTTGATGGACATTATCCATAATGTATGTGATTTTGTTTTTTTGTTATTTTCAGTTTTCTGATGACCAGGCTGCTAAAGTGATGAGTTGGTTGCCTCGGAAACTGTCCCCACAAGTTAGATGTGTATTTTCAACAATAAACAGTTCCATACAGCACAAAATCTTAGTCAAAAGAGAAACCAAACCAATAGAAATCAACATTACACCTCTGGATATAGGCTCTCGAAAAGTGGGTCAATATTATGTTTGACATACAACCTGTCTGTGTAAACTTTACCTTCAGTTGGCAACCTTTGAAAACTTGTCTTGTGCAGTTTCAATTGTTTGGTGTTTTACAAATCTGTCAACATCATTTTAGATATATCTCAGAATCAGAGCACTTGCCATAGTTTTGTTTTTGCATTGTTGTATCAGGCTGATTGGTTTCCTGAACTGTGGATTCGATGTGGCTATTGGTTGTCAGTCTGACAAGAAAAAAAGAAATTGATAAATTGCCTATTATTAGAAGTTTATCCATATTTCACAGAATTTTTAGCAACTATCATCTGCAGTAGCATCCAAACTTGCTTGTGTTGGGAAAATGAATGAATGAATGAATGAATAAATGAATGATCGAACAAATGAACATAATTATGAACAAATAAACAAACACACAAATTTGGATGACTCTGTAAAACCTACGGGTGAATCCCATAGACAAACAAAATTATTTCGAAATAATTTCATTCAGATCTGTTTGCAATCAAGAGAAAGATTCCAATAGTTTCAAGATTTCTTTATTGAAAAGGTGAAGAATGTTCCTTTTTCTATATTTTCTTGGTATACAATAGCTATTTTTTAAGAATTATAATACTCTGATTTCAGGGAATAGTGAGAGAAATGACCAGGAAAAATAAGCAGACATTATCAGATAGCCAGATTAACAAACTTTTATCACAAAGCTCCTCAGAAAACCCATTATGGTTAACTGTGGCTTGTGAAGAGCTATGTAAAATAGACAGCTATGAGAAAATTGATGATAGAATAAACTGTTTACCAGAGGGAATTCTTAAGTAAGTTGAACAGGTTTTTTAGTTATGGACAGGCATGTGTATTATTATTTGTCCCCTTTTTGGTACACTAATTCTTTACAACACAACAAAATTTTGGACTGTATTGAATTGAATTGATTTGCAGACAACAAATCAAGTGTGGCTCAAATGACTGAATCTGTTCTGAAAGATTAGAAAACATAGGGGGAAAAGAAGAAAATTCTGGTAACCAGCATTTCCTGCTTTTCCCACAATAATTTCTAAAGTCTAGTCTCTTGGGATTGTTGAAATTCAGAATTGTCTGTATTGGGTTAGTAGTGCCCTAAAGGTCTCACCAAACAAGACGACTTGTGTGCTCTCCATCCATGGGTCCATCTGTCTTTACACCTTCACTTGAATCCTATTTTGAAAATGCTAAACTTGAAGGACTAAATTTCTCTAAGACTTCACATGGGGATAAATGACAATATGCAGATGCTGCAACTGCCATTAGTTTGAGGATTAAGATCAAAGTCATTGTTACAAAAATACACCAAAAAATAGGAAATCTGCCATGCCTTCAGCAATCTATGAGCTAGCTTTATGTTACTTTTAATGGTGATAGACCTTAATTCTTTACCACTCAGTCCCAACTTTTAACGACCCTGAGAAAGAAGCCTATAGAAAACATTGTGGGAAAAAGAGAAAATGCTGGTTACCAGCATTTTCTCCTTTTCCCACAATATTTTCTACCCTATTAAAGTCCGAAATCATCATATTACCAAGATTTAATTTGTTGTCTGCAGATGCTTTGAATTTGGTCCAGTCCAAAAATTTGTTGTTTGGTAAAGAGTTAATATTCTTATTACACAAAGAGTAAAGTTGAAAGGTTACTTTTTTCCAATACAAGAGAAAGTACATTCCAAACTCCAAAGTGGAAGAGGACTTCTTTGGCCTTGCAAAAGCACTGTAGATATTAGAAATTGTTTTTATCAGTATTTACTATTTCATTTAATTAAGTCAAAAATTTTTTAGATATTGAAAAAAAATATTTATAGATATTTTGTTGTTATGATTTAGTGTTCTATGAAGTATGGAAAACAACAGTTTGCATTTCTGTAAGGAATGTTTTGTAAACAATGAAACAGAGATCAAGGCAATAGGTAGTATGAAAATAAATATTTGTTGTTTTGTTAGTTTATTAGAAGAATTATTGAAGAGGTTTGAGACGGAAAGAGGTGGACAGCTGATTGTAGCTACTCTGTGTTTGTTGGAGGCTTCTGCTGCAGGTCTTCTAGAGTCCGAGCTGAGACTTATACTGGCTGATGAAGAAAAATTGATGCCTCCATCTCCATTTGATGAAAAAGGTACAGAGTTTTATAAAGTGTTTTAACACTTGTTATACCCACAAAAAGCCAAGTACATGTATTGAAGAATTAAATCCCCTAGATTGTAGACATTTTTGTGTGTAATGAATGCTTCCTTTTTCTCTATCAAGACTTTTTGCAGGGATATTAACTCTTTACCAGACAAGAGAATTATAGACTTGGCCAAATGAAAAAAACTTGGTGGCAACAAATTGAATGTGGGTCAAATGATGGAATTTGTCTCTGAAAGGATACAAAACATTGTAGGAATGGGAAAAAATGTTGGTTACCAGAAGTTTCTTGGGTTGCGTGAACTTGGGGTTGTGTGGTAAAGGCCCAAATCACCTTAAGTGACATTTTAGGTCAATTTTGAAAACATAAGAGTATTTTTTTGTGTCATCATGTTGCTAGTGGTTGTCTTATGAGAGAAAAGAAGAGTCTTTTTTTTTTGTGACAAAATTGCGCCTAGCAGCCAAAGGCCTAACCCTTTACCAAACAATCCCTGGTTTTTACTACCCTGAGATAGAAGCCTTTGAAAACATTATGGGAAAAGGAAAAAAATGCTGGTAACCAGCATTTTCTCCTTTTCCCACAATGTTTTCTACCCTGCTGGAAACAAACTTAAATTTTTGAGTTATGTTTATTTTGTCGTCTGCAAGTGCTTTCAATTTGGACCAGTCTAAAATTTTTTCGTTTGGTAAAGAGTTAAGATATGCTTTGCATATGTGATGGAGTGAATAGTGGTTATATGAAATTGGGTGTGAGTTAAGAGGGGTATGCATATAGCTCTAGAAGGACTTATTGTTATTTCAGATAAACTTTCTTTGTTAAGCTTCTGGAATTGTTTTTCAGGCATCTTTTGTTTTGCGTTTACTAAATATGAATCAGGAACAAGTGTCAAGTTTGAATTGTGGAAGACTTTGCAGATGACAATGAGTAGATACATGCACATTTCAGTTAGACTGTGTGAACTTAAGGACCTGAGGTAGAAGACTTGAAAGCATGATGGCAAAAAGAGAAAATGCTGCTTGTCAGACCTTTCTCATTTTGTCACTATCTTTTCTATCCTCTCCAAAATAAATCCTAACATTTTAGCATCATTTGTCTTTTGCAAGTTCTTCAATTTTGATAAGTCTAAAATAAAAAGTTAATCTGCGTGTCATGTAGCAGAAATATACATTTTACTTGTTCAATATCTCAGACAGAGAAGTTGCATATATGCATGTTACTTAACCAGTGCTTGCACTGCCAGTTGAATCAGCGACACATGTTGATTATTTAATTCAGCTGTTGATTATTTTTTCAAATTATCGATAAAAATTGTCAGTTTTTTTATTCCCAAAAAGTTAGGTAGAATTTCCTTAACGTGCCTGGATCATGCGTTTGTTTGCATCAGAAAGGTCTGAAACATGCAGCAGTTGCTCGTTTCACACATCAGCGGATGCAACCTGCTCAAACTACATAATCAACAGGTCACATGGGTTGATAATGACCTTTTACAAAAGTTTTAAACTATGAAATAAACTTTGTTCAGTGGTACATCTGCATGTGTTTTTGTTATATAGCCAACTTAGGTGGCTAATTTTGTCTATTTTTTTTTTTCAAGAAAAAAATTTATTAGGGCCAGAGCTAGTACTTCTTATCCAGTGCCAGATAATCTGGAGTCTTAACAACCCTGAAGTAGAAGACTTATGAAAACATCATGGGAAAAAGGAGAAAATGTTTTCACACAATGTTTTCTACCCTTTCATAGAAAAATCCCATGATTTGAGATACATATGAGCCAAGCTCTGTGAAAAGGGGGCTTAATGCATTTACGAAAAGTATTGACCCAGGTCAGCCTGCGCAGTCCGCGCAGGCTGACCTGGGCCGACATTTTTCGCTATTGATCAATTTTCTGTATGTCCAAGGACCAGTCTACCTCTGGATTGAGTCGGTTGTTAAAAAAGGTGGCTATCATGGATCCATAACTATGTGATGGCTTACTTGCTACCATGGATCACACAGATGCATTAAGCCCCCTTTTCACAGAGCGCGGCTCATATAATTTGTTGTCTGCAAATGATCTGGATTTGGACAAGTCCATGATTTCGTAGCTTGGTTAAGGATTAAAAAAATGAATTAATCCATGGGCCTTTTAACAGGAATACATGTTCAACTTGTTTAACCCTCATTTTCAGATGAAAAGGAAACATCAGAGAAAGAAAGCTTCAAATATGCAAGTTATCTGAACAATGAGAAATGGTCGTTGGTGTTTGGCCATCTTCAGCCCTATCTACGTCCCTATGGAGACAGTAGTGAAGGTAGACTGGACTTCTATCACAGGGCATTGAGTAAAGCTGTCAGACAAAGGTACTGTTCACTGCTCTGCTCGAGCATTAGTCATTGTTGTGTCTTCACCTTATCTTTTATGAAAATTTTGCTGATAAACAATTTAACAGATTACTTCCGAAATAATTTTGTGGATTCTCTATGTATCAGTTTAAAAGATGGATATTTTACATGAATTGAGCTTTGATTAAGAATACCCATGACAATTTCGTTGCAAAAGGAGATATTGCTCTTTATGGGCAAGACTTTCCTTTGCAACCTTTTTTTTCAAAAAGTTGTATGTGTGAGCGGTTTTAATTTAATTCCCATTTGTGCAAGCTGTCTTGAGCTAAGTACTTATGAAAGACCAGAAAGACATGGATGAGTGAGCAGATAAGCTGTTGAAAGGGGCATAAAATATCACTGCAATAAACAAATGAGCCAGGCTCTGGCAAAAGGGGGCCTAATGCAGCTCTGTAATGCATTATACCAAGCAAGTCATCGCATGATCATGGATCCAAAAAGTCCATTTTGTCAAATAGCAGACTGAATCTGCAGGTAGAAAAGTTCTTGGACATGCAGAAAATTTACCAATGGTAAAAACTATCGACCCATGTCAGCCTGTGCATTCAGCACAGGCTGACATGGGTTGATACTTTTTGCAGATGCATTAAGCCTCCTTTTCACAGAGCATGGCTCAAATGAAAATTTTTGAAATAGGTTTTTCCAGAAGCTGGAAGAAGATGATAATATAGGCATTGAAGAAGAGAGACCTAATGCTTACAAATGGTGGCATAAAAAACTGGCGGATTTCTTTGAGAATGTTACAAACGTAGATAGGCTAGTGGAGGTAAGCAGATAAGTTCAGAAAATGTAATTAGAATGATAAATGTAGAGTTGTCCATTTTAGCTTGCCTGAACAATGTCCAGCAAGAGGTATAGCACTATCCCCTGCTAAGGTGTTGGCGTTAGCTTTGGCATTGGAGTCAGCACCCACATTTGTACGAGGGTTGTTCGATATTAATGTGTATTGTATGATATCTCAAAAGCATTCGACTCAAATAGTGAAATGAACATAACATCCCTTCAAAATATTCTCCACGGTTTGAAATACATAATTTCAATCTCTGAATCCATTTCTGAAATGCATCACGGTACGCTGATTTAGGTAGACCTCTGAGGCACTGACTGATGGCTGAGCCAAGGGCTTGTCAGGACTTGTAACGACGACCAGATAAGAACTTTTTAAGTTTTGGAAAAAGGAAAAAGTTGCATGGGGCTAGATCTGGAGAGTATGGTGGGTGTGGCAAGACAGTAACCTTCTCCGACTTCAAAAACTGCTTCACAAGCTCAGATGTATGTGATGGAGCATTATCATGAAGTAGATGAACATGCCTAAATCCTGACACAGGGCATCATTTAAGATAATATTTCTTGAGCTTTTTTAATATAACATCTCGGTAATACCGACCTGTAACAATTTTGCCCTTCGGCACCGGAATTTGTATGGCTCTACCATCACATGAGAAGAATATGCAAGAAAAAACCTTCTTTGTGCTTATGCTTCTTTTGGCAAATACAGGCCTTCTACCGTGTTTAGTTAGCCATATTTTGTTTCCAATTTTTCTTACTGGTTCGAAATAGTGAACCCATGTTTCGTCACCAGTAACAATGTTTGCAAATTGTCTTTGATTGAACTTGGGAAACATTTTGAGTAATTGCTTAGCGGTTTGTACTTGTACCCGTTTTTGGTCATCTGTCAATATATGCGGTATCCATCTGGCAGAAATCTTTCGTACTTTCAAAATACGCTTCAAAATGAAATGCACCCGCGACAGCAATATGCCAACAGTGTTGACAATATCACGAATCGTGTATCTGCCATCACTTTCAATTATTTCCCTGACTTTTGAGACATTTGCCTTGCCTGTTACAGTCACAGGTCGGCCAGTTTTGCTGCATCTTTGACGGACTCTGTGCCAGTCAGAAATTTCTTTCTCCACCTACGAACTGTCTCATAAGATACCTTATCAGACCCATAAACTTCCCCCAATTCAGTTAAAATCTGCATTACCGAATGACCGAGTTTTGTGCGAACTTTTATATAAGCTCTAATTTCTTCAATATTCTTAATCTGTTTCCCAACCATTTTTACAACAGTGGTCAATGACTAGCTCTAATGAAATGACTATAAGTTTAAAACTATGTGGAGCTAAAGGCTCATGTTTATACCGTTGGAAAGGTATTGAATAGAGCTATTCAAGCGTATCATCATCCACGAAATCGTTGAAAACGTTACCGCGCTGTGGTACAATACACATTACATATCGAACAGCCCTCGTATTTGAAGTTTTTGAGAGCTCACACTTTCCAACCATATGATGGATTATCTTCATATTTGGCATGATGATAGATATAGGTCAAAACTTTTTATCCCCCGCCAAAGGCGGAGGGATATAGTTTTAGCGTTGTCTTTCCTCCCGTCCGTCCATCCGTCCGTCCGTGTGTTCATCCGTGTGTCCATCCGGGAGAATATCTCCAATACCATTGGACGGAATTTCGTGAAACTTTATACATGTGTACAATAACCCATTCCGCCGATACACTTTTTTTTTTTTTACGCGGTCAAGTACATTTTTCGGCAGGGGATATCATTTCAACGAAATTGCTTGTTTCAACAACAACAATACCCCCCTTTGATCATAAGGTTAAGGAAGTAGACTTTGATATTTTGCGTCAGAGAGTTTTACATTTCATGTTCTATGTCAAGTCATTCGCTGCGTTCATATGGTTTGAAATCAATGTATGAAACTACCGTATTCCTCCTAATAAAAGCGCCCTTCCTAATAGTAGCCATTTTACACATGGAAACATTTGCAAATGCAAGACACTCGTTATTTGTTGGTATACTTGCAGTAAAATACGCGAACAGAAAAGTTTGCGAATTTTTCAGATTCGCAAAATGGAAAAAATTTAAACTCAAACAGTAACTGTTGACCAGATGACAAAATGTTACACTTGTCCTGATTGACCATATTGAAAGCATTTGCAAACATGAAATTAACTGTGGCTCATTGATGGAATTTGTCTTTGAAAGGGAAGAAACAGTCTTAGGGAAATAGGGAGGAAATGCTGGTTACCAGCATTTTCTCCTTTTCCCACAATGTTTTCAAAAGCTTTCTGACTAAGGATTGGTTGAACTCAGGATTGTGTGCTAAAGGGTTAAACAGATAGCTAGCTGATGACTTTGAAAACAGTTTTCGGAAATATGGAAAGTCAACATGAAATATTAATTGATACACATGAAAATATTGTGGCAAAAGGAGAATAGGATCATTTTAGGAAATTTTCTCCTTTTTGCTGCAGTGTTTTTTAGAGGTTCAAGATGATGAAAAGAGTTGATTGAATTTCATTACAGGAATATCCATATCAACTTGTATGTTTAGAAGATAAGTACAGACTGGGTAAATGTTTGTGCGATTGGAGAGTGTTTGATCATCTCTATAACGAAGAGTTTAGTTCACAGTTATTGGCATTCTGGAGAAAGGTAATGTAAAGTTCTTTATCAGTTTACTGTACAGTCCAGAGTGTTAACCCTTCTCCTGCTAAATAAAAGAAATTAAACTTTCAAAGCCAGTCGTAAAAAACCAAATAGTGATGTTTGAAAGGTACTTTTGCAGGAAAGATATCTCCCTATTGGACAGTGTAGATCCAAGATCAGACTGCACATTCTGTGCAGTCTGATCTTGATCTACTCTATCCACAAAAGGTCAGTGAGTCGCGCTTAGCAGCATAAGGGATAATGATCTGGAGAGAGACAACTTTTGAAAACATTGTTGGAAAAGAAGTAACTGCTGGTAACCATCATTTTCATCTTTTCCAATCATCTTTTCTATTCTTTCTTTTCAAAGAAAAATCCCAACGTGTATTCTGTCATGAACAGATGTTTCTAACTGAACGAATGAAAAAGATTTTCATCTTATGAAGAATTAAGTGAGCTTGTATCACTACTTTCATACAACAGCAGGCTTAGAGCTGGCTCAGTAGCAAAATAGAATTAGTAAAGATTTATAATTTTTGTACATTTAATTCATTGTCAACTTCTGGAGATACAAATAGTACCAATATACAGGGCCTGCTCTGGCTTTTTTTTTTCTTTCGCCACTATTTTCGCCAAATTAAAAAACTTTTCGCCACTTTTTTTATTTATGAGCCATTTTTTTCGCCACTTTTCCTAATTTATTACCATTTCTTTCGCCACTTTTCTTAATTTATGAGCCTTTTCTTTCTACTTTTTCGCTACTTTCCTTTTTACCACCATTTATCCCCCTTTATTCCATTCAGGTATCAGACACAGAGAACAAGGTTGTTTTTTTTTCAATTTTAAGGTAGTACCATTCTAATAAAAAACAGCTATTTCCACAATAATATTATCCTAAAAATTTTGCTATGATTAAAAATGAGTATTATTGTAATACTTTGACCGAGCTACTTTTTCCATTTTTTCCTTCTTAGAATTATCATTTATAAATCTAAAGCCACTCTATTCTCATTACAAAGGGAGATAATAATTACCTCCCTTTTCAGAAAACTAACAAAAATATCATCAAATAATTTTAAGATAGACAACAAATGAATTTCTGGTCGGTTAGAAATGAGCAAAAATATTGTATCAGTATAAATCCTTATTTATCAACTAATAAGAAATTTTATTCCATGTTGCACTAAAAGCGTTAGGATGGTGATACCTTAATTCATTTGTACAAACATGGAAACATGAATGATGAAAATTACATAATGGGGATTTAATCCTTTAGCACATGACACAATTTTAGACACATCCAAACCCAAAGCATATACAGACATCAATTCTAAATGTTGCCGAAATAGTGGAAGATTGTCTGTGATAGGATAGAAAACATTATTTGAAAAGGAGAAAATGCTGGTTACTAGCATTTTTTTCTTTTCTCACAATGTTTTCATAAGTCTCCTTTATTCATTCTCCTCCTTCATGGCTGTAATGAGGACCAACCACAATCTTGATTCAAAAACATGACTAGGACTTGGTAAAATTTAAAAGAATTAAACTTAACAAGGTTTACAGAGATTTAATCTATATAGTCAATAAAACAGCTGATAGGAAGGAAAAGGTGTAGTGTATTCTAAAAATAGAATGCTATAAATAGAACACTGCACTGCAGATTTTGCTTGAGCTGCCGGTGTGAGGAATGCAAATGATTGTTTTCAAGATTTTTTAATCCTTTGGTTTACCATCCATCATTGTAATTTATTGAAAAATATTTGTAAAGAATATCTCCAGCAGTAAAAAAGGTAATTCTGCTTTATTTTACGACTATTCATGTATTGAGAATCAGTACTGATCGTCTGACGTCATTTAAACAAATAAGCAGACGCTTTACCTGTGGAAAAAAAGACAGGTTTTCGTGGGATAAAGGGGTGGATTTAGCGAGTTAGTAACAGATATGGATCATAACACTCTGCTGTCTTGTCTAAATTTACAAAGTTGATAAAGGATAACTGGCGTCACCCTTTGTCTTAGATAGCCAATATTTCATGAATATAGCCAGGTCGGGAATTTTTTAAGGCGAAGTTTTTTCGCCGAGCAAGCTTGACGAGGCAAAGTTGAGCCATTGAAGGTGACTTCTTCGCCCACGTCGCCCTGTAGCTTGTTCCCTGCTTCACCCTTTCTCCACTTGTCTCGTGAGTTGAGACAAAAACTGAAGAATTGCCTATAAAAAAAACTTTCGCCACTTATTTTCCTCAGTTAAAGAAAAAATTCGCCACTTGTTCAGAATTTTCGCATTTGGCGAAAATGGCGAACGGCAGCGCGGGCCCTGAATATATGTGCCATGCTCTGGCAAAAGGGGGCTTAATGCAGTCTGCGCAGGCTGACCTGGGCTGAAACTTTTTCTATCAGCCAATTTTCTGTATGTCCAAGGACCAGTCTACCTCATGATTTAGTCGGCCGTTCAGAAAAGTGGCTATTATGGATCCATAATTATGTGATGACTTGATTAGTATTATGCATCACGGAGATTCATTAAGCCCCCTTTTGGCAGAGCATGGCTCATCTGTTGAATGTAGTCTATGCATCAAACACACGAAGAAAAAACACTGATAGACGAGTTCAGTTATGATGAACATTATTTCATGTACTGTAAGGAACATAAATCTATTTTTTTTTGTAAAATACTAATTTTCTAAATTCATGTTGTTTCATTTTTAGATGTTTGTCACCTCATTTCTATAAATATGCTCACATTTTTCAGACCAAAGGACAAAGTCCCCCATACTGCAAAACATGTGCATATTAGTGTATTACTGAAATGAATAAGTGATGACTGGCTGAGAAATAGTTCTTATAGAATGTTACCTGAAAAAACTAACTGATATTATATGGAACACAAAGAAATTGTTTTTTACAGGTGGGATCTGCGTCAGATATGATATCACAGTATGAAGAAGCTCTGTCCAGGTTTGAGAAAGATGAATCTGTAAATGAAGAAGCAGTGTCTATCAGATATGAAAAAGTTTGTAGAGTCGTGTAAGTAGATGATTATGATATACAAATGATTATGTCTTTGTATTAGACTTTTGTGGTAATTTTTTGATTTTTTGTAGACTTATATATGAGCCATTTTCTGTGAAAAGGGAGTATAATGTATCTGCGAAAAGTATCGACCCAGGTCAGCCTGCGCAGTACGCGCAGGCTGACCTGGGCCGAAACTTTTCACTATTGGTCAATTTTTGGTATGTCCAAGGACAAGTCTGCTTCATGATTAAGTTGTTTTTTTACAAAAAGTGGACATTATGGGTCCATAAGTATGTGATGACTTGCTTGGTATCATGAATCATGGAGATGCATTAACCCCCCCTTTTGCCAGAGCATGGCTCATATGTATATATGTAGGTATTAAAAGACTTATTAATTGAGCCATGCTTTGGCAAAAGGGGGTTTAATACAACTCTGTGATTCATTATAACAAGCAAGTCATTTCATAAAAATAGACCCATAAAATCAATTTTGTCAAACAACTGGCTGAATCAGGAGGTAAACTGGTCCTGTGACATGCAGGAAATTGACCAGTAGTAAAGTTTTGACCCAAGTCTTTACCAAAAGACAAATTTAAGACTGGTCCAAATTCAGAGCATTTGCACACAATAAATGTTGCTAACATGATGATTTCTGTCTTTGATAGAGTAGAAAATACGGGAAAATGCTGGTTTCCAGTATTTTCTCCTTTCCCCCTACCGTTTTGAACGTCATCTGTATCAGGGTCATTGAAATTTGGAATTGTCTGGAAAATTATTGATTATGACATAGGCCTGTCCAGCAGTTTGTTTGTCATTTCTGTATTTACAGAATCCAGGCAGGTAAATACCATGAAGCACTTGAGTTACTGAAAACAGCATTGAAGATAGAGGAGAAGGAGCTTGGGGCCAGACCTCATAGAATGGTGGAACTGTATGCCCTTATGGCGGAGATTTATGACGAGGTCAGTAAGCCAGGATTAGTCAAAATTCTATCCATGATTTGATTACAACAAGAATGATTTCACCCTTGTAGCTCATGATTATGATATATTTCTCTTTGTCGGAAAGCAGCCAGCTGCCAGTGTGTTCTACCCTTGGAAAGACAAATCCTTTTTTCTGTGCTTGGAAATACAAATTCTTTCTGTTGAGCTGCATTTTATTGTATTCTGCAGATACCTTGATATTGGAATAGTCTAAAATTTTGTCCTTTTGGTAAAGAGTTGATACATTACTACCTACAAAAGACTATTTTCGTTTTACATGATAATTTCTGTGAGTCACCAGCCTCAAAAATTGAGCCATGCTCTGGCAAAAGGGGGCTTAATGCATCTCTGTGATCTGTTATACTAAGCAAGACATTACGTTATTAGGGATCAATGAAATCCATTTTGTCTGACAATTGACTGGATATGGAGGTAGAATAGTCCTTGGACATGCATAAAAATTTCCACTAGCAAAAAGTTTCAACCCATGTCAGCATGCACAAGCTGATATTGGTTGATACTTTTTACAGATGTGTTAACCCCCCTTTTCATAAAGCATGGTTCATTTGTGTTTGGCTTTAATAACTAAATGTACATGTATTTTTAAATTGGCATTTAGACACAAACCTATTTTTTTAAATGCCTTAAATTCTTTTTATACCAAAGTGTTTATTTTTCTTTCCTTCATTTTTACATTTACAGAAACTGAAGTTAAATGATTTTGTATCCCCTAGTCAGTTACCAGATTTACGTAAAACCATTTACTATGGCCGAAAATCCATCGCAATCAGGAAAACACTTCCAGGGACATATCATAGGGTAAGATGCGTATTGCTTCAGCTTATTTTGTTTTCCTTTCTTAGATGTAGAACATTTCTTTTCATGTAAATTTGTAAGAGGATAATTTCTATTAATTTATGCTAACCCTTAGACTGCTAAGCATGACTCACTGACCTTTTGTGGACAGTGTAGATCAAGATCAGACTGCACAGAATGTGCAGTCTGATCTTAGATCTACACTGTCCGGTAAGGGGATGTTATTACCCGAAACGTAACTTTGAATAAGCGATATTTGGGTTTTTACTATCGAAGTGAAAAGTTTATTTTAGTTATTTAACAGGATAAGGGTTAACAGTTTTGACAAAAACAGATAAAGGAAAAAAAAACAGAATTTGAAGATGTTAGAAAAATCCAAACTTTTACAATACCTGCTGTAGATTGTTTTTTGTCTTGCAGCAGCCACTTCTGAAAACATTGTGGCAAAAGGAGATATTTTTTATTATACACTGAGTTGTTAAGTTTCAACTGTTTAAGTTTTAACTCTTTACAGACCGCAGATTTGAGACTGCTCAAAATTGAAAGCATTTGCCGACGACAAATAAAATATGGCTGAAATGATGGATTTTGTATTTGCCTACTAACATTTCTTCCTTTTTCCACAATGTTTCAAAAGCCTTCCCCAAGGTTATTTAAATTGGGGACTGTGTGGTAAAGAGTTATCACATTAGTATATCGGAAAGTAGTGTGGAAAAAGAATGAATTGCTCATCACTGGTAATTTATTCTTTTGCCACAGTGTTTTCAACATAAAACTGAGTAGGTACCAGATTAAGAAAGTCTGTAGAGATAATGGGTTAAATATTGTCAAGGATCCTCTGACATATTTCAGTTTAAACTTGGCATGAGCTTAATGAAACTTGCATTTAATATGGAGAGCTGGGAGGCATGTGGTGGGGGGCCTGAGCTGTCAGGTCAGGATGCTCTAACAGAAGGTAACAGGTACATTGACAAGGCCCTGAAAATATTTCAAGAGGTAAGGATATTTTCATTAACTTTTACCGTATGACAAAGTTTTGGACTTGTATCAAGTGAAAGCATTTGCAGACTACATATCAAATATGACTCAAGTAGTTAAAAGGCAGGATTGTCTTTTAAAGGGGCTCTTTATCAAAAGACAAATGTCTTCCTCAAATTTGGCAGCAGTAGCGGATGACAATCTGGCCTTAGTTAAACTGATAGGGCTTTCTTTTGAAACAGAAGAAAACAATGGGGAAAAAGAGAAGATAGCAGTTACCAGCATTTTCTCCTTTCCCACAATGTTTTCTAAAGCTGTCTTCTTTCAGGTCATTAACACACAGAACTGTCTGGTGACATTGTATGCTTTAAGTCAATAAAGGATTGATTGAGTTTTACATTTCATGCTTTGTGTAGAAAATGGCACTGGCTCCAAAATACATGTATTTCATATTTGGCATGCAAAGTAAATAAAGTCAACATATTCAAACAATAAAAAAAATAGCCAAGGCTCATTTGCTCACAGTATCTGGCAAAAAATCAGACACTATAAATCCAAAGTTTTAATTAAAACTATCGGCAAAAGTGCCTTGTAGTTAGGGTTTTGCTTTGCAATCTAGAGATTGTAGTTTGTAAAAACTTTATTGAAAGACCTATTTTTGTTTCAAGGAAGAGGACTTTTGAAAGCTTCATGGGAAAAGGAGAAAATGCTGGTGAAATTCCTTTTCTCAAAATGTTTTTCAACTCATTTTTGTGATCAGTCCAATCATTTGCGCCTCACTGACTTTGTCATCTACAAATGCTTACAATATGAATGAATCTAATATTTTACCATCTGTAAAAGATTCGCTTTGATTTCAAACATGATTTTACTATTTTTGAATTTAAATGTGTAAAGCTTATTAGTTAGTTGCTTTTACTTTCAGTTGAATGACCAAGGCCACTATGCTGAAGCGTTGATGACAAAAGGTGTGCTGGCTCCACGGGGTTGTATGGAACAGTTGAAGGTTATTGTCTGCCTTTTTTACTTAACTCTTTACCACACCATCGTGAGTTTTAACGACCCTGAGAAAGAGGCCTATTGAAAACATTTTGGGAAAAGGAGAAAATGCTGGTTACCAGCATTTTCTCCTTTTTCCATAATATTTTCAAGCCTTCGCAACAAGAATTCCAATTCTTGAGTCGCATTTATTTTGTTGTCTGCAAATATTTTCACTTTGGACAAGTCTTAAATTTTGTTGTTTGGTAGAGTTAATACTGCAAACATATATATTCTTACTTAATGATGATGCAGGCCAAGTCCTGGTACATCAGAAATATTATTACAAGTATTCATGTGGTAAATAATTAATATATGATAATCGTCTGTATTCTACCAAAATGATTTTAAAGTTTTCTGTTGTGTATATACATACATGTATGTTTGAACAATATCTAACAAAACAGGTTTATATGAGGTCAACAAAAAGTTGTTAAACCAACACAAAATTTAAAGATTAGAAAAAAAAAAGCTTTTGTGAATTATTTAACCTGTTACCTCAGAATCCCAAATTTTAATGACCCAAGGGAAGAATGCTTTTCAAAAAATTGTGGGAAAAGGAGAAAATGCTGGTAACCAGCATTTTCTCCTTTACCCACAATGTTTTCTGCCTTTTTCAGAGACAAATCCTATAATTTGAGCCACATTTTATTTCGGTCTGCAAATGCTTTCAATTTCGACAAATCTAAAATTTTGTTATTTGATAAAGAGTTAAAGATGTTATTTCTCCTTTCCATAAATATTTACCAAAGTTGTTTGTTTTACATTACAGCTGTACAACATGGCCATGGAACTCTGTATGCAGATGTACGGGGAATATCATATATTGACATCTCGACTTTACATAAATATAGGAATTGTTTATGAAGACACAAACAATTATAAAAAAGCATATGAATTCTTTAAAAAGTGGGCAAGAGTGAGTGAGGAGATTCTAGGACCGGAACATCCAAAAACGTTGCGAGCTAAAGGTGTGTTGAGAGAAACGAGGTATCGTAGTATTGCTAGAGATTTAGGGGAATGGAACGAAGAGGAAGATGAGAATAATGATGAAGATTCAGAGGAAGAGGAGGAGACTGAAAATAGAGATTTAGAACATTATTATGATGACCAGATAGGTCAGAGTAACAATGAACAGTTATTACAAATGGATAATAGTTTGATTGGTGAAAACAATAATAACAATGTAGGAAATGTGATAGAAATTGCGCCCGATGTTGACGATAGTAACGGGGAAGTTTTAATGAATGGGTATCATGAACAAGAGGAGGAAGTAGCGGAAAGTGATCATGAACATTCAGATAATGAAAATTTTTATGATGATCATTTTGAGGATTATGATGAACAGTACATGCTGTATGCGGATAATGGACCTGTGATCGAAGAATTTAATGCTAATTTAAATGATGATGACGACGATGATGATGATGATATTATACAGATGGCATCCTCAGAGATGAATGATTTAATGATAAATGTGGTTCAGCGTGATAATAGATATGCCAGTGACAGTCATGAATCTAGTGACAGTGACAGAGAGAGTGTTCAAACAAGAGTTAGACATTCACAACATAGGAATTGATTAATTCTTGATCACACAGCAAGAATGTCAGCTTGTCCAAATTGAAAGCATTTGCAGAAGACAACTTGAATATGGCTCAAGTGATGTGATTTGTCTTGGACTGGGTAGAAAACATTGTGGGAAAAGGAGAAAATGCTGGTTACCAGCATTTTCTCCTTTTCCCACTATGTTTTCAAAAAAAAGTTTTGTCAGGGTAGTTAAGACAGAATTGCTTGGAAAAAAAGGTTAAATCATCACTTCTTGAAGAGGATATTTTATACCTCTGCAGAATAAATACTGAAGCCAGTTAGTGAAATAAATTCAAAATTGTCATTATGGCTACCTCTAATTACTCTTTACCAGATGACAAAATTTAGACTGGTTCAAATTGAAAGCATTTACAGACGACAAATTTATTGTAGCTCAAATGATGATTTCTTTCTTTGATAGGTTAGAAAACATTATGGGAAAAGTAGAAAATGCTGGTTACCTGCATTTTTAGCTCACCTGAGCATGAAGTGCTCTAGGTGAGCTTTTGTGATTGTGCTGTGTCTATCGTCCGTCGTGCATCGTCCGTTGTCAACTTTTACCTTGTGTACACTCTAGAGGCCACATTTTCAGTCAGATACTCATAAAACTTGGTCAGAATGTTTGTCTTGATGAAATCTCAGATGAAGTCCAAAATAGGTCAGGTTGGGTCAAAAACTAGGTCACTAGGTCAAATCTTAGAAAAACCGTATGTACGCTTTATAGGCCACATTTTCAGCCCAAAACTCTTGAAAGTTGGTCAGGATGTTTGTCTTGATGATGTTTCAGACGAGTTTTAAAATGGGTCATGTTGGGTCAAAAACTAGGTCACTAGGTCAGATCTTAGAAAAACCTTGTGTATGCTCTAGAGGCAACATTTTCAGTCAGATACTCATGAAATTTGGTCAGAATGTTTGTCTTGATGATATCTCAGAAGAGTTGGAAAATGGGTCATAATGGGCCAAATACTAGGTCACTAGGTCAAATCTTAGAAAAACCTCGTGCACACTCTAGAGGGCACATTTTCAGTCCAGTACTCTTGAAACTTGTTCAGAATGTTTGTCTTTATGATGTCTCTGACGAGTTTGAAAATGGGTCATGTCTTGTCAAAAAGTAGGTCACTAGGTCATATCTTAGAAAAACCTTGTGTATGCTCTAGAGGCCACATGTTTGGTCCAAAACTCTTGAAATTTGGTCAGAATGTTTGTTTTGATAATATCTCAGACAAGTTTGAAATGGGTCATGTCGGGCAAAAAACTAGGTCACTAGGTCAAATCTTAGAAAAACCTCGTCTATGCTATAGAGGCCACATTTCAGTCCAAAACTCATGAAACTTGGTCAGACTGTTTGTCTTGATGACATCTCAGACGACTTCGAAAATTGGACATGTTGGGTCAAAAACTAGGTCAGTAGGTCAAATCTTAGAAAAACCCTGTGTATGCTCTATAGTCCACATTTTCTGGCCGATACTTATGAAAGGTGGTCAGGATCTTTGTTTAGATAATATCTACAATGGGAAAATTGGCTATGGTTGGCTAAAAAGTAGGTCACTGAGAGAAATTCTAGAAAAAGCTTGTGTACATGCTAGAGGCCAAATTTTCAGTCCAATAATTATGAAAGCTTAGTAGAATGTTTGTCATGATATCTCAAAAGATATCTCAAAAGAGATTAAAAATGGGTCATGTTTGGTCAAAAGACTCAGGTGAGCGACTTCAGGGTCATCATGGCCCTCTTGTCTCCTTTTCCCACAATGTTTTTAAAAGCCATCTGTCTCAGAGCTGTTTAAACTCTGGATTGTTTGGTAAATAATTAAATTGGTAATATGCTTTTAGTGAAGTATGAAATGGCCTTATATTTCATTAACTCTTTACCAAATGATAAAATTTTAAATGTCCAAATTGAAAACATTTGCAGACAAGAAATTAAATAGATGTTTTGCTCAAATAATCGGATTTGCCGTTGAAAGTGTAGAAAACATTGTAGGTAAAGGGGGAAAATTCACCTCGAAGATGTCTTAACCCTTTACCACACGACAAATTTTAGACCTGTCTGAATTGAAAGCATTTGCAGATGACAGTTTCATTGTGGATCATATGAAATGATTTTTCTTTGATAGGGTAGAAAACATTGTGGGAAAAGGAGAAAATGCTGGTAACCAGCATTTTCTGCTTTTCCCACAATGTTTTCAAAACCCTTCTCTATCAGAGGTGTTAAAAGTCGTCATTGTGTGGTAAAGGGTTAAAACGTCTTTTGTCAGAGTATGGCCCTGTTCTAGCCAGGCTGTTTTGGTAGGAAACATCAAGGTATTGCAATAGCCTTGTCATTGTCATTGGCATTGTCTGTTTACAAAGACTGACATTTTCTCCGATATCTGTCATTATTAGAGTTATTTACTTCAAATTTGGCCTAGTTTTAAACTATTAAAAGTTGAACCCATACAAGGACAGGTTATCCCCAAACATTTTTACACATTTATACCCCTTTTTCAACTTAGAATTTTCACTGAAAAAGCACTCGTAATCAAACACTGCACCACCCATACAAGGACAGGTTATCCCGAAACAGTTTTACACATTTATGCTGGTAACCAGCATTTTTTTCCTTTTCCCACAATGTTTTCAAGAGACTCCCTCTTCAGGATTGTTAAAATTCGTTACTGTGCGGTAAAGGGTTAATGACTATGTTTTTATATACATGTACATGTTTATCTTAGGCTTTTTATGTTTTTTGTTAATTTGTTATCATTTATCACATAAAACCTCCTTCAGCAGTGTATTAAACCCATGACTTATTTTTGATAATACACTAGTGTATTATCGTTTTTTGGGTCCCGGTTCTGATCAGTTTTCAGTCATGAGCGCGTGAAGCCAGAGAAACCAACCACAGTTTGCGCGGGAATTTGTACTGTTACGCTGTTTCGGGAAAAATGACGTTACTGTTGCTAAGACGTATTACGCGTGGAAAGTTTTTGATTTTCACGTTTGATAAAAACCAAGAAATGCAGCGAAAGTCTCTTAAAATCAATATTATTGCGGAAGTAGGTGGATTTAACCCCTCTTTAAACTATTTAGTTCTTCTTTCGGTGTAAATGTCAAAGAACTATCTACTTGTGTATGTACACATTTGAAACCAAACTACAAGTGTAAATATGGACCCGTGAATGGTATAGAGGCAATAGGTGATGATGCGAGATAGTTTTCTGTCTGTCATTTGTTTTATGTGATAAAAAGAATCTCACATTCGTGTTTATGTATTATCATTTTTATCAAACTCGTTGACTAAAATGTATTTGACGCTCGCCAAGGCTCGCACCATACAATTTTAGTCAACTTGTTGATAAAAATGATAATACATAAACACTCATGTAAGATTCTCTATTTCTGTGTCTTCCATTTTGTATGTGATTTGTTTTTGCTGAGCAAAATTTAGTTTGCAACTGACCGTGTTAGTAAGATTGTTATATTTTGTCAAAAGCTTTGTCTTGTCTGCTGTTCCTATTAGTGAAATATTGTTGAAAATGGCATTAAACATGAGCAAAATATAGTATGCAATTAATAATGGAATTAAGATTGTTATTTATGTCCAGTGTTCCAGTCTTGTCTTCTAATAGGATCTGACGTCAATTGGCATTTTAAATGAAATATTGTTGAAAATGGCATTAAACATGAGCAAATTAAAGTATACATTTGACAAAGGATGTAAGATTGCTACTTGATCTCCAAGTATAATTGTAACTGGTACAGGCACACAATCCTGAGTTTCACCAACCCTGAGGAAGAAGTCGTTTGAAAACATTATAGGAAAAGGAGAAAATACTGGTGACTGGCAAATTTAGTTTGTGAGTCACATTTTTCATCTGCAAATACTTTCAATTTGGACTAGTCTAAAATAATGTCGTGTATTAAAGAGACAATTAACACAGGAGAGCATACTGCGCTTGCTTTATGAACCAGTGAGGCAATTCAGGGTCATCTTAGCTCTCGTGTTCCATTTGTTACAATGTTTTATGTGTTGTGTGGAAGAAGAAATATGTGAAGTAAACTGAACCCGCTATATAAAATACCAACTTTTAACAACACCAAGGAAGAAGGCTTTTGAAAACATTGTTGGAAAATGAGAAAATACTGGTAACCAGCATTTTCTCCTTTTCCAACAATATTTTTTACTCTATGAAGGACAATTTTCATGTTAAATGTTACATTTGTCATCTGCAAATGCTTTCAGCTCTGACAAAGTTAAAATTTTGTCATTTAGTAAAAAGACTTGATTAAGTCTGAACCAAATGACAAAATGATAGACTGGTCCAAGTTGAAAGCATTTGCAGACGACAAAATAATTGTGACTCAAAAATTGAAATTTGTTTTAGGAAGGGTAGAAAACATTGGGGGAAAAGGAGAAAATGCTGGTTACCAGCATTTTCTCCTTTTCCCACAATGTTTTTAAATAGTTTATTTCACAGGGTCGTTAATTGCTGTTTGCAAGCAATTGCTCCTTTTTATATGCCCGTCGAAGACGGGACGTATTATGGAATCACCAATGGCGGGCGGGCGTCTGGCATCCAGTTCTTTGTCCGGAGCATAATTTCGTCATCTCCAGTCCGATTGACTTGAAACTTGGCATATGTGTTTGTTGCAATAATACAGAGTGCAGTGCAAAAGAACCATAACTCTACCTCGTGCTGTCTTTGAGTTATTTCCCTTTGATTGTCATTTTTAGAGCATTTTCTGCTTGTCCGGAGCATAACTGTCATTTCCAGTCTGATTGACTTGAAACTTGGCATTTGTGTTTGTTGCAATAATACGGAGTGCAGTGCAAAAGAACCATAACTCTACCTCGTGCTGTCTTTGAGTTATTTCCCTTTGATCGTCATTTTTACAGCATTTTCTGCTTGTCCGGAGCATAACTTTGTCATCTCTAGTCTGAACATCTTCAAATTTGGTATGCATGATTGTTAAAAAATAATGGAGTGCAGTGCACAAGAACTATAACTCTTCCTAGCTACAATTTTGAGATATTCCCCCATAGATCTTTATTTTTATAGCATTTCTTGCTTGTTCGGAGCACAACTTTGTCATCCTAAGTAGGAATGACTTGAAATATTTATGCTTATTTGTTGCAATATTTTAAAGTGTAGTGCGCAAGAATTGTAACTCTACCTCGTGCTGTCTGAGTTATTGCCCTTTGATAATTTTTACAGCATTTAGTGCTTGTCCAAAATATAACTTGCAATATTACGGAGTACAGTGCGCAAGAACTATAACTCTACCTAGCATGGATTTGGAGTAATTCCACTGTTCTTCATTTTTACAGTATTTCTTGCTTGTCTGGAACGGAACTTTGTCACCTCAAGTCAAATTGACTTGAGACTTGGTAAACATGTTTGTTGCAGTTACAAAAAGTGCAATGCACTGGAGCCGTAACCTTACCTAATGCCCTTTTGGAATTATTCCCTATTTATTATTTTATTTTTTCAGCTTTTCATGCTTCTCTACAATATAAATTTGTCGTTTCATGTTGGAATGACCTGAAACTTTACATGCATGTTTCCTTAACATTAGAGGAGACATTCATGCCTATTTTAATCACTTACATGATTTCTGCTGCACTATTATTTTCCTCTACCTGCCATTTATGATTATTATTCCCCCCTCGACAACTGGCGGTGGGACGGGCGTATCTTGCAACAATTTGCCGCTCTTGTTTCCGCCATGTCTCTAAATGTGATGTAAGAAATTATAATTGTGCAGTCATGGCTAATGGGATAACTCTTTACCATGAAGTCACAAATTTTAAGGACCTGATGAAAAGGGCTGTGGAAAACATGGTTGCTATTGGAGAACCCTCATGTTGGTAACCATCTTTTTCATCTCTTCCCACTTTGTTTTCTGACCATTAAAAGTCATATTTCATCATTTAAGCTACTTTTAATTGTTTGCAAATGCTTTAAATAAGAGTGTAGAAGTTTGTTGTCAGGTAAAAAGTTAAAATAGGTTATGTCTATGAGTGTTTGAGGAATATTTCTGTGTAATGCAAGTAGTTGTGATAGGTGTTACCCTGTTAAAGAAAAATGAATTAAACTTGATAAATTTGTTTTTAGTCTGATTTTTATTATCAGTCAACATTTTTAGTTTTAACCCTTACCCACACGATTCTGAGTTTTACTAAACCTGAAAAAAGAAGACTTTGAAAAACATGGTTGGAAAAGGAGAAAATGCTGGTAACCAGCATTTCCTCCTTTTCCAACAATGTTTTCTACTTTATTAAAGACAGAGACAATCATCTGAGCTACATTTTTTGGTCATCTGCAGATGCTTTCAGTATGGTCCACTAAAAATCTGGTTGTTTAGTAAGAGTTGACATAATAACACACATCCAATTTCCTGCATGTGCAGAGCTTTATGTTTCGTATAGTTAAAACCTATACCAAACAATACCATGTTGTAACGACCCTGAGGAAGAAGCGTTTTGAAAACATTGTGGGAAAAGAAGAAAATGCTGGTAACCAGCATTTGCTCCTTTTCCCACTGTTTTCTCCTCTGTCAAAGACAAATTCTATCATTTGAGCCACATTTGTCGTCTGCAAATGCTTTCAATTTGGACAAGTCTGCCTTTTTGCCCATTCTGTAAAGATGTAAAGAGACAGGGTTTTATGATGTAGATACATGTACATAGTTTGGGTGGCAACATTTATATCCTGAAATATGGATCCCTCAATCTGTTGAGTGCGTTTCGAACTCAAGCAAGGTGTTGTCATATTTTGCCAATTAGTTTCTTTTGCTAAGCAGCTATTGTGAACATGATCTAAAGACAAATGCACCATGATACGGTTCCATAGACCTTTCTATATTTATATTGTGAAAGGTTTAGGAAGATGAATTGGTCATTCCAAAGTTCTTTCTACATCTGTCTTGTAAAAGGTGCAGATACAGAGACTTACATAATAAACCATCCATATACATGGTCTTCCAACATATCCAAGTACTGACAGTATGGAACAAAAGCACCACACCAGTTCTTGGTTACTAGTGCTTTTTCAGTGAAAACTCTAAGTTGAAAACGGGGCATAAATGTAAAAATGTTTGGGGATAACCTGTCCTTGTATGGGTTCAACTTTTAATATTGTAAAACTAGGCCAAATTTGATTTATATATTGTAACTCTAATAATGACAGATATCGGAGAAAATGTCAAAGTTTTTGTAAACAGACAATTCCAATGACGACGAGAAGGTTATTACGATACCTTGATGTCTCCTTCCAAAACAGCCTGGCTAAAACTGTAAATGGTCAGAGCCATACTCTGGCAAAAGACATCTTCGTGGTGAATGATACCAAGTAAGTTGTCACATAATTACAGATCCACAAAATTCATTTTGTATAAGAACCGACTGAATCAGGAGATACACTGGTCCTTGACATGCAGAAAACTCACCAAAAGCAAAAAGTTTCAACCCAGGTCAGCCTGCGCAGTCTGACCTGGATAAATACTTTTTGCAAATACATTGAGCTCCGTTTTTAAGAGTACGACTCAAAGTTGCGGTTGCTTTCTCACGGTATGGGTATCAAAGACAAGGGATTACTGAAAAAAGAAAGAGAAGACATTTCAAACACTTTATTGCTGAGAACAATCACAATATACATTTGTATATACAACAAAAGGGAAAGTACTGGTACATATGTTCGACAAGAAAACAAAATCTAGGGATAAACACTCTTTTTGACCCTATACCAAACAATCCGGTATTCTAACGACCCTAGGTAAGAAACCTTTAGAGAAACATTTTTGGAAAAAGAGAAAATACTGGTAACTTGGACTTTTTTTTCCCTTTTCCCATGTTTTCTACCATTTCAAAGACAGATATCATCTGTTTAACCCTTTACCAAACAATCCCTGGTTTTTACAACCCAGATGAAGAAGACTTCTGAAAACATTGTGGGAAATGGAGAAAATGCTGGAAACCAGCATTTTCTCCTTTTCCCACAATGCTTTCTACTCTTCTAAAGTCAAGTTTCAATTTTTGAGTCATGTTTATTTTGTCGTCTGCAAATGCTTTCAATTTGGACAAGTCTAAAACTTTGTTGTTTGGTAAAGAGTTAAGCTACATGGAATTACATATAGTTATCTACAATTGTTTTCTATTTGGCTCGGTCTAACTCTATGTTGTTTGGTAAAGAGTTATCAACCTTTTCTATAAAAATTGTAATACATTACAATCTGCAGAAAACTTCATTCATCTTGCAGCAGACAACTTTTGAAAAAATTGTGACTACAGGAGTAAGTAGTTTATTACGAGCAATTTATCCTTTTGCAAAATGTTTTTACACGTCTTTATGTATTAGTATGCATGATACTTATCCCTATTTAACTCTTTACCAAACAATAAAATGTTGGACATTTCCGAATTGAAAGCATTTGTACACACTCAAATGTGGCTCCAATGATAAATTTGTCTCTGAAGGGATAGTAAACATTGTGAGGAAAGGAGAAAATGCTGGTAACCAGCATTTTCTCCTTTTCCCACAATGTTTCAAAAGCTTTCTTCCACAGAGTCGTAAAATCTTGTGGTAAAGGGATAAGATGCTCATTGCTCCAGGTTTGCTTCCTGAAGTTAGGAGAGAAAGGCAATCCTCACTGAGTAACAAATATAGAATAAAATAATTGCCTATCAGATACTGATTTTTAATCCATCACCACATATAAAATACATTTTCCGACCCAGTAGACAGCAGAACAAAAATGGAAAATTAGCAATTGCTTGGGAAGACTTGCACATAAGCAGCCCTGTGAATTACCATATCACAGCAGAGGTTGGTACAAGAGCAAGGCATTCTTTGTTTCCAGGACAGAATTACTTAATTCATGGGAAATTCCTTTTAAAAAAAAAACCTTGCACCTCTCTCCTTAACCCTTTACTGCACAATCTCATGTTTTAACGACCTGTATGAGAGGCCTTTTGAAAACAATGTGGGAAATGGAGAAAATACTGGTATCTCACATTTTCTCCTTTTCCCACAATATTTTCTACCCTACCAAGGACAAAGTTTGTTGTTAGGGCCACCTATAATTTGCCGTCTGTAAATGCTTTCAATTTGGACAAGTCTAAAATTTTGTCGTCTGGTAAAGAGTTAAATTCTTTACCAAACCAAACAAGAGGGCCATCATGGCCCTGTATCGCTCCACTGGCTCATTAGTAAAAACCCTACACGCCAAACATTTAAATCATTGGCCCATTGGTTTCAAACTAGAAGACATATAAAATTCTCTCTTTGAAAGCCAACAAGAAAGTTATGATCCCCCAGGGCAAAGCCTTTTTTGAACTCGGAGCTATAATTACTTGAATCCTGGTAGAGGTCCACGGGATAAAGCCCTGTACCACATTGAATGTATGGTTATAAACAAGTAGAGTTTCAAAGTTTCCTCAATAAAAGGCCCTGTAAAACATGAGACCCCTTAGACAGGGCTGATTTTGATCCCAGGGCAAATTCAGGAGTGAACCACAACATGAAGCTAGGTACCAAATTTAGTAGCCCTAGGATGTGTGGTTCGAGTAAGAAGATTTTTAGAATTTTCACTCTATAAGCACTGACCCATGGGGTGGGGCCACTTTTGAAAGAGACCTACTGGATGATAACACTCATAAAATATTACATCTACAGCTCACAACCAGAAACAAGTGAATTTTTAAACTTTTCACTGTATTAGCTACTGTATAACTAATGGCTTGTTGGGTAGACCAATAAAGGCACTAAGACTATTATTTGAACAATCTAGGTAGAGGTCCATAAGATAAGTATACATACAAAATTCAGTAGCCCTAGGTCTTCTGGTTAGGAACGAGAAGATTTCTATAATTTTTACCATATATGCCCCCTGGGGCGGGGCCAAACTTGACCCCAGGGCTATAACTCGGACCGTCTTGATAGAGGCCCACTAAATAAAGCTACATACAAAATTTGGTAGCCCTCGGCCTTTTGGCTAGGAATGAGAAGATTTTTAAAGTTTCATTATGTGAGCTAATGTGAATCTTGTGACCCCCCCACCCCGACCCAAGCAGAGCCAAATATGACCCAAGGGCTATAATTTGGGCAGTCTTGGTAGAGGCCCACTAGATAAAGCTACTTGCAAAATTTGGTAGCCATAGGCCTTATGGCCAGGTATGAGAAGATTCATAAGTTTTCACTATATAAGCCCATGTAAAACTTGTGATCCCAATGGTGGGGCCAATTTTAGATAAAGCTACTTGCCAAATTTGGTAGCCCTGGGCCTTTTGATTTCAGACAAGAAGATTTTCAAAGGTTTTCAATATTTTTCAGTTATGTTGCCATGGCAACCAGGTTTTGAAGGAATCAAATTCTTTTAAGAATTTTAAAGAGGACCATTGCAGGATCATTTCTGTGATGCTACAAAATTGGATGGGTTGATTCTGAGAAGATGAAATCAAGGTAATCACACGCAT
Organism: Hippopus hippopus; assembly: GCA_946811185.2. NCBI lineage: Eukaryota > Metazoa > Mollusca > Bivalvia > Cardiida > Cardiidae > Hippopus > Hippopus hippopus. The sequence continues at coordinate 10,272,875 of OX328099.1, forward strand.
GCATGCATGGACATACCCACCATGGACACAGGGCCATGACACAAGCCTACTGGCCTTTGGCCAGTGGAGCTAAAATTTGAAGACTTGTCAAAAATTGAAAGCATTTGCAAGCAACACAATAAAAGTAACTCAAAACATGAAATTTGTCTTTGAAAGGGTGGAAAACATGGTGGGAAAGCAAAAAATGCTGGTAACCAGCATTTTCTCCATTTTCCACAATGTTTTCAAAAGCCTTCTCCCTCAGGATCATTAAAAATCTGTATTGTGCGGTAAAATGTTAACAACAAGAGGGCCAAGATGGCCCTGGATCGCTCACCTGAATTTTTGAGAGGACCATAGCCAATTTTTTTTTGAGGTACTGAAACTTTGGAAACAAAATCATTATTTTGCCAAGCAATTTTGAAAAGGTCACCTGTAAAAGTCATTTTAAAATCTGTCACCACCCCTACAATCATCACCACAGCAATGAATTTGATGAATCAGAATTCTGCAAATAATTTTTGGATAGATCACCCAAGGACAATTTCTTGAAGAAGAGCACACGCTCGATAGTGACTAAAAACATAAGTCGAACAAGAGCACCACATGCAGGTGCCAACAATTGGCTGTTGTTTTTCGACAGATAAAGTTTCCTTAACAATTTTTGAAAAAGTCCACCCTAGGAACATTTCTGTGAAATTATTTCAAAATCTGACCAGCCGTTCCAGAGAAGAAGAATTAAGAAATTCCTTGTCATGTCCCTGTAGTGCAAATAGCCCCCACCATCAGGGCCATGTTTCTTGACAGATCACAATTTTGTGAACAGTTTTTGAAAAGAGTCACCCAAGGAACATTGCTGTAAAATCATTTCAAAATCTAACCAGCGGTTTCAGAGAAGAAGAATTTTTAAGAATTTCTTCATGTCCATATAGTGTAAATAGCCCATAGCCATCAGAGCCATGTTTCTTGATGGATCAAAATTTCTCAAACAATTTGCAAAAAGGGTCACCCAAGAAACATTTCTGTGAAAATATTTCAAAATCTGACCAGAGGTTTCAGAGAAGAAGAATTTTTAAGAATTTCTTCATGTCCATATAGTGCAAGTAGGTTTCCCCCCCCCCCCCCCCCCCCCCCAATCAGAGCCATGTTTCTTGACAAATCAGCATTTTGCGAACAATTTTTGAAAAGGGTCACCACAGGAACATTTCTGTGAAATTATTTTTAAGAATTTCTTCATTTCAGTATAGTGCAAGTAGCCCCCATTCACCAGAGCCATGTTTCTTGATGGATCAAAATTTTGCAAACAGTTTTTGAAAAGGGTCACCCAAGGAACATCTCTGTGAAATTATTTCAAAATCTGACCAGCGGTTTCAGAGAAGAATTTTTAAGAATTTCTTCATTTCTGTATAGTGCAAGTAGCCCCCATTCACCAGAGCCATGTTTCTTGACAGATCAAAATTTCGCAAACAGTTTTTGAAAAGGGTCACCCAACGAACATCTCTGTGAAATTATTTTAAAATCTGACCAGTCGTTTCAGAGAAGAAGAATTTTTAAGAATTTCTTCATTTCTGTATAGTGCAAGTAGCCCCCATTCACCAGAGCCATGTTTCTTGACGGATCAAAATTTCGCAAACAATTTTTGAAAAGGGTCACCCAAGGAATATCTCTGTGAAATTATTTCAAAATCTGACCAGCGGTTTCAGAGGAGAAGATTTTTAAAGAATTTCTTAGAAAATGCCATTTGGTTGCCATGGCAACCAGAGTTTTTGATGGAATCAAATTCTGTGAACACTTTTTAAAGAGGACCTCCCAAGGAACATTCCAGCCAAGTTGGTCCAAATTGGCCCAGCGGTTTAGGAGGAGTTGATGTTTAAAGTATTGTTGACGAAGGACGACGGACACAGGGTGATCCTAAAAGCTCCCCTTGAGCACGTTGTGCTCAGGTGAGCTAAAAAGACAAGGACACACCTGTCATCCAACATAGCAACAACTGCTAACTGATCGAGTATGCCCCTAGCAAACTTATAATTGCTTCTTATACAGTAATTGCTTCTTTTCCCACAAGACTTTCAAAAGCTACCTACTGTTGAGGTGTAAGACCTTATATATCTTTTCAATCAAAATACAGAAATAATATGACTAAAAAGTAACAATTGAAGATCAGCAAATTGGCATTAGATTTCCTACAATTAAGGTCACCACAAATTTCACAGGGATTCTACACAAGACCAAGACATCAAGGTCCATGGTCATCAACCATTCTTAATTTCATTCTAATTTTAGATTTAGAAATTAGCACTACATCTTGTTTTGCCAATCAGAAGTTGAAAATTAAAAAAAAAAATGTTCTTATGAATGGTTGGTGAATACAGGCCCTGGGTCCACATTCACCAACCATTTTTTTTATTTCATTCCTAGTCTAAATCTAGAAAGAACAATGTAACACAACTTCTGAATGGTTAAACCATTTGGTGTAGCCAATCAGAAGTTGTGTTATTTTCAAATTCAGAAAATTCTTGAGTATAAGACTAAGAATGTTTTTAAGAATAGTTGGTGAATAACGACCCCGGTTTTTAACATAATGCAAGCTAAGAACAATGCCTGATTTTATTAAACATAATGCCCAAGGTACAGCACAGCTCAGAAATCTAAACTAGTTGAAGTTCAACTGCTGATTCTTTTTCTACTAGACAAATTCTAATTCTGAAATGATTCAATCAACTCTTCAACAAAAAGACAATTTTGTAGACTTGTTCAAACTGGAAGAATAAGCAGGTGATAAATCTGGCTCAAATGATAGAATTTTGGATAGTATAACATTTTAGATTTAAATTAAATTTTAAGAAAGATCAGAAAACATTGTGGAGAAAAGAGAAAATGCTTGCATTTTCTCATTTTCACACAATGCTTTCAAATAGTCTTCTTTGGGATCACAAAATAGGGTGATTTGGCAAATGGTTATGTGTTTGCTGTTTTATGCAACTTTCAACATTTCTGTTATATCAAGATGGCCAGTTCACCTATTGAAAAGGTTCCCATTTTGTTTTTTACCAAGTCCTACAAATATAATTTTTTCCAGTCACTAACTGCTTTCCAAACTCTACAGTCAGATATAAATCAGTGGTGAGAGAGGAATGATGCCTGTCGCAAAGGCTTTTATCAATCTTCAGACAGAATTCTGGCCATGTGAATATTCATACTCGTACTCCTGTATTACAAACCCTATTAGCTACCAACAGAGTTTGTAAATCATCATAAGAAACACAGTTATGTTTGTAGCGTATTTACAAATCCGTCTATTTACAAGTCATGTTAAATCATTTTCATCTGTACATAACATTGCACAAATAAATAGGATGTGATAAGCACTTCTTGATATGAAAAATGAACAAAAAATGAAATAAAAAATCACAAACATAGCACTTTGAAAAACAGAACTGAAACTTAAACCACCATTATCTTCAAACGATATGGGCCATGCTCTGTGAAAAGCAGGCTTAATGCATCTGCAGATAGTATCAACCCAGGTCAGCCTGCGCAATGTCAATTTTCTGAATGTCAAAGGACAGTGTACCTCAAGACATGGTTGTTTTTGGTTGTTAGAGAAACAGATTTTATGGATCATTAACTATTTAATAACTTGCTTGATATAACAAGTCCTGGACATACATTAACCCCCCTTTTGTCAGAGCATGGCACATGTATTTGGTACTGGTATATATACCAGTATGTCCCAAAATTAAAAAAAAAAACATAGAACAAAATACAACCAAATATATATGGGGAACACCATATATATGTTTATTTCTTTTAGCTTTTAACAAAATTGCAGGAAAACAAACTATAACTTCTTTTTCCCCATTGTTTTCCATGTCATGCAAAATGCTTTTCATGTCTTTAACTCTTTAGCAGACGACAAAATTCTATATCTATCCAAATTGAGAGGAGTTGCAGACAGCAACTTAAATCTTTACCACACTATCCCGACTTTTAACGACCCTGAATAAGAAGGCTTTTGAAAACATTGTGGGAAATGGAGAAAATGCTGGGAGCCAGCATTTTCGTCTTTTCCCACAATGTTTTCTACCCTCCTGTAAACAAATTTCAATGTTTGAGTCAGGTTTATTTAGTCGTCTGCAAATGCTTTCAATTTGGAAAATTTTAAAATTTTGTTGTTTGGTATAGAGTTACATGTCGCTCAAATGATGGGATATTTCTGTGAAATTACAGAAAAGATTATGGGTAGAGGAGAAAATACTGTTTTGCAGCATTTTTCCTTTACCAAAAATGTTCTCAAAAGTATCCTATTTCAGGACCATTAAAACTGATTGTGTGGAAAAGAGTTGAAAAAAACTGTTATGGAAATTGTATCATTTTTGTTATGTCTTCTTGAATTTTGCCAAGATGTATGAAGTTCACATCTTAGATTTAAATTAGCTGAATTGATGATGTCAGGTGGAACCAATATAGGATTGTCGTAATTATCTTTGGTTTTGTTGTCCTGAGTCCTTCAAAAACTGTTCAAAATAAGCTGCCATCTCCTCATCCATTTCTGAATTAGCATCGGAACCATAGTCACCTCTGAAATAAAAAAAATCAAAGCTTGTTTCAGTCCTTCACCAATCTATCTAAATCACATTACACGATGAACCAGTGAGTAGTTTAGGTAGGTGAAGCTATTGCTTTGGGATTTTTTTTTTTTTCCCAATGTTTTTGTCAATCAAGACTGAATTGTGACAGTGCAAGGCAGTCAGACACATACCTGTCATGTCAGTATATCTTAACTCTTTCAGTGCAAAATATATAAACTTGACTCCTTTCGACTGCTTACTATACCATCCAGTGAAACTGAGAAAGATTTTTACCTCATGGTCTTGACAAAACAAGCGGATGGCATCGATCAAAGATCAGACTGCACGTTCTGTGGAGTCTGATCTTGATCTATGCCATCCGCAAAAGCCCTTGTAGTCGCCTATGGTGCTGAAAGGAATAAGAAGCTATACTAGAAGGGAAATTCAAAGCATTAGCAGAAAACAAATTAATTGCGACTACAATGATGGAATTAGTCTTAGGAAAGGTACAAAAAATAGTGAAAAAAAGGAGAAAACGCTGATTATCAGCATTTTCTATTTTTCATACCATGTTTTCATAAGCTTTATTCCTCAAGGTAATAAAAAAACCCAGGGTTTTTTGGTGAAAACCACACAACACAATTTCAAACTTGTCCAAATTCAAAGTATTGTTGCGAGCCGAGGGTAGCAGCAAGACTTTCCTCCTTATATAGCAGCCAACTCGCCACTAGGCGTGTCGCGGCTTTGCACGAGTTTGCTTCAACAAAGCACTAAACTGAAGTCTAGGCTTTGTGGCGAGGGGAGTGAAAAGGGTGAACTTCAGATAAACAAAAAGCTTTGAAGATATCAAGGTATTAGGCCAATTCCTAATTGTGACAGGCAGTCAAGACAAAAGAAGAAGCCATGTCTCAGCTAACAATTTTATCCTTTGGATAAATAAACTTTAATAAAACTTAACATAATAATAAACAGTGTGACATTTAACCAATGACTAGATTTAATAGAATTATCAATGGACGGCTGACTCAAATTTAAGTATAAAATCTACATGTTCTTAATAAATGTATTTAGCAGTTTAGCATTTCGCACGGCAGTGATCAAGGAAACAGTCAGTATTGTCAACAATAAAAAATTGGTACTGAGACAGCTGTACAATGAATCTAATGCTGAATTAAATATTTAGGCCTTTAATGTCAAGTAATTTAGAATAAATCCTAATAGTATGCTTAAATTCAAACCTATATGAAAACTCAAAAAAAAATATCCCCTCTTTAAGAAAGAAAATACTTAGAGTTAGATCTATATTGCTTAACTTAAATATTACTTTTAAAAGAAAATCTTAAAACAGCTGGGAAGATGCCGCTGATAGAAATCGATATCGGCCATTTTGATTTTTACCGATAAAAAATCAAAGGGGTCGATAACTTTAAACAACAAAAACAATCCTTTCTTAAATGAAAAGTTCATCAAAATTACTATTAAAATGTTCAGAAATGAATGAATTACATGACTGTCATATTTAGACAAATTTTACAACTACCTAATAATAAAAATCGTAAGTTAAAATAGCGCTGACAGGATTTGACTTTCAAAAAGTTTTGACGGTCACAACTGAGTGCACTCAACACATACATATCCCAGCATTCACTCTCCAATATGGATGGTAATGAAAACAAATACACCTCGATCTGCTACATTACAATGCACATGGAGTTAACCAGATCACAAACTGGATGAAATAGGCATGAAATTGCAGGTAACCACTTGGGTTTTGCAGACAATGGGTGACAAACTTCAGAACATAATGAAATGTGAAATAATGGCTAGTGACACTATGCAATTGAAAACAGCTGATTTACGATCACTGAAAAATTGTGTCACCAGAAACTGCGTCATTACAGTATTTTCAAACAAAAAAATTGAAGGTCACTCAAAAAATGGAACTTTCCTTTGATTGAGTAGAAAACATTATGGGAAAAGGAAAAAATGCAGGATGACATCAGCATTTTCTCCTTTTCCCACAGTGTTTTCAAAAACTTTCCCTGGGTCGTTAAAACTCTTGATTGTGTGGTAAAGGTTTAACAGACAAACTGATGACCAGCTACTTCTAGTAAATCCACAAAACATTTGTATTGCTGAAGTAGAAAGAGAAAAAAATCCAAACTTACTGATTATAGCCATAGCCCTGATCCTGACTGGATGACCACTGTGTGTATTCAGGTATTTCTGATGACCAAGGTTGTGGAACAAGCCCGTCCCCGGGAAAGTCTGAGAACTGCTGGTCATTGATGTAGTTATCCTGCCACTGGTTGTCATAGTTGTCTCCCCCTTGATCATTCCATTGTTGCTGACTCAGCAAGTTTTCTGCCTCCCACTGCAGATATGCCTCCTGTTCCTCCTTGTTTAAACCTTCAAATTCACTGGTCTCTTCCTGTGAAAATCCTGCTTCTTCTCGGCTGATTGGCTGACCTAAACTGTTGTAGAATACTGGTTCATTCTGGAAATAATGTAGTGGATTTGGGGTGAAAAAACACCGGTGCTTACTTTTGCAAAAGAACAACACTATGATTTGTTCTATGTGGACTGCTTTGTTTGGTGTTAAACACTGCTTTCCACACAACTTTATCATTGAGGTACCAATCCACATACAGTATAACCTGTCTATACCGACCCTCACTCGGACCGAGAAAAAAGGTCAGTTTGTATAGGGGATCGGATTATCAAGGGGTGAAGAATGGCTAAAGAAATTCCACTTACCGAACCTTGTTTCTCTGTGAACAGATAGGCTAGTCCATGGTTTCATTCATTTCATCCTTGTGTATGTCAATTCACAATTTAAAACAACAGAAATCACATTAGTTTCAATAAAAATGAAATGTGCATGCCGATCTACACTGTATTTACAAAACTAGGAAATTTTAAAATACAGTACTATCATCGTAAAAAAGAACTGATTTTCATTTGCTTGCCCTCGGCTTTTTGTCTTAAAACTGTCTGTTCAGTCATTGTTTTGAGCTCCTCTACCCCTTGTAGATACCGATCATCGTTCGTTAGGTCGAAATTCCGGATTTCCAAAAGCATATTATGCACTTGCTGATACATGTATTCTGACCCCGGAAGTGGATTATTAGAACAAAGGTCACTGTCAATGTCAGTCTCATTTTCACTCAAAAAGTTTCACAGAAAATAACTGCAGACGATAAATGAGAAAAGAAAGGGGTCTACGTTCAAACTTTCCCCTTATCGAGCCTCAACAACTAAGCGAATCACGCGTAAAGGTATATTGATTTATAGACAGTTTGTGACAAACAATAAACCGTTTCACGCATCGATGATTGATGACAGATATACGATCGGATTATCTAGGGGAATTTACGCAATAAATTTTGGTTGGGCCTTGCGATTGGGGTCGGTATTCGATGTAGACAGGGATCGGATTACCTGGGTATTAATATAATGAAATAAAAGAAGGAACTTGCTGGGACCGTGAGCGCAGACCGGAATGGATAGGGGAACGGATTATCTAGGGGTCGGTTTGGACAGGTTATACTATATTCCTAAAAATTTTTACCAAAAATAACCAACACACCTTTTTCAATCCACTGGCCAACTATACCCGACATGTTTTGCAAAATATTTGTGGTAACTGCCGATTTATGACAAAACAACCTGCTATTGCACAAGGTAAAGGCCACTAGCAATTGTGTGAAGTCTACTGGCTAAATTAATATAAGCCATGCTCCTTTAAATTTTCTGATGTGTCTGTCCTTTGACTTGCATATACTGACCAATAGCAAAAAGTTTCAACCCATGTCAGCCTGCGTGGACTGATTTGAATGACCAAATTTCATCGCAGACTACACTGGCTGACCCCAGTCGATACTTTTTGCAGATGAATTAAACCTCCTTTTCACAGAGCATGGCTCATTTTTAGGTTTTCCCGCCCTTCTGGTATGGGTCCCTATGTAAAATTTAACTGCTAACCTGACTTAGAGTAAATGTCTTCAGTATTAATCCTTATCCTGCCAAATGACTAAAATGAAATTTTCAATTCAGAAGTAAAAATGCAAATATTGCTATTTCAAAGTTATGGTTTGGGAAATAATATCTCCTTAACGGACGGCGTAGATCCAAGACTGCACATTCCGTGCTGTCTGATCTTAATCTACACTGTCTGCAAAAGGTCAGTGAGTCGCGCTTAGCTGCCTAAGGGTTAACAGAGACATTAGAAATTGGTCAAGTTTACAACATCAACAATAACCAAGATGCAGACAATGACTTGGCTATGAGAATACCTGGACATTTTCCTCAAGCACAGCCAAAACAAAAATGAGGAAAATAAATTGTGTAATTTCAACATAATCCTAGGTCCTCTTCCTTGAATTACCAAAATTTCATTGTGGTAAACATTTGCTACTACTTACAAGTTGAAAGTTGGAGCTGTATGGGGCAGACTGCGTCACTGGTTTCTGTGGGGACACTTGTTGTCCAACACCAAAATTGTATTCATATCTACTCAATACAGAATTAATCAGGCAGTGACTAGTCCTGAAATGGAAAAAGTGGACATGTAATGTTTGTTCCTTATGTCAGTGTATCCAAAACAAGTATTAACCCTTTACTACACAATCCCGACTTTCAACAAATTTGGACTAGTCTTAAGTTTTGTTGTTTGGTAAAGAGTTAATATATACTTGCCACAGGGTTGACTGATTTTCAACCTTTTACTGTACATACCGATTTTAATCCAGTGAAAAACTATTAGAAGTAACACAAGAGGGCCAAGATGGCCCTGGATCGCTCACCTGAATTTTTGAGAGGACCATAGCCAATTTTTTTTGAGGTATTGAATAAAGTTTCCCTAACAATTTTTGAAAAGGGTCACCCTAGGAACATTTCTGTTAAATTATTTCAAAATTTGACCAGCCGTTCCAGAGAAGAAGAATTAAGAAATTCCTCGTCATGTCCCTGTAGTGCAAATAGCCCCCACCATCAGAACCATGTTTCTTGACAGATCACAATTTTGTGAACAGTTTTTGAAAGGGGTCACCCTAGGAACATTTCTATGAAATGATTTCAAAATCTGACCTGCGATTTCAGAGAAGAATAATTTTTAAGAATTTCTTCATGTCTGTATAGTGTAAAAAGCCCACAGCCATCAGAGCCATGTTTCTTGATGGATCAAAATTTCTCGAACACTTTGAAAAGGGTCACCCAAGAAACATTTCTGTGAAATTATTTCAGAATCTGACTAGCCCTTTCAGGGAAGAAAATTTTTTAAGAATTTCTTAATGTCCATATTGTGCAAGTGGCCCCCCCCCCCCATCAGAACCATGTTTATTGACGAATCAGCATTTTGCGAACAATTTTTGAAAAGTGTCAAAGGAACATTTCTGTGAAATTATTTCAAAATCTGACCAGCGGTTTCAGAGAAGAAGAATTTTTAAGAATTTCTTCATTTCCGTATAGTGCAAGTAGCCCCCATTCACCAGAGCCATGTTTCTAGAGTGATCAAAATTTCGCGAACAGTTTTTGAAAAGGGTCACCAAAGGAACATTTCTGTGAAATTATTTCAAAAACTGACCAGCCGTTTCAGAGAATAAGAATTTTTAAGAATTTCTTCATTTCCGTGTAGTGCAAGTAGCCCCCATTCACCAGAGCCATGTTTCTTGACGGATCAAAATTTCGCAAACACTTTTTGAAAAGGGTCACCAAAGGAACATTTCTGTGAAATTATTTTAAAATCTGACCAGCCGTTTCAGAGAAGAAGAATTTTTAAGAATTTCTTCATTTCTATATAGTGCAAGTAGCCCCCATTCACCAGAGCCATGTTTCTTGACGGATCAAAATTTCGCGAACAATTTTTGAAAAGGGTTACCCAACGAACATCTCTGTGAAATTATTTCAAAATCTGACCAGCTGTTTCAGAGAAGAAGAATTTTTAAGAATTTCTTCATTTCTGTATAGCGCAAGAACCCCCCATTCACCAGAGCCATGTTTCTTGACGGATCAAAATTTCGCAAACACTTTTTGAAAAGGGTCACCCAAGGAATATCTCTGTGAAATTATTTCAAAATCTGACCAGCGGTTTCAGAGAAGATTTTTAAAGAATTTCTTAGAAAATTCCATTTGGTTGCCATGGCAACCAGAATTTTTGATGGAATCAAATTCTGTGAACAATTTTTAAAAAGGACCTCCCAAGGAACATTCCTGCCAAGTTTGGTCCAAATTGGCCCAGTGGTTTAGGAGGAGTTGATGTTTAAAGAATTGTTGATGACGCATGACGGACGACGGACACCGAGTGATCCTAAAAGCTCCCCTTGGGCACGTTGTGCTCAGGTGAGCTAATAAAGGAAAAATATCAAAAAGAAAGTAAAAGGCTGTAAATGATCTGTATGAAAACATTGTGGACAAAGGAGCAATTGCTTGTTTAAGCAATTCCTCCTTTTTCCACTATGCTTTCTAAGGTGCCTACTGCAGGGACATAAAAAGTTGCATTTGTGTGAGAATGGGTTGAGTGCAGAACATCATGGTTACTGATTGCTTTAACCCTTTACCCAACGACAAAATTTTCAGACCTGTCCAAATTGACAGCCTTTGCAGATGACAAAATAAATTTGACTCAAAAGTTGAAACTTGTTTGGAAAAGAGTACAAAACATTGTGGGAAAAAGAGAAAATGCTGGGTTACTAGCATTTTCTCCTTTTCCCACAATGTTTCAAAAGCCCTTTTTGTCAGGGATGCTAAAATTCTGAATCGTGTGGTAAAGGGTTAATAGCACTGTTGATACTAGAATCCTGCCTTAAATGTACCTGACAGTATTCTGATCAAGAACGAAAAGAGACCCACATGTTCAAACTTACTTATTTAGGGCAGGATGTTTCTCTAGGCTCTTTATTTTCTGGAAGATTTCATCACAAGTTCCTGGAAGATCAGATGTTTCCATTAGAGCTGTGCCTGTCAACTAAAAATGAAAAATAACTTTATGTTGAGCAAAAATTTACAACAAATTTTGATGATTTAACCTAGCGCCATAAAAGTACCTGTTGCTTTTTTCAGACAGTGTAGTTGAAGATCAGGCTGCATAGAATGTGCAGACTAATCTTCATTCCATACACTTCATTCTGTCCTCTGCAAATGTTTTCAAATTTGATAACTGTAAAATCATGTCTTCTGATTAACATGCTAGGATTCAACAATATATTTTTGATCCACTCGATCATTTCGACAAGTAGTTTGTGAAACAGATTTTCACGTGTCTCTTCATAGGATCATATTTAATGTTGAGCCTTGTACCAGACAAGAAACTTTTTTACTTGTCCAGATACATCTTTACTCATTTTCAGCCAGTTTTTAGCCAGTTTCTAACCCATTTCATCCTCATTTTATGAACCTATAATCCTTCTTGTGCCTTCATACCAAATGTTGCCCCTGACAGCTGCAAGGTTGCACAAATTATGATGTACAGAAAATGCATTTCATGCTTTGGAGGCCTTCCAAGCTATTGCCGTTGTCATTTCCGGTTTTAAATGAGGAAAAATCTCTTGAGTTTCTTTATCCTGTACACCATATTTACTAATCATTTACGTATGATTACACAGCTGACCAATATCTGAATCATTATACACACTATAAAGTTTTAACTGTGTTTTCTCTCTGGCTGTAGATATGTATCTTTAATCTAGATAAATAAGTGGATTTGTATCAGACATGGTAGAAAACATTGTGGGAAAAGGGCTGTTCATTACAGGAATAACAGTAGTTCAAAATCCTTCTTTACAGTTGACTGGTTTACTTACTTTCAAAAGCTGAGTGGAACATTTCACTGTGACATCATCTACTTGTGACAACAGCGTACATATCAAATCTTCAATTGCCTTGTGCAGTACACTTATACGACTAAGTTTACCATCAACCTCTATCTGTAGAAATCACAAAAAAATTATCAAAAATAGTTAACGATGAAACAGTAAGTATGAAGCCCTGCACTTGGCACACAAGCCCCTGGCTTCAGCCCCTGCGGGTAAGGATCTTAGAGGTAGTAGCAAATATTCAGTAGTAAAGAACATGGTGCCTGGCCTGGTAGCTCAGTGGTTCTTTCCGGCAAATTTTCCCCTCATACCTCTGATGCATGTGAGGAAAGTAGTCAGCGACTTGAAAAGCAAGTTGTGTCAGTACTAGTGTAAGAAAGCTAGGAAACACAAGCGTAGGTGCACTGAAAACCGTGATATGACCCAAGCTGTTAAAATGGCATTAAACTCTAATACAAACAAACAAACAAAGAACATGGTATAAATATGTTATGCTAACTCATCAAATTCATACTCTAGAAATATGAATTGCTGATAAAGACAATCACTAGACAGATATGTTGCTAATCAATTATAAGGTACACTGCACAATCCAAAGCTGGCCACTGCAAAGGCTAAAATTTTTTACTGTTTTAACCCTTTAAAACAGAACCCCAACAACAACCCTGAGGAAGAAGCCTTTTGAAAACATTATGGGTTAAGGAGAAAATGCTGTTCATCAGCATTTTCTCCTTTTCCTACAAAATTTCTTACACTATAAAAAACAAATTCCGTCATTTGAGCCACATCAAAATTTTTGTCTGCAAATGCTTTCAATTTGGACAAGACTACATTTTTGTCGTAAGGTAAAGAGTTAAACCTGGAATGTTGAAGAGGCATTTTCCTATTTATCCCAGTGCTTTAAAATTTCTCATCAGTGTAGCCCTATACAACACAATCACAAGTTTTAACAACGTTAAAGAAAAAAAACTTTTGAAAACATTGTGGAAAAAGGAGAAAATGCTGGTAATCAGCATTTTCTCCTTTTCCCACAATGTTTTCCATTCTATCAAAGACAGAAATCATCATTTGACCTAGAATTATTTTGTTGTCTGCAAATGCTTTGAGTTTGGTCAAGTTCAAAATTTTGTTCTTTGATAAAGGGTTAACCCTTTACCTAACAACCCCAAGTTTTTAAGATCATGTTGAAGATGTTTGAAAACATTATGGAAAAGGAGAAAATGCTGGTAACCAGCATTTTCTCCTTTTCTAACATTGTATTCTTCCATTTCAAAGACAGAAATCTTCTTTTTGGTTACATTTGAGTTGTCGTCTGCAAACGCTTTCAATTTGAACGAGTCCATCATTTTTTCATTCGTTTAAGGCGATGACGGAAACAAATATAGTATCACAGACCTCTAGTACCAGGAAAAGTTCCCCAAAGAACATGGCAAGTCCACACAATTTGTCCACGTCATTTCTAAGTAATTCTTCCCTCTTGTCAAATTCTGATCTACATCTATCATGAAAACACGAATAGTATCCATGTACAGGAGTAATAAAGAGAAACAACTTTACACTCATTACCAAACATCCTGATTCTAAGAACTCTGAGAAAGAAGGCTAGCCAGCTTTTTCTACTTTTCTAAAAAAATAATTCTTTCTTTTCAGAGACATACACCATTATAATGAGCAAAATTTAAATAGCCTTCTGCAAATGGTTTCATGTTGGACAAGTCTAAAACCTTGTAGTCTGGTAAAGAGTTAACCCTTTACCACACAATACTGAGTTTTAGAGATCCTGAGAGAGGGTTGTTGAAAAAGTTGCTGAAAAAGGAAACAATCCTGTAACCAGTATTTTCACTTTTTCCCACAATATTTCCTATCCTGTCGCAGAACTTCAGCTCATTTGTACCACAACTTAGTTTGTCATTTGCAGAAGCTTTCAATTTAGAAGAGTATGGAATTTGTCGTTTGGTGAAGAGTTAATTCAATGGAGCTTTATGCTAGCTTGTACTATTTCAGGAATATGATGTATAGCATTCACTACTTCTTTTCTTCAGTAACTCCAGAAGCAGTTTTGAAGAAGATGACTTCAAAAACATGTAATCAATATATGGATAATCAATATAAATTTACCCTTTACCAAAAAATTCATGTTTTAAAGACCATGAAGACTTTTGAAAATAAAAGGGTGTTGGAAAATGAGTTGAAATGCTGGTAACCAGCATTTTCTCTTTTTGCTGTCATGTTTTCTACACATTACAGAACAATCTGATTAACTTTGACCCTTAATCAAACATTAAAGAGTATTAACAACACTGAGGGAGAAAGCTTTTTGAAAACATTGTAGGAAAAGGATAAAATGCTGCCAACCAGGTACTTTCCACTTTATCCCATTGTGTTTTTCTTGTATTAGAGAACTTAAGCCCATTTGTACCAGTTTTGAATTCATCATCTGCAGATATTTCTATCTTGGAAGAGTCTACAATTTGTTGTATGAGAAAGGGTTAATTTTTCTGCAAATGCTTCAAAAATGGACAAGCCCAAAGTTTTTTTTTGTCTGGTAAAGGGTAAAGTTTTACACATATAGAACAATACAGCAAAAATGCTACAATACACTCTGCTGCATGCCAAAAATATGTTGTCTACACAAGGTTATTCATTTTTAAAAGCCAAGCCTAGTGGCCTAGTCGGCAGCTTACTAGACTTAAAATAAGGAGGTCGCTGGTTGAGATCTCTGGCTCAGCATATTTCTTTCCGAGAGTTAATGGTATTTGTTGTGACATGATACATTCCACTTTCACCACTGCTTAAAGATTCAACATGTGGGCCATGATGGCTCTGAAGTCGCTCACCTGAGTCTTTTGACCAAACATGACCCATTTTCAATCTCTTGTTACGAGAGACCACTCCTTCATGCATGGCTTCGTCCCAATTTAAATACAATACCTAACAACTGCGTTAGGGAGATATCTCTTTTGCTCAGTGGTTATGGTATTGGTCTTTTAAACCTTGAAAAACGAGGATATTTGCCCGTCATGGGTTCGAATCCAGCCAGAGGCGGTTTGTATTTCAGCTATGCATTTGTTGCGGACTTTCATGTTCGTAAGATGGGGGCTCCTCCGGGATTGGCCACTGAGCCATTAATCCCATTTGTTGTCCAAAAACAGACATTTGTTGTCTAAATAATAGACTTACTGCCTAATAAGGCTTTGAGTCATCAATAAATTATGACTTTAAGAGGGGGTATGTTACAGGAGACCACTCCTTCATGCATGGCTTCGTTCCGATTTAAATACAATACCTAACAACTGCGTTAGGGAGATATCTCTTTAGCTCAGTAGTTATGGTATTGGTCTTTTAAACCTCGAAAAACGAGGATATTTGTCTGTCATGGGTTCGAATCCCGCCAGAGGCAGTTTGTATTTCAGCTATGCATTTGTTGCGGACTTTCATGTTCGTAAGACTCTTTTGAGGTATTATGACAAATATTGTACGAAACTTTCATAATTATTGGAGAGAAAATTTGGCCTCTAGGTTGTTAGCTTTTTCTAGAATTTCTCTCAGTGACCTACTTTTTAGCCAAGCATAGCCCATTTTCGCATTGTTGATATTATCAAAACAAAGATTCTGACTACCTTGTATAAGTATTGGACAGAAAATGTGGCCTCTAGAGTGTACACAAGGTTTTTCCAAGATTTGACATGGCGACCTAGTTTTTTACCCAATGTGACCCATTTTCATTTTCGTGATATTGATCATCAACACAAACAGTCTAACTTATTTTCATAAGTATTGGACAGAAAATGTTGACTCTAGAGCTACACAAGCTATTTTAAAGATTTGACCTGGTTACCTATTTTTTTATCCAACATGACCAATTTTCGAACTCATTTGAGGTATCATCAAGACAAACATTCTGACCAACCTCATGAGTATTGAACCAAAAATGTGGCCTTTACAGTGTACCTAAGGTTTTTCTAAGATTTAACCAAGTGACCTACTTTTTGACCTGACGTGTCCAATTTTCAAACTTGTCCAAGAAATCATCAATACAAACATTCTAACCAAGTTTCATGAGTATTGCACTGAAAATGTAGCCTCAAGAGCGTACACAAGGTTTTAGAGATTTGACCTGGTGACGAAGTTTTTAACTCGACATGACCCACTTTCAAACTTGTTTAAGATATCATCAAGATAGACATTCTGACCAACTTTCAAGAGTTTTGGACCGAAAATGTGGCCTTTAAAACATACACAAGATTTTTCAAAGATTTGACCTAGTGACCCAGTTTTTGACTTGACATGACCCATTTTCAGACTCATTCAAGATATCGTCAAAAAAAACATTTTGACCAAATTTCATGAGTATTGGACTGAAAATGTAGCATCTAGAGCATACACAAGGTATTTCCAAGATTTAACCTAGTGACCTAGTTTTTGACCCAACATGACCCATTTTCGAACTCATTCGAGACATCATCAAGATAAACATTCTGACCAAGTCTCATGAGAATCGGACTTAAAATGTGGCCTATAGAGTGTACACAAGGTTTTTCTAAGATTTGACCTGATGACCTAGTTTTTGACCCGACATGACCCATTTTAAATTTATTCCAAATATCATCAAGACAAAAATTCAGACCAACTTTCAAGAGTTTTGGACTGACAAGAGGGCCATGATGGCCCTGAAGTCGCTCACCTGAGTCTTTTGACCAAACATGACCCATTTTCAACATCTTTTGAGATATTATGACAAAAATTCTACCAAGATTTTCATGAGTATTTGACTAAAAAAGGTTTTTTGAAGATTTGACTCAGTGACCTAGCTACTGACCCGAAATGATCCACTTGCAAACTGGTCCAAGAAATCATCAAGACAAACATTCTGACCAAGTTTCAAGTGTATAGGATTGAAAATGTGGCCTCTAGAGCATACAAAAGGTTTTTCTAAGATCTGACCTAGTGACCTAGATTTTGACCCAACATGACCCATTTTCAAACTAATCCAAGATTATAATCTAGACAAATATTCTGACCAACTGTCAAGAGTTTTGGGCTGAAAATGTGGCCTGTAGAGCCTACATAAGGTTTTTCTAAAATATGACCTAGTGACCTAATTTTCGACCTAACATGACCCGTTTTTGAACTCGTCTGAGATATCATCAAGAAAAACATTTTGACTAACTTTCAAGAATTTTGGACAGAAAATGTGGCCTCTAGAGCGTACACAAGGTTTTTCTAAGATTTGACCTAGTGACCTAGTTATTGACTGGACATGACCCATTTTCAAACTCATGCAAGGTATCATAAAGACAAACATTTTGACCAATTTTCAAGGTTTTTGGACTGAAAATGTGGCCTCTAGAGCGTATACAAAGTTTTTCTAAGATATGACCTAGTGACCTAGTTTTTGACCCGATCTGACCCTTTTGCAAACTCGTCTGAGGTATCATCAAGACAAACATTCTGACCAACTTTCAAGAGTTTTGGACAGATATGTGGCTTCTAGAGCGTACACCAGGTTTATCTAAGATTTGACCTAGTGACCTAGTTTTTGACCACACATGACCCATTTTCAAACTCATTGGAGATATCATCCAGACAAATATTCTGACCAATTTTCAGGAGTTTTGGACTGAAAATGTGGCCTCTAGAGCGTAGACATGGTTTTTCTAAAATTTGACCCAGTGACCTAGTTTTTGACCTGAAATGACCCATTTTCAAACTTGTCCTAGATACCATCAAGACAAACATTCTGACAAACTTTCAAGAGCATTGGACTGAAAATGTGGCCTCTAAAGCATATACAAGGTTTCTCTATGATTTAACCTAGTGACCCAGTTTCTGACCCCACCTGACCCATTTTCAAACTCGTCCGAGATATTATCAAGACAAACATTCTGACAAACTTTCAAGAGCATTTGACTGAAAATGTGGCTTCTAGAGTGTACACAAGGTTTATCTTAGATTTGACCTAGTTGTAGACCCGACCTGACCCATTTTCAAACTCATCTGAGATATCATCAAGACAAACATTCTGACAAACTTTCAAGAGCATTGGACTGAAAATGTGGCCTCTAGAGCATAAACAAGGTTTTTCTAAAATTTGAACAAGTGACCTAGTTTTTCACCGACCTGACCCATTTTCGAACTCGTCCGAGATATTATCAGGACAAACATTTTGACTAAGTTTCATGAGTATCGGACTGAAAATGTGGCCTATAGAGCGTACACAAGGTAAAAGTTGATGACAGACGACTAACGACGCATGACGGACACAGCACGATCACAAAAGCTCACCATGAGCACTTCATGCTCAGGTGAGCTAAAAAAAAAAATCTGAGAAATGACAATGAATTATTATAGAATAAACTAACCTGTTTAAGAACATCCCTCTGAAGTTACTAAATACATGATGGCTCTTCAATTCATTGGATAAGTATTTACAGATTTTGGCCCCGGTGAAACGAAAGTTGGCTTCAGTTATACTCTGTACAATATTAGAAATACAAGAGTTATCAGAACCTCATCAAAGGTAACTTTAACCCTTTAACATACAAAAGATTTAATGACCCTTATGGAAAAAGTTTTTGAAAACATTGTGGGAAAAGGAGAAAATGCTGGAAACCAGCATTTTCTCATTTTCTTATAATGTTTTCATTATTTCAGAATGCAAATCCCAACGTCTGAGCAACAGTTAATATGCTGTCTGTGACTACTTTGAATTTGGACAGATCTCAAATTTTGTTGTTTGGTAAAGAGTTAATTCAAGACCGTCAACAGATCAATGATCTGTCTTCCAGATAAATAATGTTTTTATTTCTAAAAACATTAAATCACAAGAAAGGGGAAATTTCTCCTTTAACCAAAATGTTTTCATGTGCATTCATGTATTTACATGTTACCAAGTTTAAGACTCATTCAAAGTGAAGCATTTACAAAGGACAAGGTAAACATAGCAGTGATATGATTTGTCTTTGAAAGGCAAAATATTGTCTGGTAACTCCTTTGCCCATAATGCTTTCTACCCTATCTAAGACAGAAATCACCATTTGAGCTCCATTTAATGTTGTCTGCAAATGCTATCTACATGGTTCAGTCCAAAATTTTAGTTTGGTAAAGAGTTAAACCATCTTTTCATGCATAAAACCATCTTTACAAAAAGGATGACACATACTTTCTAAAATCCTCCACTGTATTCCTTACCTGTTGAAAAAGTGTCTCAATAATATCACTAATGATTGCTAGATCTGTAACTCCTCGTTTTAAGTTATCAATAATTGGTTTGAGGTATTCTTCCATTGGCCCTGGGTTAGACGTCAACTCAAATACAACATTCTTGAACATGTCAGCTGGAGAATCTTTTGATGCTGTTCCAGCAGTGGTCACTCCACTTAAATGTGAAGGTCGTATACTGACCAGTCGCTGAAAATCTTGATACAGTTGATCCTTTCAATGTAAAAGAGATAATTTCAATGAATGAGTGATAATTCCAAATAAAACTATTTTTAAGGATACACAAGAGCACCGCATGCAGGTGCCAAAGCTCAGCTATGTTTGCTTGAATTTCAGTGGAAGTTTCAACAAAAAAAAGGGGCATAACTGTGTCAAAAATACTTTGATGGTTTCCTACCCTTGTTGTACAGGTTACCCTTTTGATAGTTAACAACTTGTCTAGCTTTGAAGAAAATAAATATCTTCAGTAATAACAGAGATATTATAAAATGTCCAAGTTTTTGTGCGACAACGCAGATGACATTACCTTGATGTTTTCTTCTAAAACAGCTGAGCTAAAAATGTTTATCTTCCAGTTAACAAGACGAGACCAGTGCTATGACAATACCTTGATGTTGTCTTCTAAATTAGACAGAGCTAAAAATGTTTATCTTCCAGTCACAGTGTCATCAATTTTGGCCCTCCTCCATTGGCTGTCATTAAAAACACCTGAAGTGTTTAAATGAAGAAAATCTAGACATTGGGACATGAATGAATGTTTATTTTTCCATCAAATATCACCAAACTCTTGCCCAAGAGAAGTTTAGGTCAAGTATACTCAGCTTGGTTTTAAATCGAACTTAACATGTAAAACCTAAACCAGAACATTTCTGGTGGTTTGAAAACAAGTTTGAGGTTTTCATCTTCTCTCTGGAAATAAATTTTCTTTCAAATATAAAAATACTTACATTATGAGGATCATGTTGGTACACATTAGAAAACTTTGGTATGAACTCTGGAGCATCTGCTGAAAGTTTCGACTTCATTGGTGGGTTGTCGTTTGGATCTACAGGTAGTAAAATAATTTTCCAAAAGTAACCAAAAGAATTAGATACAATTTTTTTATGTTGTGTTACTGGTATAATTATGTAACCTATTTGGCATATGAATAACCTGGATGCTTCCATAAAGATGAATATTAGAAAGAGAAAACTTAAAACTCAATGTTTAGTTGCCATTATCACTAATGCATGGAAAAACAACTGTTCGTCCACACCAAATTTCACAATTACTTACCTTTACCTTTAAGCTCAAAATAAACAGACTTTTCTCTTCAGGAAAAAAACAACCCAACCATTTAATGTTCTGCGTGTTTTTGCCAAAATAATTCATAGCAGGCCAACATCTAACACTACAATGTCTTCTAGTAGCAGTCTGACCTTTATCTACACTACCTTTATAAAATGACTAAACTGCACTTATCTAATGTATTAAATTTCTAATGAACAATCCTGAGATTTATTAACATTAAAGAAGAAGACTTTTGAGAGCATTATGGAAAAAGGAGAAAATGATGGTAACCAGCATTTTCTCCTTTTCTCACCATGTTTTCTACCCATCAAAATCAAATTATAATTTTCAGTAATTTGTTATTTGCAGATGCTTTGAGTTTGGAAAAAGTCTACAATTTTGTCGTCTGATAGGGAGTTAACGCTAAATTTTGGAGAAAATAGGTTTAGTGAATGCACCCATCACTTGTCCAACGCATCGATTTTGCCGTTAACATTTTCTTCCTGGCATAATCATCTCCTTTATAAAATAACTCATGACAGAATACTAACCCAATTTAACCCCATTATTCATATTATCTATCCCATCTGACCGCGACAGAACAGCTTTAATCCAAGAAAACTTTTCGACATTTTTTTTTTACCAATTTCTCCGTTCCGTAGTCGCTCCTCAGTAGCTGCATGAGGTCTGCGTAATCGTTTGCCCTTATCCGGTTGGGGACCGTCTGCTGATCCGCGTGACATCTCAAACAACAAGAGGTCTTGATCCCTTTTATTGTCACACGTGGATTAGAAAAATATTGCGAAAACTATCACACGAAAATATGTGAAATCTAATCACGAAAAATTATCCGGGGTATGGACAAATCTTCAGTACATAGAGTGCGCTTCTTGTGACGTTATCGTCTCCCAATAATGAATACTCCGAGCAAATATTTTTAATGCATTGTACTATGTATGGATACTTTGTCGATTCTTACTACGGAAAATTCTTTACATCTTTATGCTCTGCAACTTAGACACAATTTAGAAATTAATACATTTTATTTCTTGCCATTTGTAAATGTGTTTTAGAATTAACATTTCAGCAGATGTTTCAAGCTCTAATTTATTGACATGCTGTTTAGATAGCTTGAAAGTTTGTTTTGATTTAAAAAGCTTTTCAACAACACTTTACTTATGTAAAGATGACCATTGCACCTATCAGTGCTAGCCCTTCATATCATCACTGATTTGTTAGGCTTGGCTCGCAAGTCCGTAGCCCTTCACCATGGTAATCAAAGTGTAAATTCCAATATTTCCTAAAAAATTATTCATAATTCATGAACAATTACTGTGATTTCTGGTACATATATAGTTTATCCTTTTATGTATGATCTCTATGAGCAGCCCTCCGGGAAAAGGGGGAAGCTTAAATGACATATAATTTACGATATGGATCATTCTTGTCTAAAAACCTGCTAAATCATGGGATAGAAAAGTCTTTTGACCTGCAGAAAGTTTACCATTCAGTCTGTGCAGACAACCTGGATCAGCACTTTTGTCAGATGCTTTAAACTCCAATATGCATATGGCAGAGCAAGACTGAAGTATAATAGCATTGGTGTTTTCCCTAGTTTCAGACGGAAACATTCTTACCCTTTATGTTACGAATGGCGGTCAAAAGCCCCTCCGGTCATTATCCCTACCTCCACAACAGGTAGGGCGGTCAAAATCCCCTTCACGATTTAGCAAGGGCAGTCATTATTCCCTTCATCAAATTTTAAAGGCAGTCAAAAGCCCCTTCGCGGTTTCGCAATGGCAGACATTATCCCCTTCTGTAAATGTCAGAGGTGGACAAGAGCATAACGTTTTCTGCTGCAATTTCCAACGGAGAAATAAAATAATATCGGTGTCTAACCTGTGCCATGCATCCCAACCGCTGCCAAACCATTTTTTTTCCGATGATGTATATTTGTATGTTCTTCTGGTATTTTTCCTGTTTAACTGACTATTAAAGAAAAGTGTGTTAATTCCAACGTAAGCTAAATTTTGGAGCTGTACGAGGGTTGTTCGATATGTAATGTGTATTGTACGATATCTCAAAAGCATTCGACTCAAATAGTGAGATGAACATTACATCCCTTCAAAATATTCTCCGCGGTTTGAAATACATAATTTCAATCTCTCAATCCATTTCTGAAATGCTTCACGGTACGCTGATTTAGGTAGACCTCTGAGGCACTGACTGATGGCTGAGCCAAGGGCTTGTCGGGACTTGTAACGACGACCAGATAAGAACTTTTTAAGTTTTAGAAAAAGTAAAAAGTCGCATGGGGCTAGATCTGGAGAGTATGGTGGGTGTGGCAAGACGGTAACCTTCTCCGACTTCAAAAATTGCTTCACAAGCTCAGATGTATGTGATGGAGCATTATCGTGAAGTAGATGAACATGCCTAAATCCTGACACAGGGCGTCGTTTAAGATAATATTTCTTGAGCTTTTTTAGTATAACATCTCGGTAATACCGACCTGTAACACTTTTGCCCTTCGGCACCGGAATTTGTACGGCTATACCATCACATGAGAAGAATATGCAATAAAGAACCTTCTTTGTGCTTGTGCTTCTTTTGGCAACTACAGGCCTTCTACCGTGTTTAGTTAGCCATATTTTGTTTCCAATTTTTCTTACTGGTTCGAAATAGTGAACCCATGTTTCGTCACCAGTAACAATGTTTGCAAATTGTCTTAGATTGAATTTGGGGAACATTTTGAGCAATTGCTTAGCGGTTTGTACTCGTACCCGTTTTTGGTCATCTGTCAATATATGCAGTCTCCATCAGGCAGAAATATTTCGTACTTTCAAAATACGCTTCAAAATGAAATGCACCCGCGATAGCGATATGCCAACAGCGTTGGCAATATCACGAATCGTGTATCTGCCATCACTTTCAATTATTTCCCTGACTTTTGAGACATTTGCCTTGCCTGTTAAAGTCACAGGTCGGTCAGATTTTGCTGCATCTTTGACGGACTCTGTGCCAGTCAGAAATTTCTTTCTCCAACTACGAACTGTCTCATAAGATATCTTATCAGACCCATAAACTTTCCCCAGTTCAGTAAAAATCTGCATTACCGAATGACCGAGTTTTGTGCGAACTTTTATATAAGCTCTAATTTCTTCAATATTTTTAATCCGTTTCCCAACCATGTTTACAACAGTGGTCAACGACTAGCTCTAGTGTAATGACTATAAGTTTAAAACTATGTGGAGCTGAAGGTTCGTGTTTATACCGTTGGAAAGGTATTGAATAGAGCTATTCAAGCGTATCATCATCCACGAAATCGTGCAAAGCGTTATCGCGCTGTGGTACAATACACATTACATATCGAACAGCCCTCGTATATACCCTTTTCAAAGGCAAATTTCTCGGAAACGAGCACCGTGACCCATAACTTTTTTTACTGTAATCTCCAAGAGACATGATGAGCTTTGTATGTGCAAAGTTTTAAAAAAATCTGTCCATTAGAAAAATTTGTGATATACGCCGTTAAGATTGGATCAATTTGGATGAAGGGGATAATGTCCTGCATTGCCAAATCGTGAAGGGGCCTTTGACTGCCTTTAAGATTTTATGAAGGGGATAATGACCGCCCTTACGAAATCATGAAGGGGCTTTTGACCGCCTTACCTATTTTGGGGGTAGGGGATAATGACCGGAGGAGCTTTTGACTGTTTACCTTATTATACAATACCAAGTTTTAACAACACCGGAGTTGGCCATTTGGAAATATGTGGGAAAAGAAAAAAAATGCTGGTAACCAGCATTTCCTCCTTTTCCTGCAATGTTTATTTCCCTACCAAAATCATATTTCAATTTTTTAGTTACATTTGTTATCTGCAAATGCTTTCAATTTGGACAAGACTGAAATTTTGTTCATAGGTAAAGAGTTAATCACTATGTAAGCAACCACTAGAATGTAGAGTAAAAATTATCTTAGTTGCCACCTGTATTTAACAGACAACTTGTATTAACTCTCTAGCAAACAACAAAATTTCAGACTAGCTCAAATTGAAAGCATGTGATGACAAAATAGATATTACTGAAAAAAGAAATTTGTTTTTGGAAAGGTAGAAAACATTGTGGGAAAAGGAGAAAATGCTGGTTACCAGCATTTTCTCTTTTTCCCACAATGTTTTCAAAAGGCTTCTTTTTCAGGGTTGTTAAAAGTCGTGAATGTGTGGTAAAGTGGCAAGCATATACTGATTTCCTAAAGAAGGCAACTATGTTGAAATAACCTGTATTAACCAAGAAAGCATATACTAACTTCCTAAAGAAGGCAACTGTGTTGAAAGGTACCTTAGTAGAAGTAAGTACCTGTCTCAGCAAGAACATTTTGAGGGTCTCCTGGGTGCTTGCCAAGTTCTTTACCGAAAGGCAAAATTTAAGAATGGTCCAAATCGAAAGCATCTGCAGAAGACAAATTAGACATAAATCTAAAGCTGAAATTTCTCTTTGAATGCGAAGAAAATATTTTAGGAAAAGAAGAAAATGCCGGTTACCAGCATTTTCTTATTTTCCCACAATGTTTTCAAAAGCCGTCTTCCTTAGGGTAATTATAACTCGGGATTGTGTGGTAAAGAGTAAATAAAAGTTTGACTTTAGTGACTACCAGAGAGGGTAGTTCAAGATTAGACTGCACCAAACATGCAATCCTATCTTACCCTTTAAAGCGACTTTCACAACTTTAGTTGCCTTTGCAGCCAGTCTAGTTAATTGATTGATTGATTGTATGGTGTTTAACGCCGTTTTCAACATAATTTGAACAGTTATATCGCGGCAGCCAGTGCACCTATCCATGCTTTCCTGGAGTCTCTTTTACCACTACTCCGCACCATTTTCTTTCCAAGCCACTGGCTGCTTTCCCACATAATCATTGTCGAAACAATGGTCAGCGGTGGGAGAGGAATGAATCCTGTTGCAGTGACTATCATCAATCCTCGGAAAGAAATTGGCCGAGCCAGGGGTTGTAGCCAGGGATCGAACCCTGGACCCCATGTTCTCAAGTCCTGCAAGCTACCGACTGAGCTACAGGGGCTCTGCCCAGTCTAGATAAAGATAAGACTCTGCAAAACATGAAGTCTGATCTTAGATCTACACTGTCCACTTTGCTGAGACATGCTGGTCAAGAGCATCTTTGATAGGATAGAAAATATTGGGGAAAAAAGAGAAAATGCTGGTTACCAGCATTTTCTCCTTTTCCAACAATGTTTTCAGAAGCTTCTTCTTCAAGATCATTGAAAGACTGGATTGTGTGGTAAAGGAATATCTAGCATTTTCTCTATTTCCCACAATATTCTCAAAAGACCTCTCCCTAAGGGCAGTTAAAATACAAGACTGTGTTGTGAATGGTTAAACAGTATTCACATGTCAACAGTCTATCAGCTAGAGGCACTTGAGGGCCTGAATTTTTCTCTTGGCAGTCATTTTGGGAAATGGCTACTTTTCCCTTATTAATGGTCAGATGTTTTTCATAATCAATATGGTTCAAGCTATTGATGATATTAAGAAACTGCAAGTTTCATGAAAAATCTGATCATAAATGCACACTTTATTGTGTAAACAAGAAATGTAAATGTTTAAATTGTGATGGCTACTCTGCCTTTACTATTTATAAGATTTTTTTTTTCAAAATCAACATGGTTCAAGCTATTAATATACAGAAACTGCGCAAGTCTCACAAAAATCCGACCACAAATAATGACTTATTCTGTAAACAAGTGAAAATGTACTACTTTAAATGGCTACTTTTCCCTTACTAATTGTCATTATTTTTCAAAATCAATTGAGTCCAAGCAATTGATGATTTAAAGAAATCATGCAAGTCTCACGAAAATATGGCCACAAATGCAGGCTTTATCGCATAAACAAGAAAAGGACTAACAGATGGACGGATGGACGACAGAAACCATGCTATGACAAATGCTGTGCTGGCTTTAACTCATTACCAAATGACAAAATTTTAGGTTTGTCCAATTTGAAAGCATTTGCAGACGACAAAATAAAAGTAACTGAAAATTTGAAATTTGTTTTGTGAAGGGTAGAAAACATTGTGGGAAAAGGAGAAAATGCTGGTTACCAGCATTTTCTCCTTTTCCCACAATGTTTTCTAAAGGCTTCTTTCTCAGGGTCGTCGAAAGTAGGGATTGTGTGGTAATGGGTTAAGGCAGTAGAGTTAATAGAAACAATCCTGTGTTTTAACGAACCCGAGTCGTGTTTTCAATCATTAAATAGACAAGTCGCCTTGTTGGAGCTTCTAATAATTTGTTGTCCGCAAATGCATTCAATTTGGATTATGGTAGTCTAAATTTTTGTTGTCTGGTAAAGAGTTCAGTGTGTGAAAACTCAACACCAAGATTTTATCGAGAAATATTTTATTTCTGAAGAACATTCTGTACAAGTTTCACATACATGTTTCATGAATCTTGAATGTTTACTTCTGCTTGTAATTAATAGCATTCCTATACACATGTTGACCATAGCTTTAACTCTTTACCAAACGACAAAATGTTAGACTGTTCCAAATTGAAAGCAGTTGCAGACGACAATTTTAGTGTGGCTCAAATGGAGAAATTTGCCATAGAAAGGGTAGAACACATTGTGAGAAAAGAAGAAAATGCTGGTTTCCAGCATTTTCTCCTTTTCCCAAAATGTTTTCCCAAAATGTTTTCAACTTCTTTGGGGGTCATTAAAACTTGTGATTGTGTGGGAAAAAGGTTTTTTGTTTTTTCATACTAAGCATACAATGGATTCAACTTCAGTACACCTTGTGCTCACTACAGAAAATTTTCAAAAATAAATACTCAAAATATTCAACTGTTAGTTGAATCAAAGCAATATTCAAATGTTAGTTTCAGTTGTTTTTAATCCATTTACCACCTAATCCTATGATTTAACAACCCTGGAGAAAAGGGCTTTTGAAAACACTGTGTTTAATGGAGAAAATATTGTTAACCAGCATTTCCTTCTTTTCCCACAATGTTTTCTACCTTTTCAAGGCCAAATACCATCATTTGAGTTACATTTAATGTGTCTTCTGCAGATGTTTTCAATTTGGATGACTCTTAAGTTCTGTAGTCAGGTGAAGACTTAACCCTTTCCCAAACGACAAATTTTAGACCCTTCCAAAATGAAAGCATCTGCAGATGACAAATTTGGAAAATGGTACAAATGAACCTAAGTTTTTTTGACGGGTAGAAAACATTGTGGAAAAGGGAGAAAATGCTGGTAACCAGCATTTTCTCCTTTTCTCACAATGTTTTCAAAAGGCCTCTTCTTCCAGAACGTGAAAACAAGGGATTGTTTGGTGAAGGGTAAAACTCTCAGTAAGATATGGGGGGTGTTGGATGATTTTTTTCCCCTTGAAAATTAACCCTTTACCAAACAATACCGGGTTTTTACGACCCTGAGAAAGAAGCCTTTTGAAAACATTGTGGAAAAAGGAGAAAATGCTGGTAACCAGCATTTTCTCCTTTTCCCACAATGTTTTCTACCCTTCCAACTAGAAACTTCATTTTTTGAATCACATTTTGTCGTCTGCAATGACTTTCAATTTGGACCAGCCCAAATTTTTGTCGTTTGGTAAAGAGTTAAACAAAAATAGTGCACAGACAGCTTTGAAAAATTCTTTGTAAAATAGGGTTGATCAACATAACTAAAGATTAAATACATGTATGAAACCAGAGTGGCTAATGGATAATTAACTCATTGCAAATAATTGTTCATTTTGTCACAATATTTTCAATACAGGTCTGCTGGAGAATAAGTTGTTTGCAGGTTGCAATGAGTTAAAATTGAAACATTTGGTTTTTCTACAGTCTGAAAATTGTTTATTTCATCTACTTTGCAGATTAGTTGAGAAAAAATAAATACAGTTTTTGCAGTAATAAATTTCAGAAATTAACCCTTTACTAAATTGTTTTTGAAAGACTTTCGAAATCATTGTGGGCAAAGGTGAAAATGCTGTTAGGCATAAATTTTTCCCTTTCTCACAACTTCTCTATCCTTCCACAGACAAAATCTCACCAATGAAGCCAAATTTTTCTTAGCATTGGACAAATTTAAAATTTTGTCAACTGGCATAGGAGTTAAAGATGCTAAATAATAACTCAATTTCTTCTTTTAAAATTTTGTCATATGCAATAAGGAAATCACCTTTTACAATTTTTTATCCTGTGTTTGTAAAAGAAGATAAATCAACTGAATTTAACGTAACAAATCAAAAAATTTCAACTAGGGAACAAAGCAATTCAGAAAGCAGGTACACATATTTCATGAGCAGTGCTATAGGTCAGTGAGATCGTAACCACAATTATTGCAAGTTCATAAAGAAAGAACCGTCAACTAAAAGTAGTGAGAGAAGCATGAAATTGAAAGTCCCAGCATAGCATTATAGAAAACTGACTTTTGACATCATTAATTAATATTTACATGTATCTTTTACAGAACTGAAATAATCCAGAGTGCGAATTAAACTCAATGCAAAAAAAAAAATACATTAAAAATTGAAAAGAAAAAAAAAAAAGCCCTCCATTTGTTGTGATCAAATACTAGTAATTGCGAATAATAATGAAAACAAGATGTGATAGGTAAAACAAAAACAATCTTTAAACACTTTACCAAACAATCACATTTCAGCAAATCTAAGGAAGAAGGCTTTCAAAAACAGTGAATGAAAATAAGAAAATGCTGGTAAGCAGCATTTTCTCCTTTTCCCCACAATGTTTTCTACCCTTTTAAAGGACATATCTCATCATTTCAGCCACATCTACCTCTTTGTCTGCAACAGCTTTCAATATGGCAGAGTCTTTAAGTTGGTTGTCTCATAAAAAAAATTCACAAAAAAACCAAAACAAAAATCATCATAGGTTACAGAAAGCACAACACAAAATAATAATGCCATTTTAAACCATGTATACCATCAGAACTTTCCATCATTTTCAGCCATTATACCATATAGGAAAATATTCTCTGCACCCATATCAGGCTATGTAGCTATCAGTTAGATATCAGTCATATTTTGTTTGGTTACTTGCACAAACAAATGAGTCATGCTCTGGAAAAAATTGGGCTTAATGCATCTCTGTGTTGCATGATACCTAGCAAGTCATCACTTGATCATGGACCTATAAAGTCCATTTTGTCTAACAACCGACTGGATCATGGGGTAAACTGGTTCTTAGACATACAAAAAATAGACCAACAGCAAAAAGTTTCGGCCAAAAGTCAGCCTGCCCAGGCTGACCTGGGTCGATACTTTTTGCAGATGCATTAAGCCTCCTTTTGCCAGAGCATGTCTCTTCTTTTGCCCTTGCAGCACCGAATTAACCAAGCAAATATTTCAGTCCAGAAATCAGACACAAATAAAATCAATTTCATGGCTGCTGTTAAGAATGTCTAAGAAAAACCGACAGTGTAGATCAAAGATCAGACCAAACATTTTTTGCCATCTGATCTTGATCTAAACTGGCCTCAAAA
Source organism: Hippopus hippopus (assembly GCA_946811185.2). NCBI lineage: Eukaryota > Metazoa > Mollusca > Bivalvia > Cardiida > Cardiidae > Hippopus > Hippopus hippopus. The sequence goes on from OX328099.1 coordinate 10,303,242, forward strand.
GCAACAATAACTATGAAAAGTGCCTTAACTCTTTACCACCAAATCCTGACTTTTAAAGATCCTGAGAAACAAAGCTTTTGAAAACATTGTGGGAAAAGGAGAAAATGCTGGTAACCAGCATTTTCTCCTTTTCTCACAATGTTTTCTGCCCTTCCCAAATCGAATTTCAAATTTTGATTCACGCTTATTTTGCTGTCTGCAAATGCTTTCAATTTGGACGAGTCTAAAATTTTGTCGTTTGGTAAAGAGTTAAATGATAACAGATCAGCAGCCACAGATAATTCTTTATTCTTTTTGCAGCTAACCAACCTTGACAAAATTGTGACTAAAGGAATTGTTAGTAATGAACAATTTCTCCTTTGACCACAGTGTTTCCATCTGCTTTCAGGTATTGAACCCACATTTATGTTGATTATACATATCTTACAATGGTTTACTACAGCTCTGCTGCAAATCGTTTCATGGGGTACTGAACAAAACAAGTAGGTTAACTATTCACCACACTACACATTTGTAGACTTGAACAAATTGAAAGCTATTGCAGAAGACATTACATGTAGCACAACTGATGATTTCTGTCTTTGATAGGGTAGAAAACATTGTGGGAGAAGGAGAAAATGCTGGATAGTGTTTTCAAAAGCCTTCACTCTAAGGGGTCGTTAAAACTCGGGATTGTGTGGTAAATGGTAACAGTAAAAACAGTGGTTTTGATAATGAGAAAATTTGTTGGAAAGTTTTATCTGAAATAGTGATAAAGGGTCGATTTTTACCTTCAGTTCATTTTGATGTATTGTATTACCAAAAAGTTTGAACATATGAAAACTTAAGCCTTTGGTGAGGAAATTTTCAATCAAGATCACAACATAAAACAAGGAAACGATGTGACATAAGGCTGAAACAAAGCTGAAGTCCAAAAGGTGCAGGAATTACTGAAATGATGAAATGTTGCAATCTTTGGATGGATCTTGAACAAAATTGAATCTATTTACAAGGAGATCTAGCGTGCTGGGATAATATCTGACCATGTTTACCAAGTTGATGCATACAAACTTTATACTATTTTGTCTAACCTCAGTATGAAATGGTCCTCGTCTTCTAGATACAGAGAGAGCCAAAGAAGAAGTCTTTTTCAGTCATGCAAAAGACTTAAAGAAACAGTCAAGTTGAAATTTCAGTCATTCAAAAGACTTGAGGAAATACATGCACTGTAATTCATGTCTACTTTGATGAGATTAAATCATGTGAAAAAAATCTTTGTGGACCGACTGTGGTCTACACTTTCTGCGAAAGAAATATTAACTCGTTCGACTAAATATGACCTAAGCTGTTAAACGAATGTTAAAACTCCAATACAAACCAAATTGACAAATATATTCTACATTTTTAGGGGTCTACAAGTATATGTCATTTGCAGTAAAGATAATATTGGTCACAATTAAGCAAAAGATTGCCAAAGGTGTAGATCTAAGATCAGACTGCATATTCTGTGCAGTCTGATCTTGATCTATGCCATTTCATTTGCCATTGGCAGTGAAGGAGTTAAGTTGTGAACTGTATAAGCTGTTTTCCAATCAACTGAAAACTGATATAAGTGTAACAAAGGACAAACACTAGGAGGAAAGAAAAATATATTTTTTGAATGAGATAGAAAACATTGCATAAAAAGCTGTATATTACAAGCACTTACTCTATTTCCAACAATATTTTATTGAAAAAAAAAAAAAAAAAAAAAAAAAAAAAGTCTTTGATTAGCATGAAAAGTGGTATTCTTTTGTGAAGGATTTAAACTCTAAATGGATTAGGTACCAAGATTAGACAAAAGGATGCATGCAAAAACATCACAGAAACAAGTCTTCAGAATATCAGATTTTTTCATGGAAAAAAAATGTACAAATTTCTCAGCACAAACAAAAATAATGCATCAAACAGTTCTCAGATATTCTCATTTTGTCTTTCTCCTATACATTTCACACAGCTGTCCTCTGTCGTCCCATTAACAAACTGTTTACACTGTAGCACTTGTCACAACTGACCTACAACAAAAGTTAGCCTCAGGTTAGTCTGTAACTTGTATCAACTCTCTGCTGGACATTGTGCAATCTTCTACAATCACATATGAGCCATGCTCTGTGAAAAGGGGGCTTAATGCATCTGCGAAAAGTATCGACCCAGGTCAGCCTGCGCAGTCCGCGCAGGCTGACCTGGGCCGAAACTTTTCGCCATTGGCCAATTTTCTGTTTGTCAAAGGACCAGTCTACCTCATGATTAAGTCAATTATTTAAGAAAGTGGCTCTTATGGATCCATATTTATGTGATGACTTGGGCTGGTATCCTGTATCACGGAGATGCATTAAGCCCCTTTTGCCAGAGCGTGGCTCATATTCATTTACAATCCTGAGTTGTAACAGCCCTAAAGAACACTTGAAAACATTTTGGGAAAAGCAGAAAATGCTGGCAACCAGCATTTTCTCCTTTTCCAATAATATTATCTATCCTTCTGAAATCCATTTTTTGAGTCACAGTCATTTTCTTGTTGGCAAATTCTAGCTATCTGGACAAGTTAAAAATATCGTTGTTTACCAAAGAGTTAATATGTAATTATAGAGCTACACTTTAGGGCAACTAACAAAAATAAATTCTGATTTATATCTTTTAAACTCCAATATAGATACAATCAAAAAAATAATATTGACAAAATAACAAACATTTTAAACATTACTTCAGTTGGCATGGCAACAGCTCACTTCCTTATGTGCTTCTATGGTTTCACTCATAACCAGCTGGGGCTCTGAAGTACTTTTCTCACCTAGGTGTGACCAGCAGCTCAAGCTGTGTTCAACCTAGGTTTTTTTTCAGTGAAAATTTTCTATTGAAAAAGGAGCATAACTGTGTAAAAAGTAATTTGAGGATTACCGGCCCTTCTGGTACGAATTTCCTTAGAGTTAACAACTATTTAAAGTTTCAGGCAAATATGTTCAGTAATAACAGAGATAACAACACAGGTGACAACAGGAAAATGACAATACCTCATTTTTTTTTCAAAAAATAGCCAAGCTAAAAAAACCTACAAAAGTCTAAAAAGCTTCATTCAAAACTTACCGTTTTCTCAGTGCCTCTTTTGAAAACTCGTTAACTCTTTACCAAACAATAAAATTTTAGACCAGTCCAAATTGAAAGTATTTATAGATGACAAATTAAATTCTGCATAAATTATGAAATTTGTCTTTGAAAGGGTAGAAAACATTGTGGGAATAGGAGAAAATGCTGGTAACAGCATTTTTTCCTATTCCCACAATGTTTTCGAAAGTCCTTTTACTTAGGGGTTGTTAAATTCAGCATTGTGTGGTAAAGGGTAAAAGTGAACAAACCTGTATCAAGAAATCTTGAACCTATCACAACCAGCAATGGAAATTCTTCCCTTCATTTCCAAATAACTAATGTTAGAAATAGGTCATATTGACCAGCTAATCTTGCTTACAGCACCTAAAAAGTAACCCTGTACCATATAATCCCATGTTCTATTGACCCTGATAAAGAAGGCTTTTAAAAACTTCCATTTTCTCCTTTTTCTTCCGACACTATTACCTCTAATTTAAAAATTAAACGATACTTACCTGGAAGTTGAAGTTTAATTGTAATTTTATAAGTTAAATAGTAATAAGGAGGGATTTAAGAAACATGGTTTGATTTTTCTGGCGAGATGAAAAATATCGCCAAAAACACAAAAAAGCCCAGCTCCGCTAAGAAAAATAAAGTATTATTTGGTTTTCGATAAGCAATAGCGGAAACACACTGATGCGCATGTGTGGCCGGAACGCTATCTCTGTTAAATACCGTATAATTACTAATAAACATAATAAAATTTCAAAGACAAATATCATCACTTGAGCTGCATATGTAATCTGCAAAAATTCTTTTAATATGTGCAAGTCTAAAAGTTTGTCATCCATAAAAGAGTCAAGTAAAATACCTGTGTGAGATGTAGATAGGGTATTTCTGAAACCAATTCATCGTCAAGAAACCTGACCCACGCCCCAGTTGTACTCAACTCTGCTTAACACAGAGTTAATCAGGCAGTGACTAGTCCTAAAATGTATAAATACACCCTTTACAAATCTATCACATATTCCAACATCCCCAAGTTAACCCTTGAATGCACAAAGCCGACTTTTAACGGCCCTGAGAAAGAAGCCTTTTGAAAACATTGTGGGAAAAGGAAAAAATGCTGATAACCAGCATTTTCTCCTTTTCCCATAATGTTTTTTACCCTATCAAAGAAAAATTACACCGTTTGAGCCATATTGAAATTGTTGTCTGAAAATGCTTTCAATTTTGACAAGGCTAAAATTTTGTCGTCTGGTAAAGGGTTAAAAGGCTTTTAAAAACAACATGGGAAATGTTGAAAATGCTTGTAAGCATCAATTTCTCCTTTTCCAACAATGTTTTCTATCCCTTTAACAATTTCCAATATTTGAGCCACATTTGGTGCATTTGTGTGCAAATGCTTTCAAAATGGAAAAGTCTAAACATTTTTTGCCTGGTAAAAAGATAACAGCATGATTACAGCATATATCTGCAAAATATGCATGTACATGGGAAATCTTGAATTAATGAACCTCCATAAATCAAAGTGAATTGAATTAAGTTTTTTAACTTATTAGGCAGATGCAAATCAGGTCTTGTTTGGATGATGTTGAGCAGTTGATTGTAATATTTAATTATATCATGGCAATAATTCCCTTTTTATATGTATTCAGGGCTTCACAAGTATCAGGCTAGGTATCTGCAGTGACTTGCCAAAGCGCATTCAAGTACGGCCATTACAATCATATCAAGCCTGAAACCCTCAACTATACTTTGACTATCAGCAGTAAAAGGTTGATGGATTGATTGATTCAATGATGCTTCACACCACTTTCCACATTATTGCACGGCAACAGCTCACACATTCATGTATGGCCTTGGTTTCACCAGTACCAGGCTGGGGCTCTAAAGTGTCTTGCCCAAGGATGAAAAACCCGGTGCATCAGGTCAGGAATAATCCCAGGGCTTCCAAGCAACAAGTTCTACACTTTACCACTGAGCCACGCAGGACCCTACAGTAAAAGGTACAGAGTCTGATCTTGATCTACATTGTCCACAAAGGTCAGTGAGTTGTGCTTAGCAGCCGAAGGGTTCAACCTTACCTGAAACTGTTAGTTACACAACAGAAAATATTTCAAGGAAATGACCATTTTTTTTTTTTTAAATGATGATATTATGGAAAATACCTTGGGATAACATGTGTCCTTTTCAAGCTGTTTTAAAAACTAGACTACGGTGAAGTGGTTGTTGTATAGTAAAGGGTAAAAACAATACCCAAAAGTTTAAGTAAAAGAGATTGGTCTGGCAAAAAAAGGTACATGCATCTCTGTGATGCATTTTACCAAGCAAGTCATCACATAATTCTAGATCCATAAAATTGATTTTGTACATCAACCAACTGACTCATAAGGTAGCCTGTTCCTTTGACATGCAGAAAATTGACCAATAACAAAAACTTTCGACCCATGACTGCGCAGGCTGACCTGATTCAATATTTTATTCACATGTATTAAAACTCCTTTTGCCAGAATATGACAATTGTATATACCTGTTGAGAGAAGGATGCTTTTCCAGACTTCTGATGATGTTGTATATTTCATCAAAGTCGCCAGGTAGATGTGAATTCTTTGTGATTTCAAACCCTGTCAGCTAAACGTACAAATAAACAGTTTCAATAACATGCTATAAATAGAATTTAAACCACAATGATCATTAAAATACCAGTGCTCTGAAAAAAATCTTTGTCCCCAGCTATATCCTAGTCAACTCATAATCCCTTTACCAAACAATCTCATGTTTTAATAACCCCAAGAAAGAAGCCTTTGGGGAAGGAGAAAATAATGGTTATCAGCATTTTCTCCTTTTACAACAATACATCATAGACAAATCTCGCCATTTGAGAAATATTTAACAGGGTTTTCCCTTAGCTTTAAAAATTGGGGGTCACTATGACCCCTTGCCTCATTAGTTGAGGGTCATTTCTTCTAACTTAGGGAGTCAAAATAAATGGGTCTCTTTGTCGTCAAGCACGAATTACAATGCATTTCACCTTTAAACTCCAAGAAAGTAAAGTCTATTAGTCATTTCTGACGGAAAGCTTGATTTCAATTTTTGACAGACAAAACATTTCGTCCGAATCGCTGCTTGACATGGCTTGATCGGCAGCTGTAGGAAGCAGACAGCAGACAATAAAAAAGAATGTGACAGTTTACTTCGTTGTGACATTATTTTCCGCAAACATCAGATTGGTAATGCATACTTTTATCTACCGGAAGACACGTAAAATAAGCTATGAACTAGAACTTGTTTTTCTACAAAAAAAATAGATGTCTCCCCCCTTTTTGGTGTCAGAAGGATTGATATGTCACCAAGGCAATTTATAACTGAAATAATGGTCATTTTTCTATAACGGTTTTCGAGTTATAGAGCAGACACGAAATTGTATGTAAAATGAGTAAGGACAATAATCAAAGGGAAATAACTCGAAAAATATACAAGCCAGAGTTATGGTTCTTGTGCATGACACTTTGTCTCATGGTGCTTTACAAATGTGTGAAGTTTAATCAAAATATCTTAAAGGTTTTCGAGTTATAGAGCAGACACGATTTGTGAAGGAAATTAATCAAAGGGAAATAACTCAAAAAATATACAAGCCAGAGTTATGGTTTTTGTGCATGACACTTCGTCTCATGGTGCTTTACGAATGTGTGAAGTTTTATCAAAATATCTTAAAAGGTTTTCGAGTTATAGAGCGGACATGATTTGTGATGGACAGACAGACAGACAGACAGACAGGCGGGCGCACAAGGAAAAACAATATGTCTCACGACCCTGACAGGAGAGACATAAATACAGAGAACCCAACCAAGACTTTAAGTGGGCCCGTATTTACGACGCATGCCCAATGAACTTTACAGCAATAATACGTAAACCAGTCTTATTCTATAAATAAATTACCGGAAAACCACTTTTATCTAAAATACACCTTGTAGTTAAAAACAGAACAGTGATATTGAAGCAAGAACAGACTTGGATTTATGACGCTTTATTCAATTTCCTAGATGATTTAGATTTTGGAAAGTTGTGTCACTGATGACGCACTGTTATTTATTTTGGCAGTCATTTGAGTTAAAATCGCGTCAATGACGCAGGATCTGTGCGTCATGGAAAATCCTGCTTAATCTGTTTTCTGCAAATGCTTTCTATTTTGACTTTTGTCAGATGGTAAAGACTTAAAGTAAATCTTAGGCCTACAACATTGAGAACATTCAAGTAGATAATTATCTATAATCAACATGAAGAAAGGTTTGATACATAAAAATACATACAATTAAAAAAAATAATTATTTCTGTCTTGTATCTTTTAATTTCTGAAAATACTGTGATGAAAGGAGTATTATCTTACAAGTAACAAGCAGTCTCTCTTTTAGTCACAATTTTTTTTAATGTTTTTTTTGACAATAGAAATCCAAAAAGTTCAAGTACACTATTTCATGTTTACAAGGATGTTTAAGTCAACAGCTGATTTTTCCCCAAAGGATAAATGGTTAACAATAATATCTGTAATTAAAATTATAACCCTAATGAGCTGTGCACTCTGGTTATACTGATAACAAAAATTATACAAATTTACAAAAATGATCAAGTTGCATACCTTAAGGAGCTGAGCAGCACTTTTTATTCTGTCGTCATCAGGTCTAGCTAAAAATGTCAGTAACAGATTACTGATAGCTTGACGTAGAAATCCAAGTTTTGTGAGCTGTCCATCCACCTCCGTCTGGAATGTTACAGTGATTTACATGTATTAACCCTCAAAGCCCTGGAACCAACTTAAGTTGTTTTTACAGACAGTGTAGATCAAGATCAGACTGCACAGAATGTGCAGTCTGATCTTCATCTGCACTGGCTGCTTTTATGTTACATATTCAAACGGAAACAGCCCTCATACAGTACTATTTTGGGCTGTTTTTCCGATTTAAAAAGGTCCAAATCATTTATTCAGTGCGTTACGTGTTAATTTGTGTACCTCTATTTGGTCCAAGTCCATTAGCTCTTTATCACAAGGCAAAAATTTAGGCTTATCTATGAAGAAAGCATTTGCAGACAACAAAGTAAATGTGGCTAAAATGATGAAATTTGTGTAAAAAGAGTAAATAGCATTGTGGGGGAAAAGGAGAAAATGCTAGTAATCAGCCTTTTCTTCTTTTCCCAAACTGTTTTAAAAAGCCTTTTTACTTCCAGTCCTTAAAACATGGGATTGCCTGGTAAAGGGTTAAATACACAGTCATGTCTTTTACATAAACTTCTTTGCCAACAAAATGCAGAAATAGGTATCGATCTGCCTTTTCCTGTCAATAATGGACAACAACATGCCATACCAAGACCACACAAAAACAACTAGTGGTATAAATGGCAACATATTTGCATTAGATCCAGCTGTACTATTTTGTAAGTACTGTAATGGTGAAAATAACTCTTTACCAGATGACAAAATTTTAGATTTGTCCAAATCTAAAGCCTTGGTAGATGACAAATTAAATGTTTTTCAAAAGATGGGACTTTCTTTAAAAGGGTAAAAAACAGGAGAAAATGCTGGTTACCAGCATTTTCTTTTCTATTCAATCTTGTTTTCAAAATCTTTTCTCTAGAGTCATTAAACTCTGGATTTTGTGGTAAAGTTTTAGGTCAAGTGCAAAGATCAAAAGATAAAATCATACGAGAAGACCACTGGATTTCATATACTTTTTAGTTTCATATTGCAGACATGTCAATCCCATTGTAAACATTTTGCATTTTTCATGAATACCATTCTATCTATGTAATCAGTAACTTTCATGAACAAAGTTGTCAAATACATGTATTTCATTTGTTGAAAGTAAATGAGTTTTTTTAACAGGAAATTTTGAAGTTTCCTATAGGATGTTGTCATAAAAGCAGAGACCATAAAATTAAAAGTACAAAACTTGCAGTATTTAAATAATAACAAACCTCCAAGACTAGAAAAAGCTGCCCTATGAGCATTGCTAGATTGGTTAACTTTGTAAAGGAAGCTGCATCTTCCACCCAGGCATCCCTATTGTCATAGGCACACTTACACCTAGAAAATATAAGTTACACAAGTTAGCCTCTCAGATATCTGAGTGGTCATAGGCACACTTACACCAAAGAATATACATTTAATAAGTAAGTTTCTCAAATACCTAACTGTATATCAGATACACACACCTAAACCTAGAAATACAAGATAAATTAGTAAGTCTCTTGACTCTTTGCCAAAGGACAAAATTTTGGACTCATCCAAATTTAAATCATTTGAAGAAGAAAAATTAAATATAGTTCAAATGATGATTTCTGTCTATGATAGGACAGAAAACATGGTTGGAAAAGGAGAAAATGCCAGTAACCAGCATTTTCTCCTTTTCCCACAATGTTTTCAAAACCCTTTTTCTTTAGAGTTGTTATAACTCAGGAATGTGTAGTAAAGAGCTAAAGACCCAAATGTATTGTCATATTTGCACCTAGATATACAAGTACTTTTAATAAGCCTAGATCTACACTTCAAAATATAAAGTACACATGCAGATCAAGATCAGACTGCAATCTCTGATCTAAAATGGCAAATAGGCTTTACATTTCAACCATAAGTCTTTAACTTAACCCTTTACCACACAATCCCGAGTTTTGATGACCCTGAGAAAGAAGCCCTTTGAAAACATCAAGGTAACCAGCATTTTTTGCTTTTGCCACAATTGTTTCTTCCCATCATTAGACAAATATCACCATTTAATTTGTAGTCTGCAAATGTGTTAATTTTGGTAGGGTTAAAAATTTCATTGTTTGGTAAAGAGTTAGAATATGCTTGTCTTTCCTCTGAAATGACCAACTTCTATTACACAAAACAGTTGAAAGTTTGTTTTCAATTGATTATTTTGTGACAAATGTGATACAACCGTCAGGGGCAATGTTTGGCATGAAGATACAAGAATGATTATAGTTTCATAAAATAAAGATGAAATTGGTTAAAAAACTGGATGAAAACAGGCAAAGATGTATCTTTAATGTAGATAACAAGTAACTTACTTATTTAGGAACAAAGCTCTAAAGTTGTTGAAAGTGTGATGACTCTTCAGTTCGTTGGAAAGGTATTTGCAGATCTGAGCACCAGTGTAGCTAAAGTTGGTTTCACTCACACTCTGAAAGAAACAGATGAGGCTATTTCTCTCTTTTTATTTTGCAAAGCACAATATTGTTCACAAACATAGAAAGTCTTTAAGTCTGAATATATGACTTAACTCTTTACCAAATGACGAAATTTTAGATCTGTCCAAATTCAAAGCACTTGCAGATGCCAATTTAAATGGGGCTCAAATGACAGAATTTGTCTTTGCTAGGGTGAAAAGCAATGTGAGAAAAGAGAAAATGCTGGTTACCAGCATTTGCTCCTTTTCCCAAAATGTTTTCACAAGGCTTCTTACTCAGGGTCGTTAAAACTTGTGATTGTGCAGTAATGGGCTAAATTAAAAATAGGTGAAATGCTTTCCTGTAATGTGATTAACAGAAGTACATAACAGATCTTATTTCTCTTATACAAAATCAAATCAGGAACTATCAATCTATAATTAAAAAAATGCTTTCAAAGAAAATTTTAGTAAAATTCAAAGATAACAAGAGCGGCAAATTGTCGCAAGATACGCCCGTCCCACCACCAGTTGTCGAGGGGGTATAATAATCGTAAAGAGCAGGTAATGCAACAAACATGTTTACCAAGTCTCAAGTCAATTTGACTTGAGGTGACAAAGTTCCATTCCGGACAAGCAAGAAATACTGTAAAAATGAAGATCAAAGTGGAATTACTCAAAATCTGCGCTAGGTAGAGTTATTGTTCTTGTGCACTGTACTCCGTAATATTGCAACAAACATGCATACCATGTTTGAAGTCGTTCTGACTTGAGATGACAAAGTTATATTCCGGACAAGCACTAAATGCTGTAACAAGAGGGCCATGATGGCCCTGTATCGCTCCACTCGCTAATATGTAAAATCCCTACATGCCAAACATTACAAGACTCGGCCAATTGGTTTTGAACACAAGACCCCTGAGACAGGACTAAAATTGATAGCCCTAATCAAATTCCACCCTAGGGCTTAATTTATGCACTCTTGGTGAAGGCCCTCTAGATATAGCTACATGCGAAATTTGGTAGCCCTACGCTTTATGAATAAGTACAGAGAGATTTCTTAAGTTTTCTCTATATAAGCCCATGTAAAACTTGTGACCCCCGGGGCAGGGCCAATTTTGACCCCAGGGCTATAATTTGGGCACTCTTGGTAAAGGCCAACTAGATAAAGCCACATGCAAAATTTGGTAGCCCTAGGTCTTATGGTCAGTAACAAGAAAATTTCTAAAGTTTTCCCTAAATAAGCCCATGTAAAACTTGTGACCCCCGGGGTGGGATCAAATTTGACCCAAGGGCTATAATTTGGACACTCTTGGTAGAGGCCCACTAGATAAAGCCACATGCAAAATTTGGTAGCCCTAGGCCTTATGGCTAGGTACAGGGAGATTTCTAAAGTTTTCCCTATATAAGCCCATGTAAAAGTTGTGACCCCCGGGGCGTGGTCAAATTTGACCCCAGGGCTATAATTTGAAGAAACTTGATAGAGGCCCACTAGACAAAGCTACATGCCAAATTTGGTAGCCCTAGGCCTTATGGTTTCAGACAAGAAGATTTTCAAAGATTTCCAGTACTTTTTAAGTTTTGTTGCCATGGCAACCAGAGTTTTTGAAGGAATCAAATTCTTTCAAGAAATTCTGAAGAGGACCATGGCAGGATAATTTCTGTGAAGTTTCATCAATATTGGATGGGTAGTTCCAGAGAAGAAAATGTTTAAAATAAAAGTTAACGGATGGACGGACAGACAGGCCATAACATAAGCCCGCTGGCCTTTGGCCAGTGGAGCTAAAAATGAAGATCAAAGGGAAATAACTCAAAGACAGCACGAGGTAGAGTTATGGTTCTTTCGCACTGCACTCCGTATTATTGCAACAAACACAAATGCCAAGTTTCAAGTCATTCGGATTAGAGATGACAAAGTTATGCTCTGGACAAAGAACTGGACGCCGCCCACCCGCCCAGGAGTTATTGTTCTTGCGATCTGCACTCCGTAATATTGCAACAAACATGCATACCAAGTTTGAAGTTCTTCTGACTTGAGATGACAAAGTTATATTCCGGACAAGCACTAAATGCTGTAAAAATGACGGTTGAAGGGAAATAACTCAAAGACAGCACAAGGTAGAGTTACAATTCTTGTGCACTGCACTTCCAAATATTGCAACAAGTAAGCATACCATATTTCAAGTCATTCCTACTTAACATGACAAAGTTTTGCTCCGGATAAGCAAGAAATGCTATAAAAATGAAGATCAAAGGGGGAATAACTCAAAATTTGTGCTAGGAAGAGTTATGGTTCTTGTGCACTGCACTCCGTAATTTTTCAACAATCATGCATACCAAATTTGAAGATGTTCAGACTAGAGATGACAAAGTTATATTCTGGATAAGCAGAAAATGCAGTAAAAATGATGATCAAATGGAAATAACTCAAAGACAGCACGAGATAGAATTATGGTTCTTTCGCACTCGGGGTTCATACAGGCAAGGCCAAGTAAAATTCAAGGACTTTTCAAGGACAAATCTTTACGTTTTCAAGGATTAATTTATGAATAATATCTACACAATATTCGTGAAGTCAGTACATCATTTTTGGATACAAAGTTAGCAATAATAGGAGCACTAGATGATGCAACAGGCCCAGCAACGGTAGCTATTGGGGGTGGGGGTACTATCAGGTTGTCACCTGGGGCACAGATGTGGTTGCAGTTTGTGTTTTATTAACCTTGGTTTCCTCTTTAACAAAGATATTTGTGAAAATCCTGGACATAGACTTCTGTAGTTTCTTATGACTCTCCCTTCGCATGTGACCGCAAGGCACTTTCACCCATCTGTGCCACATCAATATCTTTCCTATATGCTAGACAGTGCGCCTGATATGTTCGTTTCTTTTACCCACGGATACCCTTTTGGCCTGTCTCTGCTATAGATACACTTTCCCATTACAATAAAGAAAAAAGTTTGAAAGTTGAATTCAGGCTCCTTAGAATCATTTCAACGCCATTTCGGTTTTACTTAGTCTGGATATTGGAACAGACTTTTTTCACGGATAAAAATGATGCAATCGAACGTAAACCAGTCAGCAAGGGAGGCAACCCAAACATACGAGTATGAACATTCGGACCATGTATGTTCGAACTTCGTTTTCGCCCCCAGCACATTCGCCCATTTAAATTGTGGCGTTCTTGCACGTCTGTCATTGCTTAAAACGTGCTGGTTTCCTTCTAGAAAGTCCGCTATTGACTTTTAGGCCGATTTCAAATGTCTTGAATACAAGAAAAAGTGAAATTCAAGTACTTTTCAAGGTGTATGGCCAGTTTTCAAGCACTTTTCAAGGCAAATTTTGTTTTCAAGGACTTTTCAAGACTGCCCTTCATTTTCAAGTACTTTTCAAGCCTGTGCGAACCCTGGCACTGCACTCCGTATTATTGCAACAAACACAAATCCCAAGTTTCAAGTCAATCGGACTGGAGATGACAAAGTTATGCTCCGGACAAAGAACTGGACACCGCCCGCTATGGGTGATCCCATAATATGTCCCGTCTTCGACGGGCGTATAAAAATTCATTTCATCAAATCTCTCTATGAATTAACTACAAAAATGCAGATATAAAGGATCCGAGATGAGTTGGCATTTGCGATAAAATTTTATTAAACGAGTCTAGGGAAAATGTTATTTAGCCAGCCTTTGGCGAGCTTAATAACAATTTTTCTTGACAAGTTTTATAAAATTTTATCTCAAACGCCAACTTATGACCGATTCTTTTTATTACGTAACGATATTTCACAAATTATAGATCAGAAGATGCAAAGCCCTGTATAGATGCAACCCCGGTAATATCAATCAAACCTGTTCACTTCTATGAAACACATACAAAATGTCATAGATTGTGATATCAAAGATGTGTAAGTTCAGACAATTCGTAATGGGTAAATTACACTGAAAACAAGGGAGGTTATTTGATAGAAAAATGTCTTACATGATCAAACAGTATGTCTATGATCTGATTCAGGACGGCCATATCAGTCACTCCAGTTTTTAGTTTGGCAATGATGGGTTTCATATACTGCTCCACATTGCCCTTGGTAGTGAGTGTGATCACCGCATTTCTGAACATGTCCACCGGATCGTCTGTGTTGAACGTAGTCACCCCACTGGACCCAGAGTTTGGAATGCTAACAAGATGTTCAAAGTTTTCCATCTCTCTCTGAAATAACATAAACATCAGAACAATTAATATTTGTACAGGTTTTTGTTATATTTTGTTTAAAGGGGCCTTTTTCTTTTTTTTGCCATGAATTAATTTATTTGTGAAACACAGATAAATAGCAGTACTACAAAACATACTCTTTCCTGTAAACATAGCAAAACTGGGAGATAAATATACAGTGAAAGATGTAAGTCTGTTGTTCAAATCACAGGTTGGTCTCTTTGAAATTGTTGACTGTGTCTATCTACTTTTATGAGATAGAAAATATGACATCATCATATGTATTTAAAAAAGATCCCACAGTATTGACACATGTTATTGATAATGTTACCTACCCACAAACCTTTGCAAAATCATGCAGCGGTATCTAAAATTATTATATACTTTGATATTGTCCCCATGTATTTGCACTGGATGAAAGTATGCAATATTTTTCCATATTGCATACTTTGATATTACATACTTTAGAGCTTTTTTCACGTGCGTTGCTAAGCACGGAACTATTTTAAAACCCGCCATTTCTCCAAAAAATCAAAATATGAACGGCCGCCATTATCCTAAATTTCATCGTTAGACATCACAGTTTACGAACTTTTTAATGCATTGTACTTAATTTAAACATGAAAAATAAGCAGAATGTTTGCTTCCCGAATAACAGTCACTACAGAGTTATGAAAAATTTGTCTATTGAACATGTTTATCGACCATGAAATATTTAGGAGATGAAAAAGGATCCTCGGTCGCCATCTTGTTTGTTTACATACCTTTAGCAATGGTGACGTCATCAAAAGCCAAAATTAAAAATTCTGCTAAGGCTCGGTATGGCGACGAAACAGATTTCTCGTGGCCTTTTGAATAAATAAGACTGTTTTTGAAAAGATAAATCAACGAATTCAATGAAAATACTGTTAAATCATGGGAAATTATGTAAACAATATCAAAGTATATAATAAAAAAGTTATTGCACTTGTATGGGGATATATTGTGTTGAACTCGTTCTTTTGGCTTAGTTGCCCTCGCAAGCTCGGGCAACTCTACCAAAAGAATTTGTTCAACACAATATATCCCCATACAAGTGCAATAACCTATAATACATTAAGGGACTTCACAGCCTATCAAGGAAATACCACTTGAAAAGTATTTTTTCTTACACAAATGTAGTTTATTGTTTATTAGACTCAAGTTCAATTTTATATTTTTCTATCAAAAAATGGTTTGGTTTAACCCTTACCAAGTAGCACACTATCACTATTACACTATACACATGTATTAAAGTGTACAGAATACCCTTTCTTGTTTATTCCCAAGATGTTTGAATCTCTTTGTACATACATATTAACTCTTTACCAACTGACAAAATCCTAGACTTTTCCACATTGAACTCGCTTGCAGACAACACTACATACTAGTATATGGCTTTGATGAATAGATTTTTCTTTGAAAGGTAAGAAAACATTGTAGGAAAAGAAAACAAGAGCACCTCATGCAGGTATCAATGCTTGGCTGTGGTTGCTTGATTTTCAGTGAAAATTCTAAGTCAAAATAGGGGCATAGCTGTGTCAAAAATACACATAGTTTGATTGCTACCTGCCCTTGTTGTATAGGTTCCCCCTTTGATAGCTAACGACTTGTCCAAGTTTGAAGCAAATGTCTTCCGTAATAACAGAGATATTATAAAATGTCTAAGTTTTTGCAGGATGATGCAGAAGACAACGATGCAGACGATGCTGCCAAAGCTACCACAATACCTCGACGTTTTCTTCGAAAACAGCCGAGCCAAACTAGGATTTTCTCCTTTTCCCACATTGTTTTCAAAAGTCTCATATACCCAGGGTAGATTTTAAGACAAGTGCATATAACTTCTTTAACTAGCTGCAGACCAGTTAATAAGCAAATTTTCCTTTATTTCTTTACCAAACAATCCCATATTTTTTTGACCTGAGGAAGTACACCTTTGAAAACATTGAGAGAAAAGAAAGATAAGGCTAGTCACTTTGGAGAGGAGGTATTTCCTGTAATAACCAATTTCTCCTTTAATCCTAAACCAAACGATTCCGACTTAACGACCAGAGGAAAAAGCTTTTGAAAACACTGTGGGAAAAGGAGAAAATGCTTTCACCATTTTTTCTTTTTTCAAAAAACTTTTCTACACTATCAGAGAACTTAGTCCCATTTGTACCAATTATGAATTTGCCATCTGCTGACGTTTTGTATTTGGAAGAGCCTAGAACTTGTCAGGGAAAGGGGTACAAGAGTTAAAAAATTTCAAACTCTCCACTAAAACTTAAAATCTTGATCTATATTCTACAAGGATGCTTTGAAATTTGCCTACTGCAAATTTGGCTTGGAAGGTAATTTGTTATATACAAACACTGTAGGTGCCTCTCAAAAGTTATTTCAGTAGGTTGGTATGTTAATAAAGAGGAAGTTAAAGGTATCTAACGAGTGATGCTATAGCATAACTTGGTTTTGGCCGAGTCTAACATAAAAAAAATAAATTGAACAAATACAGATTTTTTGGTCAAAGTCTTAAACTCTTGGGAAAAGGAGAAAATGCTCTTTACCAGCATTTCCTTCTTTTTCCAACATGTTTTCAAAACTTAGACCTCTTTCTCAGGGTCGCTAAAACTCAGAATTGTGTGGTATAGGGTTAAATGAAGAAGCAACTTAGATTCACAGATCAGACTGTGTATTCTGTCCTGTCTCACCTTTATCTATGCAATCCATGAACTTAAGGATTAAATTCTGATCAATACAAATATTTGCAATTGATGCCATACAAATCTTTGTAACACAGGAAATTAATTTAAACAAAACATCCATCATCATCTTCACTTTACGATGCTGTGCTATTTTGTCTCCATAACCACAGCTCTCTTGGTTCATTGGTTTAGAGGTCAAAATACATGTACTACTGTTCATTTCTTCATATCTTGTAAACACTTGTTATGAATTTTTGTATGAGATACACACAGGGAAAAATCATGCATTTTTTGTTCTGATACACTGCACTGAAAAATTGTGGAATTTTGATGAAATGCTAAGGTAAATGGCTTTTTCTGCCATCTGTACTTGACTTTATTGAGTGATTTATGGATCACATTCCAGCAAAGGGGTCAGAAATATTCAGTCTACATGCAAACACCTTGTCATGAAATTTTAAGTGACAAGTATCGAAATTTTTAGATTGCAAAAAGTATAATTTTCATGACACCACTATACATGTACCCATAGTATCACTTATCCCAGAGTTTGGAATATAACCCATAGATCAATTTATTATATCAAGCATAGAAGACAGAGAAAGCTATCTACCACAGCATTTCAAATTCCACCATGTGTGCAGTATACCAGAACAAAAACCATGTGATTTTCCCCGTGATACGAAGACCTTGCAGATTTTACACATTACACTTTTATCTTTATCTCTATACAATAAACATAACGATCCCAAACACAAAGCTCTATCTATATAATTATGTAAAAGAAAACAAGACAACTGTATACTACATTTAACATGTACATGTATCTACAACGCTTATAAACTGCTATAGTTGCTCCAATTATGCCAAACCCTCTAGACAGTCACTTTGACCCTACACTAAATAATACCAACTTCTAATGACCCTTAGGAGGAAGGCTTTGGAAAACATAGTACAAAAAAGAGAAAATACTGGCAAGCAGCAATTCCTCTTTTTCCAACAAGGATTTCTAAATTTTCAAAGGAAAATCCATCATTAACCCTTTAACACACAATCCAGAGTTTCAACAATCCTGAGGAAAGAACCTTTTGAAAATCATGTACGAAAAGGAGAAAATGCTGGTAAGCAGTATTTTCTCCTTTTCTCACAAGGTTTTCTTCACTATCCGAGACAACAACCACCATTTTAGCCAAATTTGATCATGTCCTCTACAAACGCTTTCAATTTGGACAAGTCTACAATTTTGTCGTTTAGTAAAAAGTTTAAGACACATATAATTTGTTGTCAGTAAATGTTTTCAATTTCTGGAACTTTGTTTGGTAAAGAGTTAACCAATCAGAAACAACTATGTAACCTCTTTATATTTAGGTATATGCTTTCATCAAACTGTCCCAAAAGTACATGTATTTGATATATTTGTGAAAAATGACATGTGCCGTTCTTCTTTTACATATTTCTATCTGCAGAGAAAATTATTTAAACATAGCTTGTAACATTTTCTCCTTTTGTTACAAGCTTTCATATGTAATCACTCTAGAAGATTGTTTCCTGGAAACTTTGCAAATACTCATGACATGATGTAGGGAATGCAAAAGGCTGGTTCTGCAAATTAGGGGATTCAAACCAAGTAACTTTGGTGTTAAGAGTTTGATGTCTTAACTCTTTACCACATGACAAAAAAGTAGACTTGTCAAGCTTGAGAGCAGTTGCAGATGACAATTTATACGTGGCTCAAGTGATGGAATTTATATATGATAGGGTAGAAAACATTGTGGGAAAAGGAGAAAATGCTGGTTACCAGCATTTTCTCCTTTTCCTAAAATGTTTTCAAAAGGCTCTTTTCTTAGGGTTGTTAAAATTCGGGATTGTGTGGTAAAGATAAACAACAGTGACATTACCAACATATGTTAGATACTTGTATCTAGAATATTTTGACTAAGTTTTACGTGAACTAGCAAGTCCATCTTGCAAATCCAAAGAAGTCATCTGAAGGCAGTGATGAAAATAACCTTTTCGTGAATTTTTTCGGCACAGCTGAATGTGCTAGCTTTTGACCTACTTTCTGGTACTGATAATTAATAAACAGAAATTTGTGACTGGAAAAAAATGTAGACATGTTTATATACGGGCCCCTGCCTATTTGCTGGCAAATTTACGCCATCTGTCTTTTCAAAGATATTCTTGTTTTCCCTGTAGACAGAAATTACTTCTGAACCAGTCAAAAAACCAGTTCTGTATCAATAAGTTAGTATGATAAATAGAGGGGGTGGGGCTGATTAGTCATAACATGCTGTTTCTACAAGTATAACCCTTTCCAGGACAACAATTTCTAGACTATGTAAAACACAGTATCTGGGGACAACAGTTTCAAAGTTTGTTCAAATGAACAGAAATGCTCCTCCTAGATAAAAACCCTTGTGGGAATGGGAAAATATGCTGGTTACCAGCTTTTTCCCCGATTCCCACAATGTTTTCAAAGGGTTTCTTTCTCAGGGTTGCTAAAACACTTGATTGTTTGGTGTAGGGTTAAAAAAATAACTGGCATGCAACATAATTATAACAGAGGTTCACATATGAGAGGATTATCAATTCTATAACCCTTTCAGCACCATAGGCAAAAAACATGGAATTATGCTGACAGTTAGATCAAGATCAGACTTCACAGAACATGCAGTCTGATCTGGGATCTTCACCGTCTGCTTATTTATTCGAGCCTATGTATAAAAATCTTTCTGAGTTTCAATACATTGTATGTTCAGCAGTTGAAAAAGATCAGATTTGTACATTTGCTGCTGAATGGGTTAAACTATCACTCCTTACTAAAACCTACATTATGGGTGCTCATACGAATTGTCTCAAGACAAGTTTATTATTGAGTACCAACAATATAGGTAGTAGTGAAGGTCTAAAGAGATATATTTTATGCTTTGAATCAGCATTACTCCTTTCATCTGTACCTCTAACTATAAACTAAGAATACATTATGGATATAACAAACAGTGGACATGATAAACTAAACCCAACATGTGACATTATATAACTCCACAGAGGGGAACTGACATACCAAAGATGGAGTTTCACCACCAATGAAAACTGTTGGAATAGTTTCTGGAGGGGGCTGAAAAATAACCGTTCTTACATCTGTGATACCAACAATTACGATTCCAAAAGAAACAGGGCTATTTTCACCAGTCTTTCTTATGCTGATAGGCTAATTCTCAAGAAATTTCTAAATTTGAGACTAACATGATTTCTGATTGGCTAAACCAAAATGGTTTAGCAAATCCAGGGTTTGAATTTCATTTTTTTATCCACTGGCAAATTTTAGCAAGTGGCTTTTTTTAATGAAATTGGACTCACATTTTTTTTGAGCCCAGCATGCCTACCAATGGTAAAAAACGAACAGCCAGTACAAACTGTTCAATTCTAGTCTATTACGTAACCTGTTGACTACAGACAACAACCAAACAAAAAAGGAACTTTAATTAATATCAAAACCATCATTTAACTATCAATTCAAGTTGAATATCTGTTTTCAAACCATGTTAATTTTTTATAAAATTTACAATGGTGGACAATTTCGTAAATGAATTACAGAAGTATCACATCCGAATATCTGCGTGTCCGATAACTGGTTTAGCGAGTCCACCACGTCCGACTTGCTTCTTGCCGTTATTTTTGCATGATAATTATCTTTTCATGACAGACTGACAAATATTTCTGTTTTAAAATCAGAGATTGAATTCGCCTACCTTTTTTCTGTATAAAAAATGGAAGATTGCAGTATTGGCCTTGAGTGGCTTACAAAACTCACATAACGAACGGCAACTCCTAGGCTTCAATGGCGACATGTAAATTTATCAACAGTTGTCGAAGGGACTGCGACATAACCGATGTTTATCCAGAACAAAAAGAATTACCTTATTTGTATTCACATATGAAATTTAGTACATTCTGGTAATTGTTCTTCAATAATTTGCACGCGCATTTTTTATCGAGTGCTTGAAATTTCAGTTCGCATTTTCCAATTCTGACTCGCATTTTGTGAGTAAATATGTGGAAATTTCGAACCCTGAAATCAGAAACTAATTATATTACTTTTTAAATCTAGAATTAGACTTTAAAAGCAATTTACAAAGCTTGGTAAATTTAGGCCAACTGCAATTCGATATTTAAGAAGAGGAACACAAAGTTTCTGAATTATTAATGATCTAAAACATCTTCTTAACTGTTTGCAAAAACAAAATTTTTGACTTGTCCAAATTCAAAGTATTTGCAGACAATAAATTATATGTGGCTCAAATGATAGAATTTGTGAGTGAAAGGACAAAAAGCTTTTTTGCAATATGGTGAAGATGCTGGTTACTAGTATTTTCTCCTTTTCACACAATGTTTTTAAAAGCCTTCTTCCTCACAGTCATTAAAATTCAGGATTGTGGGGTAAAAGGTAGAAACACATCAGCCTATTGAATAGAATTTCAATCGCAACAAATATTAAAACCTAAAATAATCTTTTGTGCTTTACAATGATTTTTTTCAATAAACAAGCAAAGCTTATACTTAACCCTTCAGCAAACGACATAATTTTTGACAAGTTGACAGTGATAGCATTCAGAGATGACAAAATGAGCATGGTTCAAATATTAAAATTACTCCTGAAAAGGGAAGAAAAAATTGTGGGAAAAGAAGAAAATGCTGGTAACCAGTATTTTCTCCTTCTTCCACAATGTTTCAAGAGCTTTTTTCCCTAGGAGTCATTTAACCCTTAACCACATAATCCCGAATTTTAACTACCCCAAGGATTGGTTGGTTGTATTGGGGTTTAACGCCACTTTAACAGCTAAGGTCATATCATGGCGGTCGGTGACGCACATGTGTTTCCTGGCTTTCTCACACCAGTACTAACACAACTTCCTTTCCAAAGCCACCGACTACTTTTCTCACATGCTTCAGCAGAGGTGAGAGGCGAAAATACGCCGGAAAGAAAGTTCGCCTCAAACGGGTATCGAACTCACAACCACCAGGTCATGAGTCCGACACGCTCACCACTGAGCCACCCGGGCTCTACCCCAAGGAAGGAAGCTTGATATGAAAACAATGTGGGAAAGGAGAAAACGCTGGTAACCAGCATTTTCTCCTTTTCCGACAAAGTTTTCTTTCCTTCCAAAACAAATTTCAATTCACGAGTCATGTAAATTTTGTCGTCTGCAAATGCTTTAAATTTGGAAAGGTCTGAAATTTTGTCGTTTGGTAAATAGTTAAACATGAGATTGTTTTGTAAAGGGTTAATACAATTGACTACTAGCCTGGATTCTAGCCTGATCATTGTTTCCTTTCGTATATTCCAATGTTACTTCAGCTGTTTTGCCACAGATCTGTATGGACCGGAAGGAGACCATGATAAAGACTGATTGAAAGATTATTACAGCCTGGACAGAGATTATAGTACTACTTACTTGATACTGATAGACCTGCGGCTGCATAGCATACTTGGGCACAAACACAGGAGCATCAGCTGATAGGGTATAAGTCTTTTTGGGACTGCTTGTTGTCCCATTATTCTGACCTGAAATGTATAAAGTTTCTAATCTTTATCACTCTACCAAAATTCATTAAAACTAACGTAAAAACAATCATGAAATGAGTAATTATTTTCCATTCATATGTTATAGTTGACATTGGGTGGACTCACGCCCAGTGTTCTGGGGATTGTGGGTTCGAGTCCCATGTCGGGCACACTTTTCTCCCTTGATTTACATCTTTGATAACAAGGTCTATTGGTGAGCCAAGGAAGGCGGCACCCGCGATCCACAGAGACCAGGGTGGGGGGAAAGGAGTGATGTAGTTGACGTTGGGTAGACTGACGACCAATTGCCAGCCTAGCTCAGTTAGTACAGCTGTGGTACTAGTGTTCTGGGGGTCATGGGTTAGACTCCCATGTTGGGCACACTTTTCTCCCGGTATGTCTAAAATGCGAAAAGGACTCCTTTTCGCAAAAAGGACTCAAGATGACTCCTTTTTGTGAAAAGGACTTAAAATTTTACAAAAAGGACTCAGAACAGATGACTCCTTTTCGCGAAAAGGACCTAAGATTTTACGGAAAGGAGTGAGTCGTTTTTTCGAAAAGGACTTTACAATCAACAGCAAAACAACAACAACAAAACCATTTTCAAATTAGGACTTCTTTTTCACGTAAAGATTTGTTTGCATGGTGTTTTCAACATCATTTCAGTTATATCGCGGCAGCCAGTGCACCTATCTATGCTTTTCTGGGGTTCCTTTTAACAGTACTTCGCACAATATTCTTACCAAGGAACTGGCTGCTTTTCCAGACAACTGACATCGAACAAATAAACTGCGGCGAGAGAGGAATGATTCCTGGACAGATATTCGCTAAGCTGGGGATCTGAACCAACAACTCATGATCTCAAGTCCTGTGAGCTACCGGACTTGGCTTTACGAAAGGAACTTTTCACTCCTTTCCGTACTTTAGGCTTACCCTTTTTCACTCAACGAATAAAGAATCCTTTTTCACAGCACAACTCTTTTTTTTTTTTACTAATGGGACTCCTTTTTGCAATAGATTGATTGATTGAATGTATTGTGTTTAACGCCGTTTTCAGCATTATTTCAGTTATATCGCGGCGGCCAGTGCACCTATCCATGTTTTCCTGGAGTCTCTCGTATGGTTACCAGTGCTTCGCACAATTTTCTTTCCAAGCCACCGGCTGCTAATCCAAATAACCATCGTCGAGGCAATGGTCAGCAGTGGGAGAGGAATGAATCCTTTCGCAATGACTATCATCAATCCTCGAAAAGAAATTGGCCGAGCCAGGGATCTAACCCATGACCCTCTGTTCTCAAGTCCTGCACGCTACCGACTTAGCTGCCAGGGCTCGGCTTTTTCGCAATAGGAATAGCTTAGGTGAACACTCTGTTACATAGTGTGTTCCAGAGCCACTTAAAAAGGTTGTTCTCATGTACACTTAGCCTTATTGAATTCTTTTCAAATCCATCTGGCTTTTGTATGTGTTTTATCCTTTCTCAAGTTTAATTATCTTTTATGCCATGCTCTGTGAAAAAGGGCTTAATGCATCTTCAAAATGTATCGATCTAGGTCAGCCTGCGCAGTTCGCACAGGCTGCCTTGGGCTGAAACATTTTGCTATTGGTCAATTTTGTGCATGTCAAAGGACCAGTCTACCTTATGTTTCATTCAGTTGTTAGAGAAAATTGATTATATCAATCCATAATTGTATGATGGCCTGCTTGGTATAATGCATCAATGTGATGCATTAAGCCCCCTTTTGCCAAAGCGCAGCTCATACATATATCGGTATTTTTTTTCCAGTTGTTTTCTTCAAAAATGCATGTTCTGTTTGTACTTCTATGTAGTTTAAGTAAATGTAAGAGACTTGGAAATTCAGCTCTGGCGGCCACCTTAGTGGAGCAGAACCATTTATGGATATTTTAATGTGTTAACAGTGAATTTATCATAGGGTAGAAGTTGTTTCAAGCAAAGGTTGACGACAGACACATTGTAACATACAGACTGAGACAGCAAACAAAACTTTGCGCCCTTTACCCTTGAAAAAGGAAAGGATCAACCTCATCATCAAATGAACAAAGCTATGGGTATATCACTGATTCTAACACTTATATACCCCACAACAAAGTTAGAGGATATACTGAAATAAGGTTGTCCGCCTGTCCCTTTTGTGTCCTCTTCTCCTGCGACAGTTTTCAGCCAAATTCACTGTAATGTTAATGGAGTCCCTCCTGCAATGGGAACTCGTGCACGTGCCAGTTTTGGTGGCTTCAATCTAGACTAACATTACACAAACAGAATACAGGTCTGATTTATGCAGTGTGTAGGGGCTTATCAGTAGACAAGGTCCACACCAGCCATGACACTGTGACAGAAAAGTCAGACACTGATTTATCTTTCTTTTTCTCCTGATCAGTTGAACTAGCAAACCAGTAATAAGGATAAATGCACATTAAAGAACTATTTATGCTTTCTCAAGATGGTCTGGTGCTGTTCTATTTCATAACAGATTTCTCCTTTCTATGGTTAATATATATTAACCATTATCGTGGGACTAAGTCATATAATTCCGCGTTGGCAGATTCTGCTCGTTTAGCGGCATCTCGAAATGGTATACGCGGTATCGAAGGTTCAATTAATCTACATGTAATTTTTTGTCATACTCATTTGATCGACATTCAATTTCCACATTGCATTTGCCATCTTTCTATAAGTAATTTGCAACGCAACGTAGCGGTCCGTCCATTGAAACTGCTCCTACTTATGCTTTTCTCTTCGATTTATGGACGGCTTTTTCATCAGATGAAAGTCCTCGCCAAATTGGAGTCCTTTTCACACTTAAGACACTCCTTTTTGGAACCCCGGGAAAGCATAAACAGATGCACTGGCTGCCGCAATATAACTTAAATGATGTTGCAAACACCATACAAACAAATCTTTTCGTGATAAGAAGTCCTAACTTGAAAAGGGGTCTTTTTGTGGGATATAGAGTCCTTTTCGCAGAAAGGACTCACTCCTGTCCATAAAATCTTAAGTCCTTTTTGCTAAAAGGAGTCGTCTGCTTCGACTCCGTTTCGTAAAATTTTAGATCCTTTTCGCAAAAAAGAGTCATCTTGAGTCCTTTTCGTGAAAAGGACTCCTTTTTGCGAAAAGGAGTCCTTTTCGCATTTTAGACGTACCCATTTTCTCCCCTGATTTACTTCACTTAGAGAGACCAGGTTCTCTATGACTCAATCCTAGGTTTATTTAACTGTCGCATGTCAAGAAGTTTCAATCTTACAATGCTACGAATGAAAGGGAAAAGACTTAAAGAAGAACGCGGTTCATAGACTTTCCAAAAAGAGCAAAGAAGAAAAAACTGGAGAGGAAAAAAACACGGCATCAAGATGGAATGCATGCCCACGATTAAAATAGTAAACAATCACAGAACCTACCACCGACGCCGTTTTGGTGGCTTGGATCCCCGCTTCCCGAGTAATTAGAAGACATGACTTTATCAATAACTATTAAATTACTAAGAAAAGATGTGTAATATTTTGTAATGAGATCTTCTCCTAATCCGTCAATGGAATAAAAAATATTCAGTGCGGAACTACTATGTGGAATATTTATTCAAACAAAATCTTCATCGTCCATATTTTTTTGGTTTTTATTTCTCTCCAGAGGCTGTACCTATTAAATGGAAGTTTTAAATATTCTAAAATGAGCGTCATGAGATAAAACTGCATTCAGTTTAACTGAACGCTTCAAAGGAAAAAAAAATTTTTTTTATAGAAGACGGAAATAATTTTAAATCATTATGGTAGTCTATTGAAGATTATATAACGAAAATTCAAATGAAAATGAAAAAAGCTAATATTATTTTAATATGAAATATGTAAATAATGTTTGAAAATATCACCAAATTCATAAGTGTTCGCATGATTTTTTTTTTCCTCAAAATATTTTATTCACTTTGTGTTGTTGTTGTCGACCAGTGTGATAGGAACGGAGTAAATCATAGCAGTGAACATGGGAAAGAGGAAACGAAATGAAAGCGTAAAAAAACAAAAAGTCAACGAAACAGAGGAAGAAGATGGCGTTATCCTAGATTCTGTTATATCGTCAGACGAACCACCATTAAAGCAGGTCCATAGAAAGCTTTTTATATTGGTAAAATTAATTATCCCGTTGGACCACGAAAACCAATGTCAATAAAGACATGCCCTGAACGGGATGGTAACGGGCTTTTTCGTCCCTGGGCTTGTTCGTCCCAACTGATTTCCCGTTGGTCCGGGCTTGTTCATCCCAACTTATGTACCCGCCAACCAAAGGTGTTAGTAGTGCACACTTCACTGATTTTGACAGGTATATATGAAAAGGTGTTAACTGCACATAATCCCCGATCATTTTACTCAACCTAAGATATATGACTGTGCAAAACTAGTCATTCCCATCATTACACTTAGAGATAAAATTAAAGTAAAGGAAAATATTTATGGATATGGACAAGAATTTTCAATCTATAGTGTGTTGTAGGACGGTTACTCCCGGGGAGTATAGGATGGTAAGCTGTAGGCAAGAGGTGGTGTAGCACTGGCGGCCGCAATATAACTGCAATATTGCTGAAAACAGCATTGAATACGGCGTTGAACAACAAAAACAAACTAAAAAATACTGTGTTCCTTACTATAGTAGCTTTTACCATACAATCACATGTTTAAACAACCCCATGGTAAATGTTATTTCGCCAACAAAAGGCAATAAACTTGTCAGTGTGTCTTGGATAAGAGAGGATAGTTCAATAAACGACCAAGAGAAAGTTTTATTCAAAGTACCTTTATGTGTAAGATAACAGTTCATTTTAGAAGGCACATAGCACTGTTCATTCCAATACGATCGATAAGGTAGTGTGGGACAAACAAGCCGAGGCGAACAAGCCCGGGTGAATAAGCCCAGGGACGAACAAGCCCAGGGATGAACTGGTTTTGGGACGAACAAGCCCGGAGCCAACAGAATAGGGTCAAAACGGCCCATTATATCTAAATGGCTCGTTCTCATGGGTACCGATACCTTCAGTCTGAGGGTTCATCATGTTATTTTTGTGATTGCGTCTCCGCATCCTTTCATTGCAGCCATTCTAAATCTTTAATACCTTTTGGAAATTAAAGAATTTTGCTGTTCATGTTTCAGATGGCTTAATGTGTTTTTAATCTGCTTGTCAGCTATAAGAATGGGCATGAATCAAGAGATAAATGATTTAACTTCATGTTGACATCTAGTGTAGTGCAAGATTTGCATCGCTCTTTTTGTGATATACCCTACATTTGACATTTACACTCCTAGTTAATTTACACTCCTAGTTAATTTGTAAACAAACTCTCATTATAAATTCAGTTAACGGTGTATGCATGGTCAATTTCATTTAAAAAAATGACATCTTGTGATTGGCAATTTAACTGATATACAGTGGAACCCCATTAAAACGAACTTCGCTAAAGCGCTGACCCTATTATAACGGGGGTGTCCTATGGCTTCCAAAATTTCGGGGGGTTGACCATTTTCGAGTCTGATCCAAATCCACTGACCCGCTGATACGAGTCCTCAATGTAAAAACATAACTACCTATAGACCTAATACTGACCAGTGTAAAATCAATACCGTGCACACAACGTGACAGTTTTTCACACCTTTACCTTGTTGATTACTTCTATCACCTACGGCTGTGCCCAATTGCTTTGTTTGACAAATACACGCACAGTTGAATACAAAAGGACCTCAGTCCATAATTGTCTTCACATAAAATACACAATCTTACATTAGGCAGACTTAACATCAATAAATTTCTGTATGTGGACCGTTAATAGCGATGTCGGATGTACTGTAATTCGCCCATGTATTCGGACACACTGAATGTTCGGACACGTTAAATTACTATCAAAAATATTTTATGTCTAGTCCTAACTCCAGAGAGTCAAAATATTCAAGAATACTAAATACTGAAAATATATTTTCCAAAACATCTGACTTAATTTTTGGAAAATATTTCTGATAGGATGATCGGCTGCATAATGAAAGCAGAATTGTACATCGTTCGCAAAACCCTAATGAGAATGAATCCGAGAGAGCCGAGTCCACCAATAGTAATTCTCAGTCATGAAATTACACACAAAAAATGAAAGATAGTTTTTTTTTGGTTTGTAACAAATGCCTCTTCATAGCGAACCGAGAAGTTTACAATCAGAGATCAGTCTGCAGTCTGATCTTGATCTACAGAGGCCGCAACAGCAACTTTAGCCCTGAAAGATGAGTAAGGGTTAATTCTTTCGCGGCTTTTGGATGTTCTGTCAGCAGTTTCGCCATTTTTCACAGCTTTTTCGAAAGGAATCTTCAGCAGAAGCATGAATAGTCGATCCATAAGAGGGAAATGGTTGAAGCCCTGTGTTGTCCCCATAATTACAAAAATAAAGCATTGTTGAATACAAAACCTTGTTTCTCTTATTCATCGGTAATTAATCCATTTAACTTATGCTTCAAGTCTTATGCTTCAAGTTAGCGTATGGATATTTTTTTTCGGTCACGACTAAATTTTCAGAAAATGGCCGAATGACTTTTTTTTTTCCCTGCCGACTACACAATGTACATGTGACACGACTAGGGTGTTCTAGCAATTTTCATTATGATACGCAAAAAGGCTGTATCAGATCATTATAAGCTAGCGAGATATTGGCTTATATCGTTTGTTTTGATTGGAGGTCAGCCCATAACTGGGTGTATATTCTTTCGAGCGAAATAGTTGTAAGTGTGTACGACAAATGGTTACAGTACAACTCTCTCGCTTTGAATTATTGGCGCGTTACGTCATACCCTAATGCAAACTTTACTGCAAACATTAATTTTGTGGACCGGTGTTAAATTAACGGATGGAAAGTTAAATGTTTATGGTCGTATTTAATTGTTCACTGCCAATGGCAGGATGACGATTTTTAACTCTTTACCAAACTACAAAATTGTAGACATGTCCGAATTCAGAGCATTTGCAGACGAAAAAAAAAAAAGTGCGCCAAATTTGAAATCCGTTCTTCGTAGGGTAGAAACAATGTGGTGAAAGAAGAAAATGCTGATTTATAGAATTTTCTCCTCTTTTCCACATGCTTTTCAAAAGCTGTCTTTCTTAGGGTCTTGAAAGTGTGGTAAAGGGTTAAAGTCTTGTGGCTGGTGTAGATAGACATCAGACTCCAAAGAATGTGCAGTCTGATCTTGAATCGATACCATCCGCAGCTGAACT
Source organism: Hippopus hippopus (assembly GCA_946811185.2). NCBI lineage: Eukaryota > Metazoa > Mollusca > Bivalvia > Cardiida > Cardiidae > Hippopus > Hippopus hippopus. The sequence continues at coordinate 10,333,228 of OX328099.1, forward strand.
ATGACCCAAAGCGTTTTCGAAGAAAGCTACTTCTGTTATGCCTAAACAAGGTAAGAGCATATTTAAGATCCATTTATTTCAAGACTGACAACCCTTCCACGCAGGATCTATATTACAAACTGTTTAGATCCCTCCACCATAGTCTAATTTATAGACCTGGCGCACGTTTTTCATTTTGACTTTCATGTACGTCGGGTGTTATTTCTGATTATTAAAAAAGATTTCGTTAGTCATAGTCGATTTGGGCTTGTTATGCAATCGTCAGTATGATTGAAAAACATGGCGGTGGTACTGTCTGCATTCCAGCATGATAACGTTTTATTTGATTTCTGAATGAACAAGGCTGTAATTCAGCTGAACAGCGGCCGAATAATTTCTAATAAACATGGTCCTAAAGGTAAATGAAGTTCTTTACGTACCTGTACTGATGTTTGAATGACCAGTTTTGGTAATAAAACTAATTGGGAATCGTTTAAAAAAAATTGAATTGTAAAATGCTCGATAAATAAATGCTTCAACGTAAATATGCATGTCTATGTTTAGGTATTTGAACTAGATCTAGCTCCACCGCTAACATGTATGAATTTGCAAGACACACTCCCCAAATTAAAACTTATTATTTTCGCTACCTTGACTTGTTCAAAATGTTGATTTCCATAATATCCATAATAACTAGGAAATTACTACTTTATTTTCGTCCGAATATATTGGTGAATAACAGCAATTAATTGATGCCATAGTTCTTGCAATGGTCGGCGGATGGATTGCGGGGGGGGGATCGGTTGTCAGCATTATATACTTAACCCCGGATATAACGCTGTTGTAGATCATGGCTCCCAACGACAGCGTTATAGCGGGATTCCACTGTATATATATATATAAATGAAATACATTCAGTACATTTTGGTTTTCCTTTCCATGCCCAAGCTGATAAAACAGAAGCTGATAAATTGCCGAATCTGGGGTAGGTACTGAAAAGGCCCACTTTTGAAATTCGACTGACTCTTTCTTCAAACAATTCTAGTGGAATAAATTTTGTAACTCTCTTCTGTTGTAAGGAATTTAAATTCTAGAGCTTTGTACTAGATTCCCTTGTGTGGGTTGTAGCTTTTTGGATCATTGGTTCATGGTAGTTACGGTCCAATCAAGAAAAAGCCAAGATTGTCATAGAGTAGAGAATCACTGACCATTTTTTTTTTTCAAATTTCATCTATTAGCATCGTAGAAAATATCATGCAGTTTCATCCAAACATTTGAAAGAAAATCCACCTTCACTTTCATCACTGTCCAGCTGCCATGTGACTTTCATGGTATTAGTAAAAAACTTGTTGATACATGTTACGGTTGGCACCATTTTGCAGTCGCATGATTTGGAAAAAGGATTTTAAAGGGTGGGGAAAATGGTGTTAAGCATGTAGGTTCCAATTACATTTTTTTCACTTGTGGTATATTTTTCTTCCATTCTAAACTTAAATTTTGGAAATTGAAGTTGGCTTAGGGAAAGAAATATCTAAGTCAAGGTATTTATACTCAAAATAGGGGCCAGATAGGTCTCTAAAGGGTGCCAATATTTATTATGACAGAAAAAATGCCGATTACCTTGAAGTAAAATGTACCATGAACCTACATGTATTTTCTGACTATACCCTTCATTCTTGTCCAATGCAATGCATATAACATGTGCTTATTTGTCCTCTGCCCAATTCTTTTCTCATGCTCAGTTGGTTTTCTTCAATGTATCTGTGTTTGGATTTGTTTTGTAATAGTCTTGTCACCTTCTAAAGTGCACAAATTATAAATGTGGAAATTGTGTAAAGGAGTTCAGGAATGTCTCTTAGAAGGTTGTTGATTCACATGATAAAAATTCATATTATTTGTAAGTACATGATTGTAATGGTAAAAAAGCGGGCCATTTTGGTAATGGTTGTCTGGGGAATGGGCTGTTTTAGTACCAGCCCATTTTGGAAGTGGGCCGTTTTGACCCCCATCTTTCCTTTAACGCATTATGAATGCACTGGTAACAGACCAGTTTGGTAAATAGATTTGAAGATTATACTTATGAAGTAAATAGACTGGAGGATTGTGTAACAAGGTAATTACAGTAAAACCTTGATATTTTGAGTCTCGAACATTCGAGAACCCTGCATTTTTCGAGGAATTTCCATATTCCCCGCAAAAACTCTACTATATTGCACCAAAAGTCGCTTGGCTATTTCGAGTCTCGATAAGTCGATAATTCGAACACGGGTGTTGGTCCCTGTAACCATTTTCCTTCTTTAAATTGATTGTTAATTCGAACACAATGTTTTCGCACCTCTCGATCGATTGTTTTCACACCTTTCCGAGCAAAGGTTTTTATCGCGCCAGCCCGTCTACGGTGTGGTGTAAGTATTACAAACTATGACAATTACCACAGGTGATTCATACTACGGTATGATTTGAGAAGGTATTAACGTTAATTTATGAAGAAAGGCTAATTATAAAAAGTTTGCAATGGCTATTTCGACCATCCCCCTCATCAAGGATCGTATGATCCCTGCCCTTGTATACTTTAAACTGTTTGGTATTTTATTTTATAAAAAATCACACAAGTATTTCATTCCTAATTAAATAAATGATTTTATCTTCCAAGTCTATTTTTTACAGCTTGTGGCGTGTGCGTACACCAACTGTTCAAAGTTATTGTTGACGCTGAAAAGACAGTTTAAAGCGTTTGTGATTGTCGCTGTCTGATTTTTTTTTTATCAGTTTTCGCGCCAATCTATTTATAGCGCCAGGTTTTTCCCAAGTCGCTTCGCCACATATTAAGACCCATTCGATCACACGAATTTTTTCTGTCATATTACGGTGAAGTCATATTTCGGGGTTGAGTGAATATCACTGGTAATTTTTCACTGGGTGTGTAGATATCTTGGTTTGTTTTTGAGTCGAGGACATCAGTAATGAGAAAAGTCGTAGTAAAGCTAGTCTGTACGTTTTATTTCTCATGAGATCAGCCCAACACTTTCGTTAATTTACTCTTCTATGACCACTTCAACAGCACCGCAATCACACGGTGCATGTATCGCGACCAAAATTGCCCGTCTGCACATTCCTGATTTTTCTGGAGAAGAATCAAACGTTTAACATCTTTTCATTCTTCGATCGTTTTCAACAACTTTTTTTCTAGTTGCATGATGCCGTTTTCAAGGATATTTCAGTGAAACACCGGTGTCCAAAGAACTTAAATCCATTTCCATGTACATGTAAATTTTGTTATTCCTTCTGGAATAGAGCAAGCAAATACCTGCCGCTATTTTCTCACATAAATGAAAGGGCGAAAGTTATAGGGGGCAAATGTGAAAGAGCAGATCGTACGATTTTGTAGAAATTACAGTACACACCTTTTCCAAAACTATAGTTGATTGATTGTATGGTGTTTAACGCCGTTTTCAACATTATTTCAGTTATATCACGGCGGCCAGTGCACCTATCCATGCTTTCCTGGAGTCTCTTTTACCAGTACTCTGCACAATTTTCTTTCCAAGCCACTGGCTGCTTTCCCACATAATCATCGTCGAAACAATGGTCAGCGGTGGGAGAGGAATGAATCCTGTCACAGTGACAATCATCAATCCTCGGAAAGAAATTGGCTGAGCCAGGGGTTGTAGCCAGGGATCGAACACTGGACCCCGTGTTCTCAATTCCTGCACGCTACTGACTGAGCCACCGGGGCTCGGCTCCAAAACTATAGAGAGAAAGGCTAGATTATTTAAATATTTAATTTAAAATCAAAGAACTCATATGATCAAAACAGGAACATTTACAGAAACTAAACACTTTGAAATGATATTGTTCAAATGTAGTGAATGAATGAATCAAACAGGAACATGAACAAGGTTCAATTGCTCGGGAAGTATACTCTGATCGCCGATCTTGAATGGAATGCATTTTTTTATAGACATTTTGGTTAATTCGAACACCATGAAAATTCGAACATTTTGCTTGTCCCCCTGGGACTTCGGATTATCGAGGTTTTACTGTATAGTGAAATTTGCACTGGTACATTTTTCACACCAAAGACATGGCTAGGATTACTCCAATTGGTTTTAAATACGGTACTATAGAAGTTCTTATTTACCGGACTTGAGTATTATCCAAATATCTTTCACCTTCCCTCAATGTACTCCTAATTTGGAGAAAAGCTCTGATCATATTTTTTTGTATTGTGTCTCTGTTACACCCTGCATCAGCCATTCTTTTCATGCTTCTGGAGGATATCTGATTATACCGCCATCACTTCAAACTTCTATAACGTCAATAATTTGAAACAGTTCCTTGGAATGATCATCCCCAGAAGAAATTACCATGAGTAAGAAGGCTTTTGAAAACATGGGAAAAGGAGAAAATGCTAGTAACCAGCATTTTCAACAGATATCTGAAATCTGTATCTAATAGATATCTTTTTCTTTTTGACAAGTAAAAAATTTTGTTGTTTGGTAGAGATATTAAAGGCATTGACACAATCAATCACAAAAATTTCCAGTGATAAGCACCCGCTGTTACTGACCACTTTATGGAGTACTGGGGTCATGCGTGGCTTGGGACTCGTGACCTGGAGGCCCTGGGTTTTAGCCTCACTTGATCCACTTGGTTTTTTGTTGGAGTGTCCTTGGGCAAGACAGAAACTAAAGACATACATGAATATGTGAGCTGTTGTCTTGATATGACTGAAATAATGTAGAAAGTGACGTAAAACACCATTCAGTCAATCAATTTATCAATCAATCAACTGACCAAGGCAGTTTTCACCCTTACTTGTCATTCCTGTATTTTAACGACCCTGATAAAGAAGGCCTTTGAAAACAGTATTGAAAAAAGTGAACATGCTTGTTTTTTTACCCTTTTTAAGCCTTTACCTGATATGCCAATTTGAGGCTCTTCCATTTCAGCAGCAAATAAAGATATGATGTCAAAAATGTGGACAAATGAGGATACAAATATCTGATTGAGTGGAAAACATTGTGGGAAAAGGAGAAATTGCTCGTTACGAGCAATTTCTCCTTTTCCCACAATGTTTTCAAAAGCTGTCTGTTGTTGATACGTCAAAATGAGTATCTATGGAGTAAAGGGTTAAGATGGACTTCTTGTTTTTTGTAACATTTAGTTTGTTGTCTGCAAATGCTTTCAATTCGGACAAGTCTAAAATTTTGTTGTCTATCAACACTTAGGCTGCTAAGCGCGACTCACTGACCTTTTGCAGACAGTGTAGATCAAGATCAGACTGCATAGAATGTGCAGTCTGATCTTGGATCCGCACAGTCTGATAAGGAGATATTTTTCTTCAAAAAAAAGTTTGATGTATAATTAACTCTTTACCAAACAATAAAATTTTGGACTAGTCCAAATTGAAAACATTTGCAATCGACAAAGTAAATGTGAATCATAAATTGAAATTTGATTTGGGAAGGGTAGAAAACATTGTGGGAAAGGGAGAAAATGCTGGTTACCAGCATTTTCTCCTTTTCCCACAATGTTTTCAAAAGCTTTCTTTCTCAGGGTTGTTAAAAGTCGGGGTTGTGTGGTAAACGGTTAATCTGGTTTTTACTATCGGCTGGAAAGTTTGATTTGACTTATTTAGCAGGATAAGGGTTAAAGAGTTATTAGCTAAAAATGCTGGTTACAACAGCCCTTCCCTGATAACTTTTAGCACATGGATAACTGGTTGCATTAACCTTTTACCAGATAACAAAATTTTAAACTTGCCCTTATTAAAGCTGACCACAAATCAAATGTGGCTCAAATGGTAGGACTTGACTTCCAAAGAGTAGAAAACATTGTCAGAAAAGGAGAAAGGACTTATTACCAAAATTCTCTCCTTTTCTTGCAATGTTTATGAAAGCTTTTCTCAGGATTGTTAAAACTGGATTGTTTGTTGATGGGTAAAAGAAAGAGTACCAATGAAGAGGATAGATTTTCATGCAGTCTTCTTATCAAATTTTTTGGACTTGGAGTAAACATGCTTCACTTAACCCTTTACCAGACGACAAAATCTTAGTCTTGTCCAAATTGAAAGCATTTGCAGACGACAATTTCAACGTGGCTCAAATGGTGCAATTTTTCTTTGATAGGGTAGAAAACATTGTGGGAAAAGGAGAAAATGCTGGTTACCAGCATTTTCTCCTTTTCCCACAATGTTTTCAAAAGGCTTCTCTTCAAGGGTCATCAAAAGTCGGCATTGTGTGGTAAAGAGTTAACCCTTTATCACACAATCCTGACTTTTAACGACCCTGTGAAAGAAGGCTTTTGAAAACATTGTGGGAAAAGGAGAAAATGCTGGTAACCATTTTCTCCTTTTCCCACAATGTTTTCTACCCTATCAAGGAAAAATTGCGTCATTTGAGCCACACTGAAATTGTCGTCTGCAAATGCTTTCAATTTGGACAAGGCTAAAATTTTGTCGTCTGGTAAAGGGTTAACTCTTTTCCACACAATCTTAACCCTTATCCTGCTAAACAACTTCAATGAAACTTTCATACCGGTAGTAAAAAACAAAATAATGTTATTTCAAACTTACTTTTTGGAGAAAAAATATCTTCCTATCGGACAGTGTATATCCAAGATCAGACTGCACATTCTGTGCAGTCTGATCTTGATCTACACTGTCCGCAAAAGGTCAGTAAGTCGCGCTTAGCAGCCTAAGGGTTAAGTTTGAACGACCTTGAAAGAGAAAGCTGTTGAAAACAGAGATAAAAAGCTTTCTTCACCAGGGTTTTTAAAACACATGATTGTTCAGTAAAGGGTTAACTGTAATATTGTTCCTTAGTCAGATGTTTTTACTGCCAAGCCCCAGTAGCTCAGTTGGTAGTGTGCAGGACTTGAGAACAGGGGGGTCGCTGGTTTGATCCCCTGCTTGGTCAGTTTCTCTCTGAGGATTGACAATAGTCATTGCGACAGGATTCATTCATCTCCCACTGCCGACCTTTGTTTTGACAATGGTTATGTGGGAAAGCAGTCAGTGGCTTGGAAAGAATATTGTGTGGAGTACTGGTAAAAGAATCTCCAGGAAAGCATGGATAGGTGCACTGGCCACAGTGGTATAACTGAAATAATGTTGAAAATGGGCGTTAAACACCATACGATCAATCAAAATATTTTTACTACAGGCAAAATGGATAAACAAACAACGGGTGTTAATATTTTCCTCCAGAGGGATATCAACTAGAGGAAGACATTTGATGATAGATTTAAGATCAATTATGCCTCACTCTAAAGCAGGTAGGTGGTTGACGTTTTATTTCAACTTTATGTTGACCAATACGGTGTTTTTAAGCCTTTGAAAAGGGAGGCTTTTGAAAACATTGTAGAAAAAGGAGAAAATGCAGTAAACCAGCATTTTCTCCATTGCCCACAATGTTTTGTATTCTGACAAAGATAAATCCCACCTTTTGAGCAGCGTTTAATTGGTTGTCTGTTTGATAACGTGTGGTTACGACTAGTGAAAATTACTGTAAATATTTCTGTAATTCTCGAATTGAAGGCAGAAACAATAGTTCCTGCACACTAGTTATCTAGGTACACAGTGCATACCATTCAACCAGACGGAAATATGACATAATTTATGCGCATTTACCCTTCATTTCAAGTGATGCTCCACTTGTGAAATATTACCAATGATGTTCATGCAATGAAATAAATTTTGATCTCTCATGGAGAAAAACAATATCCTCTATATCATTCAAAGCTCCAGAGCTGTACTTTTTAAAACCATTGTGATGAGAGGAAACTCTTAAAATAAGATCAACAAACATCATGAAAAAGTAGTGACATATCATTTTCGTCTTTTATGTCCTTTCAGAATCCAAAATGGACAGGAAAGACAAGCTGATTGTTATAAATGAGGTTTGTATAAAGTTCAACAACAGTTATGTCTTTGGTCGTTATTTCTCGTGTAACTACAAGAACAGAAAAGAATTGTTACAGTTTTTCATAGAGATTCTTCTAAGAGAAAGAGAAAAAACTTTTAATAGAACCTACGGTGTCCGTCTGAGGCTGTGAATCTGGGACACTGTCCATTGAAGTAGAAAAACATCCCATCATATTAACTCTTTACCAAATGACAGTATTTAACCTTGTTCAAATTGATAGCAGCATATTCGACTTGTGACCTGGTAGTTGTGAGTTCGATACCCAGTTGTGACAAACTTTCTTTCGGGTGATTTTTCGCCTCTGACCTCTGATATATGTGAGAAAAGGAGTTGGTGACTTGGAAAGAAAGTTGTGTCAGTACTGGTGTGAGAAAGCCAGGAAATACATACGTAGGTGCACTGACGGCTGTGATATGACTTAAGCTGTTAAAACGACGTTAAGCTCCAATACAATCAACCAAATTGATAGCATTTGCAGACGACAAATTGGATGTGTCTCAAATAGTGGCATTTGTCTGTGAGAGGGTAGAAAACATTGTGGGAAAAGGAGAAAATGCTGGTTACCAGCATTTTCTCTTTTTCCCACAATGTTTTAAAAAGCCTCCTTCCTCAGTGTTGTTAAAAGTCGGGATTGAGTGGTAAAAGGTTAATGCACAAACATGGGATTTTGTCTGCTTTGAATATATTGTAGAATTAGTCGTGGTTGTATTTGTCACATTTATTTTGAAAATGTCCCAATTCATTTTCAGAAGCCATCATCCCAAAGGGTTTTAACCCTGTACCAGACAACAAAATTTTAGCCTTGTCCAAATAGATGTGAACCAACATTTTCTCCTTTTTCCACTGTTTACTTTCATTTCTTAAACAGAAATCATCCTTTGAGGTCCACTGGAATTCAAGATTATTTCAGCCATATTCCAGTGGCCAATGCACCTGTCTATGCTTTTCTGGAATTCATTTACCAGTACCAGTCACTGGCTCCTGTCCCACATAATCATCATCAAAACAATGATCAGTGGTGAGAGAGGAATGAATCCTTTTGCAATAGCTGTTATCAATACATTTTTCATTGTAGATTTGTGAAATGAAAAACTGTAATAAATGTATATTCTTTGAGGCGAAGAAGAAGAAAGATTTGTACATGTGGTAAGTCATTGTTTTGTTTCTTTAACTCTTTGCCAAACTACAAAAATCTATAACAGGCCATATTATAAGCGTTTGCAGATCAAAAGTGGCTAAACTGACTGGATATGACTCTGCCTAGGTAGAAAACTTTGTGGAAAAATGAGAAAATGTTGGTTACCAGGATTATCTCCTTTTCCCTTAATGTTTCCAAAGGCAGTCTTTTTCAGGGTCATGGGGTCCTGCATGGCTTGGTGGTAAAGTGTGGTACTCGTAACCTGGAGGCCCTGGGTTTGAGCCACACTGGGCTTTTCGCGGGAGTGTCCTTGGGCAAGACACCTCAGAGCCCTAGCCTAGTACTGGTAAAACCCAGGAAAACATGAATATGTGAGTTTTAACAACTCAAAGGAAAAAGACTTTTGAGAAGTCTGTGAGAAAAGGATGATAACCAGCATTTTCTCCTCTCACAATGTTTTCTACCCAGTCCATCATTTTAAACACACTTTATTTGTCGTCTACAACTGCTTTCAATTTGGACCAGTGTAAAATTTTGTTGTGTGGCGAAGTGTTTCTATGAAATAATCAGTTGTACTTGATTATATTATTTTCGGTTTACTCACTATCCCCTGAAATGCGGCATAGGACCTTGAAAACATCCTTGTGAAATAAGGATAATCAACCTGCATTAAGGTTCAAGTCTTTACCAAATGACAAAAATTTTAGACTGGTACAAATTGAAAGCATTTGCGGAAGACAAATGTGACTCTTATATTGAAATTTGTCTTGGGAAGAGTAGAAAACGTGGGAAAAGGAGAAAATGCTGGTTACCAGCATTTTCTCCTTTTCCAACAATGTTTTCAAAAGCTATCTTTGTCAGGGTCATTAAAACTTAGGATTGTGTGGTAAAGGGTAAATAATGTATACATGCAAATGCATTGTTGTAGGAGATATTGTAAATTCTTAGCAGTTTTTGAGTTTTTCACACTTTTTTGTTTAACCCATTACCACACAATGCCGGGTTTTAACGACCCTGAGCAGGAAGGCTTTTGAAAACATTGTGAGAAATGGAGAAAATGCTGGTCACCAGCATTTTCTCCATTTCCCACAATGTTTTCTGTCCTATTAGAGACAAAAATCGTCCTTTGAGCTACATTTAAATTGTCGTCTGCACATGCTTTCAGTTTGGTCTGGTATAAAATTTTGTTGTTTGGTAAAGACTTAAACAACAAATGTTGGACTCTTTAAAACTGATAACATCTACAGATGACAACTCATATGTGGCTCATATGATTAGATATCTCTTATAAAGGATGGAAAATACTGTGAGAGAAGGAGAAAATGCTGGTTACCAGCATTTTCTCCTTTTCCCATAATGTTTTAAAATGTTTTCAGTGTTTTCAAAAATTTTCTTTTTCAATCTCGATTAAAACAATACAAAAAAGTGATAATGAATAAAATTATTTCATGATTTCAGGGTGTCAAACTGTCCCAAGGGTCCATCAGCTAAATTTCTAATGGAAAACAGTAAGTAAATGTTCAATTTTAGCTCGGCTTTTTTCGAAGAAAACATGGCGGTATTGTCATATCCTGTTGTTATTAACAACCCAGCAAAAAAGCTTTTGAAAACATTGTTGGAAAAGATGAAAATGCTGGTGATAAGCATTTTTTTTTTCCTATTCCACAATGTTTTCTACCCTTTTCTATATTAAATAAAGCCCAATTTTCATAATTTCAAGGCTTTAATTTGCTTGAATATGTCAACAAAAGTACCAAGTTGCTTGGATAAATAACTTATGTATTGAATTTGTAGCAGTAAATTTTGAAAATTATTCATGTGAAAAAAAGGATAATTACCATGAATTATGGTTTTATAATGTAGGAATATCGTTTTTTTGCTTTTTAGTTTTTCTTTTTGTCACAAAGTTTTCAAAAGTGGTATTTTCAAGTGTACGGGTGAAAAAGCATTAGTGTATCAAGTGACTTGAACAATGAAGATAGGGAATAAAAACTTCAAATAAAATTGCAAACAAAAATTACCAGACGACAAAATTTTAGACAAATCCGAATTGAAAGCATATGCAGATGACAATAAATGACACTGAGGAATTGAAGTTTGTTTTGGGAAAGGTAGAAAACATTTTGGGAAGAGGAGAAAATGCTGGTTGCCAGAATTTCCTCCTTTTCCCAATATGTTTTCCAGAGGCTTCTGTCATAATTGCTAAAAGTCAGGTATGTGTGGTAAAGGGTGAATCAAAAGGTCTTATTTCTTTCAGTTCACACCATGTCAGAGTTAAAGATGACAGGCAATTGTTTAAAGGGCTCAAGGCCATTTTTGTCCTTTGATAAGGTAAGATAGTGTGAGAAAAAGAGAAAGATGATACGCATTTGCTTTCTTTGCAATAAATTTTTTAACTTTTCAAACTGTTTTTGTTCAGTAAACCTTAAACAATGTCAAAGACCATGATGGCTGTTTAGGTGCCATTTAAGCTGCTCTTTGTGCAAATGGAAATCAGACTGCATAGGACAGGCTGTCTGATCTCAAACCTACACCGTCTGAAAAAAATTGTAATTAAAAATTGTAACATGTTTTATGCCTATTAAATTGAGCCCTTGCCTGTATTCACCAACTATTCTGAATTATATTCCTATTCAAATTCTCAAAATTTTAGAATTTCCTAAGTAATGCAATTCAAATTCATGATTGGCTAAGCCAAATAGTTTAGTCAATCAGAACTTGTGCTACTTTCTAGAATTAGACTGAAAATGGAGTCAAGAGTGGTTATTGAATATGGTCCCATGCAGCAAAGTCAATATGATACATCTATTATTGGTAGAAAATAACTGTAAACCTAAGGAAAACATAGTATAATTGACAACAGGGTTCCTGACTCAGCTTAATGTGCTTGAACTCTTTACCACATGACAGAAATACAGACCAATCCAAATTGAAAGCATTTGCAGATGACAAATCAAATGTGGCTGAAATGATAACTTTTCCCACACTGTTTGCAAAAACCTTCTTCCTCAGGGTCATTACAAGGCGGAATTGTATGGTAAAAGGATTAACTCTTTAGCAGATGACTAGTATTTTTTCCCTTTCCCACAATGTTTTCAAAAGAATTCTTCTAGGGTTGTTAAGACCTGGAACTGTTTTGTAAAACAAATTTCTTAACTATATTCCCATCTGCAGATGGCTGAATTTGTCAAGCAGCAGATCATTATTGAAAACATTGTGGCAAAAGAAAGACATAGTTAATGAGCAGTTTGTCGCTTTGCCACAACTTTTCGAAATGTATAAAGACTCTAATAACAAGTACATTTCCCACAAATATCTGTTTTCAAAATCTGTTAGACAACCTATGTTTAGATCTTGGGCCAATAAAAGTAAACCCAGGGGCATGGAGCTTGGCTTTGAGGATTGTTGAAAGTCTTTGCGATAGGATTAATACCTCTCTCACTGCTAAATTTGGTTTCAAACTCTGTTCACAGGGGAAGTAGCCACCTGGGGAGCAGCCAGTGGCTTAGAGTGTGGTGACTAGTGCTGGTTAGAGAAACAATAGAATTACATGGATAGGTGCACTGGCTGCACTAACAAAGATGGACATAATTATACTGTTGAAAATGGCATAAAGACTGTACAATCAAACCAATAGTGATTGTTAAATTGCAAGCAGTTTTTGTCTTGTTTTGTACAAATCTTAACTCTTTACCAAGCGACAAAGTTAAAGATGGGTCCAAAGTGAAAGCATTTGCAGATGACATTTTAAATGTGACTTAGAAAATGAAACTTGTTTTGGAAAGGGTAGAAAACATTGTGGGAAAAGGAGAAAATGCTGGTATTTTCTTCTTTTCCCACAATTTTTTATAAAGGCTTCTTTCCCAGGTTGTTAAAAGTCAGGATTTTGTGGTAAAGAGTTAAGGAAAAGTAAGATTGTTTTAATCATTGTATGTTTTTTTTCTCTAGACCTTTGATGAGCATGTTCATTGGAAACTTATGAAGGAGTTATTTATTCAGGTAATGTAACATGTTGACAAAGTTTTGTTTGTAACTCTACAATAGTTTGTAACTTTATTTGTTTCCCCCAGAAACAAATTTTTTAGCAGAAAACTGATCATTATTTTTATGGAGCATCAATAGAGGTTCTATGCATGTACATGTATATGATTGTAAGATGAAAATATTGGAGCAATGGCGGGTGGTCTGCTGCAAGTTTAAAAAAAGTTCTATGCATAGAAACAAGTAGTTTTGTCTTGTAATTTTTCTTTAGTTCTTCACTTAAAGCTATGTTCTTGGCCCAGCCCCTGTAGCTGCATTGCCATGATTGGTAGTGAACAGGACTTGAGAACAGGGAGTCACTGGTTCAATTCCCCAGCTGGGCCGATTTCTTTCCAAGGATTGATAATATTCATTGCAACAGAATTCTTTCCTCTCTCACCACTGATCATTATTTTGATGCTGGTTATGTGGGAAGAATATTGAAGAAAGCACTGGTTACAGAAACTCAAGGAAAGCATAGATAGGTGCACTGGCTGCCGCAATATAACTGAAATAATGATGAAAATGGTGTTAAACTCCTTACAATCAATCAACCTATGTTCTTGGTAATCACTGGAATGATCTTCTTACTCTAATTGGTACTCATAACAAATGGTTGAGTGGAATGTATTCTTTTAACCTATTACCTAACAATCCTGGGTTTTAGCAACCCTGGGAAAAAAGCCTTCTGAAAACATTATGGCTGGATTATAAGGTAGAATGGTTCTTGGACAGGCAGAAAATTTCCAAATATCAAAAAAAAAATTTTTTTACCGAAGTCAGCCTGCAAGGACTGCGCAGGCTGATATGGGTCAGTACTTTTTGCAGATTCATTGACCCCCCGCTTCACAGAGCATGACTTGGATATTTTCAGTCAATACACAAAACACACACGTAGCCCACTGCACTTTCCTGAGCTGTTTTGACCAAAATATCTCCTAAAATATCAGACAGTGTGGATAAATTATCAGAATGCATGTTCCATGCAATCTGATCTTAATCTCCACTGTCAGCAAATCAACCTTATATTACCCTTATCATTCATACAGTTGAAAATTTATTGATTCATTGATATAACAGATTTCTTTCCTTACAGATATTTGGAACACCCAATTACCATCCGAAAAGTCAGCCCTTCTTTGATCATGTGTTCACTTTCTCCATTGTTGATAATCGGATCTGGTTTAGGAACTATCAGATATTGGAAGAAGATGGATCTTTAGCAGAAATAGGTAAACTGGACTTGTTTTTTTTTTCACTTAACCCTTTACCAGACAAAACTGGAGACTAGTTCAAATTGCAAGCCCTTGCAGAAGATAAATTGAATGTAACTCAAATGATGTAATTTGTTTTGTGAAGGGATAGAAAACATGGGAAAAGACGAAATGCTGGTTACCAGCATTTTCTCCTTTTCCCACAATGTTTTCAAAAGGCTTTTCCCTCAGGGTCGTTAAACATAGGATTGTATGGTAAAGGGTTGAGTCATATGGCTTAAAACAAACAAAATGGACATATTCAATTTCTAGAAGAATCAAAGATAAAATAATTAAGCCTTTACCGTGGGAAAGAGTCAAGTTAGAGAGTCAAATACATGAGAAATAAAGTCAAGTGTAAACCTTTAGGGTGCCAAGCAATAGGCTAGTTACTTTTGTTAGGAACCTGCAGGCTGATCTTGACCAACAGCTTAGACATTGCTGCATTTAGGTCATTTTTACTGTTAGACTTAAATGCTAATTTCATTTATATGCCATCTACAGGTTACTCTATAGGTTGTTAATACTTTCTGTAACCATGTTTAATGCCTGCCATTACCAAATGAAAAAAATTTTAGACATGACCTAATTGAAAGCATCACAGGCAGCAAAATTAATGTGACTTAAGTGATGATTTCTGCCTTTGATAGGGTGGAAAACATTGTGGGAAAAGAGAAAATGCTGGTAGCCAGCATTTTCTCCTTTTTATACGCCCATCGAAGATGTATTATTGGATCACCCATGGCGTACGGGCGGGCGGGCGTCTGGGCAGCGTCCAGTTCTTTGTCCGTAGCATAACTTTGTCATTTCCTGTCCGATTGACTTAAAACTTGGTGTTAGTTGCAATAATACGGAGTGCTGTAGGAAAGAACCATAACTCTACATGTACCTCGTGCTGTCTTTGAGTTATTTCCCTTTGATCATCATTTTTACAGCATTTTCTGCTTGTCCGGAATATAACTTTGTCATCTCTAGTCTGAACATCTTCAAATTTGGTATGCATGATTGTTGAAAAATTACGGAGTGCAGTGCACGAGAACCATAACTCTTCCTAGCACGAATTTTGAGTTATTCCCCATTTGATCTTCATTTTTATAGCATTTCTTTCTTGTCCGGAGCAAAACTTCGTCATGTTAAGTAGGAATGACTTGAAATATGGTATGCTTACTTGTTGCAATATTTGGAAGTGCAGTGTGCAAGAATTGTAACTCTACCTCTTGCTGTTTTTGAGTTATTTCCCTTTGATTGTCATTTTTACAGCATTTAGTGCTTGTCCGGAATATAACTTTGTCATTTCAAGTCAGAACGACTTCAAACTTGGTATGCATGTTTGTTGCAATATTACAGAGTACAGTGGGCAAGAACAATAACTCTACCTAGTGCAAATTTTGAGTAATTTCACTTTGATCTTCATTTTTAGCTCACCTGAGCACAACATGCTCAAGGGGAGCTTTTAGGATCACCCTGTGTCCGTTGTGAGTCATGCGTCGTCCGTCGTGTGGTGTCAACAATTCTTTAAACATCTTCTCCTCCTAAACCACTGGGCCAATTGGGACCAAACTTGGCAGGAATGTTCCTTGGAGGTCCTCTTTATAACTTGTTCACAGAATTTGATTCAATCAAAAACTCCGGTTGCCATGGCAACCAAATGGAATTTTCTAAGAAATTCTTTAAAAATCTTCTTTCCTGAAACCACTGGTCAGATTTTGAAAAAAACTTCACAGAGATGCTCCTTGGGTGACCCTTTTCAAAACATGTTCGCGAAATTTTGATCCGTCGAAAAACATAGCCGTTGTTGGGGGAATCTTTGCACTTGTGTGGTGTCAACAATTCTTTTAAACATCTTCTCCTCCTAAACTGCTGGGCCAATTTGGACCAAATTTGGCTGGAACGTTCTTTGGGAGGTCCTTTTTTAAAAGTTCACAGAATTTGATTCCATCAAAAACTCTGGTTGTCATGGCAACCAAATGGAATTCTCTAAGAAATTCTTTAAAAATCTTCTCCTGTAAAACCGCTAGTCAGATTTTGAAATAATTTCACAGAAATGTTTCTTGGGTGACCCTTTCCAAAATTGTTCGCGAAATTTTGATCCGTCGAAAAACATGGCCGTGGTGGAGAGGGGGGAGGCTCTTTACACTGTATGGACTTAAAGAAATTCTTTGAAATTCTTCGTCTCTTAAACCACTCGTCAGATTTGAAATAATTTCACAGAAATGTTTCTTGGGTGCCCCTTTTGAAAAAGTGTTCATGAAATTTTGATCCGTCAAGAAACATGGCTGTGGTGGTGGTGGGGGGGGTATTTGCTTATATGTACATGAAGAAATTCTTAAAATTCTTCTTCTCTGAAACTACTTGTCACATTCTGAAATAATTTCACAGAAATGATCCTTATATTATGCCCCTTTGTTAGCTTGGCTGTTTTCAAAGAAAATGTCGAGGTATTGTCATATCCCTGTTGTTGTATGCGATGTTGTCGTTGTGCAAAATATTTGACATGTTGTTATATCTCGGCTTCCACTCAACACATGTACTTGAAACTTGGAATAATTGTTCACTAGTGAAAGAGCAACCCATACAACAAGGGCAGGTAACTCTAAAATTATTTTGTCCAAATTATGCCCCTTTTTCGACTTAGAATTCAAACTTACTATCCAGCACCCAACAGCAATGGTTGGCATCTGCATGCGGTGCTCTTGTTCGACTTAATATTTTTAGCCACTATCGGGCATGTGCTCTTGTTCAGGAAATGGTCCTTGGGTGACCTATCCCAAAATTTATTTGCAGAATTCTGATTTGTCAAAACCATGGCTGTGGTGATGATTGTAGGGGTGGTGACAGATTTTGAAATGATTTTTACAGGTGACCTTTTCGAAATTGCATGGCAAAATAATGATTTTGTTTCCAAAATTTCAATACTTCAAAAATAAATTGGTTATGGTCCTCTCAAAAATTCAGGTGAGCGATCCAGGGCCATCTTGGCCCTCTTCTTACAGTATTTCTTGCTTGTCTGGAACGGAACTTTGTCACCTCAAGTCAAATTGACTTGAGACTTGGTAAACATGTTTGTTGCATTACCTGCCCTTTACGATTATTATACCCGCCTTGACAACTGGCGGTGGGACGGGCGTATCTCGCGACAATTTGCCGCTCTTGTTCCACATTGTTTTCAAAAGCCTTCTTCTTAAGGGTTGTTAAAACTCGGTATTGTTTGGTAACAGTTAATATAATTGTTAATCTTTACAGTTATGAGACTGCTGTAAAGTGATACATAAAATGTCTTTGCAGGACCCAGATTTGTATTAAATCCTATCAAAATGTTTGAAGGCAGTTTTGGAGGACCCACACTATATGTTAACTCTCAGTATGTCTCACCAAATGAGGTAAGTATAAATTACAAAGCTATTAGAATTATTGCAGACTATTTACAGCATGTTCTTGGACAGAATCATTGAAATAAGTACATTCATGTTCTACGTTACAAATGCAACTTTTCATGCCCTACAGAAAGTGGGTTTTTCTGACATTATTGGAAAAGAAATAATTGCTTTTCAAGCCATTGTTTCCCTACAATGCTTACCATGCAGTGCAAAATTAATATTTTCCTGACTTGTAATTCTTTCAAATGTTTCTCTTTCATGTTGCTAGTTGTAGTGTATTTGAAAACATGTCATGCGTGGTAATGGCTTTTTATACGCCCATCGAAGACGAGACGTATTATGGGATCACCCGTGGCAGGCGGGCAGACGGGCGGATGGGCGGGCGGCGTCCCCATTTTTTGTCTGGAGCATATCTCCAAAACTATGCTAGCTACGGTTATAAAATTTCATGGGTGGATAGATCTCATCAAGGCGGAGTGCAGTGCACAGGAATCATAACTCTCGCTTGCTTAATTTTTGAGTTATTGCCCTTTGTTGTTTTTCATACTTGAATTTTGTCCGGAGCATATCTCCAAGACTATACTAGCTAAGGTTATGAAACATCATGGGTGGATAGATCTCATCAAGGGGGAGTGCAGTGCACAGGAATCATAACTCTTGCTTCCTTAATTTTTGAGTTATTGCCCTTTGTTGTTTTTCATACTTGAATTTTGTCCGGAGCATATCTCCAAGACTATACCAGCTAAGGTTACAAAACTTCATGGGTGGATAGATCTCATCAAGGGGGAGTGCAGTGCACAGGAATCATAACTCTTGCTTCCTTAATTTTTGAGTTATTGCCCTTTGTTGTTTTTCATACTTGAATTTTGTCCGGAGCATATCTCCAAGACTATACTAGCTAAGGTTATGAAACTTCATGGGTGGATAGATCTTATCAAGGGGAGTGCAGTGCACAGGAATCATAACTCTTGCTTCCTTAATTTTTGAGTTATTTCCCTTCGTTTATATTCATACTTGAATTTTGTCCAAAGCATATCTCCAAAACTATGCTAGCTACGGTTATGAAACTTCATGGGTGGATAGATCTCATTAAGGGGGAGTGCAGTGCAAACGAATCATAACTCTTGCTTGCTTAATTTGTTAGTTATTGCCCTTTGTATTTTTTCATACTTGAATTTTGTCCGGAGCATATCTCCAAGACTATACTAGCTAAGGTTATGAAACATCATGGGTGGATAGATCTCATCAAGGGGGAGTGCAGTGCACAGGAATCATAACTCTTGCTTCCTTAATTTTTGAGTTATTGCCCTTTGTTGTTTTTCATACTTGAATTTTGTCCAAAGCATATCTCCAAAACTATGCTAGCTACGGTTATGAAACTTCATGGGTGGATAGATCTCATTAAGGGGGAGTGCAATGCGAAAGAACCATAACTCTACCTCGTGCTGTCTTTGAGTAATTTCCCTTTGATCGTCATTTTTACAGCATTTTCTGCTTGTCCGGAGCATAACTTTGTCATCTCCAGTCCGATTGACTTGAAACTTGGCATGTGTATTTGTTGTAATAATACGGAGTGCAGTGCAAAAGAACCATAACTCTACCTCGTGCTGTCTTTGAATTATTTCCCTTTGATTGTCATTTTTACAGCATTTTCTGCTTGTCCGGAGCATAACTTTGTCATCTCCAGTCTGATTGACTTGAAACTTGGCATGTGTGTTAGTTGCAATAATACAGATTGCAGTGCAAAAGAACCATAACTCTACCTCATGCTGTCTTTGAGTTATTTCCCTTTGATCGTCATTTTTACAGCATTTTCTGCTTGTCTGGAGCATCATTTTGTCATCTCCAGTCCAATTGACTTGAAACTTGGTATGGATGTTTGTTGCAATATTACGGAGTACAGTGCGCAAGAACAATAACTCTACCTAGTGCAGATTTCGAGTAATTCCACTTTGATCTTCATTTTTACAGTATTTCTTGCTTGTCTGGAACGGAACTTTGTCACCTCAAGTCAAATTGACTTGAGACTTGGTAAACATGTTTGTTGCATTACCTGCCCTTTACGATTATTATATCCCCTTGACAACTGGCGGTGGGACGGGCGTATCTTGCGACAATTTGCCGCTCTTGTTTAAACATATGAGGAAAGAAGAAAAGGCTTGTTACTAGCATTTTTCTCCTTTTATTACAACAAATGCACTCTTTTTCCCTTAGTTTTCTCTTGTAAGAGCCAATTATCATAAACTGTGCCACATCCAATTAGATGTTTGAAAATACTTTGATTTAGCACTGGTGTAAAATTTGTCATTTGGTAAACAGATATATGGGAATTTTTTTTGATAAAAATGCTTGAACTAACATCAGAATGGAAGTTTTTAACAGATCAGTATGGGTAAATGATAGAGTTTTTTTCCTCTTGCTGCTTGCGACTTTTGAAAATGTTGTGGAATAAGGGGAAACTATTGATAATCAAATATTTCTTCTTTTACTGCATTGTTTTACACAAATTCATGTACATGCATTAGACTTTATTTCCTGTTTGTTTCTATAGGTATCTATATTTCATATGGATCTAATGAAAAAGGCTAGCTGCTAATTTGTTACAGGAGGTAACTGGTTGAAAAAAGGGATCTTGGGACACATGTATCTTAGATTTTTCCAAAGACATTAATTTTATCTCGTAATTTCCCTTGTTTTCAGTGTACAGTAAAACATATTTATAATGAACTCTGATACTGCGAATTCCTGCTTTGTACGAAGTGAAATCAATACCCCAACCAAAAGCTTCTTTAGCATATATGAAATAAAATTGTTACAGCGAATTTTGATAAAGCGAAGTTTTGCATATTGCGAATCAAAAGTCCGGTCCCGACTTACTTAAAACTGATGAAAATACCAGCTGTAGAGCGAAGTGGTCAAGGGTCTGTAATCATAGTTGTTCACACCTTTTTGCTACCTTGTGTAAATTGTTACGCTTTATATGCGTCCAAACAGGTGACTGTGTTATCGATCGATAATTACCGCGTAATGTATAAATTGACCAAAAATAGACTAATTGTCGTCTTCAGATGCTTTCAATTTGGACCCGTCTTAAATGTGTCTTTATCCCGTCTTGCTTCGAGGATGCAACTTGTGTCATGTGATGTCACAGCGGATGATTTCACAATGATTGATGCTGATTTGGTTTCTACAGAGACAAGGTCAGCAGACGACATTGTCTCTGCTATTTCGACAATTTCGGAGGACGACTCAAGTGATGATGAAGAGGAGGAGGTTTTAGTCATGCCCACAATGGAACAAACTACTTCCGCTATTGACTGTTTATACCGTGCTTTTGAATGTCAGAAACGCCGCATGACTTTTTCACGATGTTGCAAAAAATGAAAGCATTTTTGAAAATCGCCAAACAGCAAATTTAAAACAAAGACAAATGGCTGACTTTTTTAATGCTAAATAATTTATTGACTAACGTTTACATTGTGTACTGAATTATCGTCTATATAAATACGGAATTATTTTTCATGAAAAGGTATGCTGGAACTACGTTTCATTCATTGAATAAAAGTTACACTGCATGTACATGTAGCCATCTTTGAGTCCCAAAATATAGCGAAGTTCGCACTTTCGATATAGTGAATTATGATTACAGCGAATTAAATCTGGCAGTCCTCTGAAATTCGCAATATCAGAGTTTTACTGTAGTAAACCCATTATGAATTTTCTTGTCTTACACATGTTTTAGATAAGCAATATGTGACGTCATTTTATGAATCAGGTTTACTACATGTGATCACAGTACGTGCATGTGTAATTTTGCATATTCTGACCTAAATTAATGAAATATTGTTATGTGATAAAAAGAACTTGATATTTGCAGGCTTTTGCAATTTTTTTTTTTCACAAGTACAAAACTTGTCTACAAAAATGTTAAGCTCGCCTTAATAATATTTTCCTAGACTCATTTAATTAAGTTTTATCTCAAATACTAACAGAGCTCCAGACAAAGGGAGTGATTTTGATTTCAAAATTGAAAATGCTAATTATTTTCCTCTAAACCCTTTGTTATGAGTACTCATTAGAATCGTCGCACCGAGGCGATTCTAATGAGTACCCAAAACATGGGGTTTGGAAGGGAAATAATGGATTCAGAATACTATCACTCCCTCTTATGTAGAGCTCTGTCAGATCCTATATATTCTTTTCTTTTTTCTACTTTACAGCATCGAAGATTGTTGAAGAAACAAAGCTCCAATAAATATCTCAACAGAGTACAAGCAAAGTATGCCTTCAACCAGCGTAAGCCAGACAAGGTACATCAGACTGACCCGACAGATGAATACTTCACCACGATAAGACCGGAAGATGTTGCTGGCAAAGGCTGATTTCTGATGCAGTGAAAGCAACTCGAGTCTTTCTCTAGATCCTTTTGTCATCTTATCCATATGCTTCTTGAATAAAAAAAACCCTGAGGGCCACTGTCCATATGAAACTTGTAAGAAGACGAAAAAATGTAGATCTTTTATTCCTTACTTTAAAACGAAAAGAAAAACAAAAAATTCTGCTCTTTAAATCATTGTCTAATTCTTCTTTTAATAAGTCCACTTGTTTGCTTCAAATCAACTCTTTACGAAACAACCAAATGTTAGATTTATCCAGATTGAAAACAGTTGCAGATGATAAATTCACTGTGGCTCAAATGACTGACTTCGGTTTAGAAAGGGTGAAAATTATTGTTGGAAAAGCAGAAAATGCCTGTTACCAACATTTATACCTTGGCTGTTTTCAAAGAAAACATCAAGGTATTTTCATTGGCCTGGTGTTGTTGTCTGCGTCGTACTCGTTATTTTATAATATCTTTGTTATTACTGAAGATACTTACTTAAAATTCAGGCTAGTTGTTAACTATCAAAAAGGAAACCCATACAACATGGGTAGGTACCCATCAAAATATTTTTGACACAGTTATGCCCCTTTTTTGACTGAATATTCTCAGAAACTTAGACATTTTATAATGTCTCAGATATTACCGAAGATATTTGCTTCAAATCTGGACAAGTTGTTAACTATCAAAAGGGGAACTCGTACCACATGGGTGGATAACCATCAAAATATTTTTAGCATAGTTTTGGCCCTTTTTCAGCTTAGAATTGTTACTGAAAATCAAGCACTTACAGCCGAACGTTGGCACCCGCATACAGTGGTCTTGTTTTACTCTGCCTACATCATATTATTATCTGAGTAAAAATGAAAAAAATCTGTCTGTAGGAAAAAACTGGCATATGCTCTTGATGCATCTCAGTGATGCATTAAACCATGCAAGCCATTACATAACTGTGGATCCATAAAAGATTATTTTGTGTAACCGGCTGAATCATGAGGTAGACAAAGAAAATAGACTAATGGCAAAAAGGTTAGACTCAAGTTGCTATCCTGGCAGGCTTAACCGAGTCGATACCTTTCCAAATGCATTAAATCTCCCTTTCACTGAGGCCGAGCCCCGGTAGCTCTGTCGGTAGCGTGCAGGACTTGAGAACACGGGGTCCAGGGTTCGATCCCTGGCTACGACCCCTGGCTCGGCCAATTTCTTTCCGAGGATTGATGATAGTCACTGCGACAGGATTAATTCCTCTCTCACCGCTGACCATTGTTTCGACGATGATTATGTGGGAAAGCAGCCAGTGGCTTGGAAAGAAAATTGTGCGAAGTACTGGTAAAGAGACTCCAGGAACGCATGGATAGGTGCAATGGCTGCCGCGATGTAACTGAAATAATGTTGAAAACGGCGTTAAACACCATACAGTCAATCAATCAATCAAACCCTTTCACTGAGCATGGCTCATTTATTTTTTTTTTTTTTCAAATTTAGTCAAACTCATTGTTTGAAAAGGAGTAGTTACTGCTGAAAATGGTTTGCCTGACAATACATGAAGACCGCACCGTACTGCAGCGATTGGTCATATAGGCTGAGTCGTTCTGTCAAAGTATTTAACCCTTTACCAGACAATCCCTTGTTTTAACGACCCTGAAGGAGAAAGCTTTTGAAAACATTGTGGGAAAAGGAGAAAATGCTGGTAACCAGCATTTTCTCCTTTTCCCACAATGTTTTCTACCCTATCAATTACAGAAATTATCATTTTAACAACATTTAATGTGTCGTCTGTAAATACTTTCAATTTGGTCCAGTCTAAAATTTTGTCGTTTGGTAAAGAGTTAAGTGCTTCTGTAAGAGGAAATGACAAGAACGTTTTCCAAATGGTATTGCTCTGTTACTTCCTTCAAATTCCATTGACGACACCAGAACTAACACTTAAATACTGCAATTTCAAGTAATATTGCACAGCGTCAATTACTATCAGATTTCAGATTCTAGTCTGGATCTACGAAAGAAGCCAACGCAGAATTTAGTCTGGGTCTACAAATGAAGCCAATGCAAATTCTAGTCTGGATCTACAAATGGAGCCAACGCAGATTCTATTCTGGGTCTACAAATGAAGCCAACGTTGCGTTTAGCGTTAGAGGTAGCGGGCGATTCAAGACAAACTAAGTGCGTTTGAGGTCTAACTAGTATCGATATATGTAATTGTAAGTCACTTCCAAACGACCTACTCCCTTGTTTTGTATCCGGTTTATGAAACAAGTTTTCAGACTTAAACAAATAACCGCAAACAAAATTTTAATCGTGTAAAAACGCGAAAGTTCGAATATGTATGTTAGTTCCTCACCAGGCAACAAAATTTCGAACTTGTCCAAATTGAAAGTATCTGCATAGGACTTATTAAGTGTGGCTACGATGATGATATTGTCTTTGACAAGGTAGACTTGAAGTGCCAGGGATGGTTTTTAGTCGCTAAATGGCTAGGCCTGTAAAGCTCACAACGAGGGTAGATAGGTCCAACTTTTTTGTACATCGACCATCTGAACGCATTGATATTTCGAACAATTTTCGTCGTCCATGCCTTTTGTTTGGTTGTACTCTTTGGTCCTTAACGCGATTTTCAACATCATTTCAGTTATATTGTGCCGGCAAGTGCATTTTCCATGCTTTCCTGGGGTCCCTTTAACCATACTTAACCCTAAGGTTGCGAAGCGCGACTCAAGGACCGTTTGCGGACAGTGCAGATCAAGATCAGACTGCACAGAACGTGCAGTCTGATCTTGACCTACACTGTCCATTAATGAGATTATATTTTCCCCCCCAAAATAACTTTGAAATAGCAGAACTATTGGTTGTATTATTGGCTTGAAAGTTACATTTTATTTATTTAGCAGGTTAAGGGTTAAGGAACAGTCTTTCAAAGCCACTTGCTGCTTTCCCACATAAACATCGATGAACAATGTTTAATTTTGAGAGAGGAATGATTCTGTGGCAATGACCGTCACTGGGAAGATTTTTGCCGAGCTTGGAAGTCCAATTGGTGACCAGAACAAAACTGTGTGCGTGAACAGGGTCTATTGGTGGTTCTAAAACGTTGATTCGGTTCAACGTGGAACACAGGTGCGGAGCTATATCTCTGTAGACTGACGCCGAGAACAAGTACTGGACCAGTGATTGTTGACCCTTTACCAAACAATCCCAAGTTGTAACGACCCTTTAGGAGAAGGCCTTGGAAAATATCGCGGGAAAAGGAGACAATGCTGATTACGATGTTTTAAACAGCAGTCGGACGATGTTTTCTACCGCTTTAACCCTTTACCACACAGTCCCTATTTTTAACGACCGTGAGGAAAAGGACTTGAAAACATTTTCGGGAAATACTGGTGACTTGCATTGTCCGTTTTTCCAACAGTGTTTTCTGCCCTTTCAAGGACAAACTTCGTAATTATACCCCCGCAAAACGAATGTTTTCGGGAGTATACTGGAATCAGTCTGTCTGTCCGTCAGTCCGTGTGTCCGTCTGTGTAAAAAATACTAGTATTAAGTCACATTCAGTGACAGCTCTAGTTTACTGCAAACGCTTCCAATTTGGACCAGTTCGAAATTTCGAAAGAGTTACAGACATATTCCACCATTTCAGCTACATCTAATTGGTCGTCTGCACATCCTTTCAAATTGGAAAAGTAATTTTTATCGTCTGGTAAAGGGCCCATGGTTCATGTTGAGGTCTAGACATCCCTGTCAAGAAATTTTTTAACACCGTTTTCAACAGTATTGCAGCTATATATCCGGGCGGTCGATGGACCTATGCATGTGTTCCTGGAGTTTGGTTTCCCAATTCTGTGCTCGACACTCTCCAAGCCGCTTGCAGCTTCACCACATAAAGCAGAACAGTGTCCCAGGGTGAAACGGGAATTAATTTTGTCGAAATGACTGATCAGTCCAGGGAAAAACTTCAATTCCTTTGCACATGGCAGATTTTGTACTATTCCAAAATCCGTATATCATCCCCATACATAAACTTTTCCAACTGTCAAAATGAGCATAAAGTCTCTGATGGGGTAGAAAACTTTGCGGCAAAAGGAGATATTGTATGTTACAAGCAATTTCTTCTTTTTCAAAATAATATTTTCAAAAGGTTTCCTCTTTGAGGTCGTTCAAATACAGGATTGTTTCGTTTAGGGATTAGCCAAGAAGTCGAACTCGTCATGCCTGGATTACGCGGACTGCGCAGGCTGACCTTGATACTTTTTCGCAGATACATTAAATCACCTATTCACAGAGCATGGGTTATAATACGTATGTCAATTTTGTTCATTCCATCGAGTAGCATAATTATGAGTCTATTAAGCTACTTTATTCCATAAACCTCTACATGTATTACTCTCAGGCGAAAACAGTGTCTTTTTACAGTTGGTCGATTTCATAATAATGGTGGAAATCGGTATTCTATTCTTCTAAAATGCCCGTTTTACTGTTTATGTAATAAAGCAATGCGTTTAACCTGTCTTACCTGTTATGTGTTTGTTTTGTAATGTTGTGTATGTAAACAAAGGCTAAGATTATCATCTGAGAGTAATAGATGTATTTGGAA
This sequence comes from Hippopus hippopus, assembly GCA_946811185.2. Lineage (NCBI taxonomy): Eukaryota > Metazoa > Mollusca > Bivalvia > Cardiida > Cardiidae > Hippopus > Hippopus hippopus. The sequence goes on from OX328099.1 coordinate 10,359,892, forward strand.
TACTGTGAAACCAGTAATGTTCGTTGAGTACTAATTTTCGTTAATTTCATGGGTGGGTAAAACCACGAATTCAAGTTCTCGAAGAAAGATGTGGTTCACAAAAGTTTGTGCAAGCACTTTGCGGTAAAGTATCTAGTACAAGAGGAAATCTGGTTTCTGCTTGATGGTACTACACCATACACAGCCAACAGCGTATTGGAATGGTTGAAAAGCAAGTTTGAATCGAGAGTGGTCTTGCGACCAGAGCGACCCTGACCCCTTCTCTTGCCTGATACAAGTACACTGGATTTTTTTTCTGTTAGATTTTCACAAAGACAATGTGTATAAAGTCAAGCCTCAGACAAACGCTAAAGTTAAGGCATCAATAGCTTTGGAGATGAGCTTGATCACAACCCAGATCGATGAAAGTAAACTTTATGGAGAGGCCGAATATTCTGTGACGTCAAAATGGACGAGACTTTAAAAAAGAAAAAAAAAAAAAAAATGAAGGAAAAGGAGAAATGGTGTTACTAGCACTTCCTCCTTTTCCCACACAGTTTTCAAAAATCTTCTTTAGGGTCGCTAAAATACGGGATCAATCGGTGGAGAGTTTAACTTTAATTTCCATAAACACATAAATGCAGAAGACGATTCTGAAAACATTGTAAGGCGAGGATACGCGTTAAATACACTATATCGGCCATGCTTTGTAAAAAATAAAGGGGGGGGGGGTCAAGGCATTTCCTCGATGCTTCGAACCATGAGCAAGTCATCATATAAATGCACAAAATTCATAGATTCCATAGAATCTATTTTGTCTGACAACCAACAGAATCTGGAGGTAGAATGGTCCTTTGACAAGCAGAAACTGAACAGTTCTAGCAAAATTTTTCGACCCATGTCACGCTGACATGTTTGATACGTTTTGCAGATGCATTAAACCCCCTTTTCGTTCGCAGAGCATGACTCACATGTATGGAAACTCTACAAGTCTTTCAACGATCCTTTTCGCTTTTACCCAGAATCCTTCTGGGTCCAATTCCACTTCCTGAAACATTATTAGTTGTACGGTCAGGTGGCAGGGCACTTGGAAACTTGTTCACGGCTGTGGTGAATCATGTCGCCCCGAGCCGAAGGCGAGGAGGCTCGGGGCGACATGATTCACCACAGCCGTGAACAAGTTTCCAAGTCCCCTGCCACCTGACCGTACAACGATTTTATTATACTGCAAAGTTTTACCATTCCAACGTTTGTTAAGCGAATTTTACCTGTTTTTTTGGTTTAAAAAATTGAGTACGCTGACGAAGTAGAATTTCCCTTCTGAGTGCCCCAATTCAATGAAAACTGACGTCACTGGGAACTGACGTCACTAAAACCTTGGTAATACGTGCTAAAACGTGCAGCTTGGCGCATAATCTTGATATTAATCTTGATCGACGCCGCCATTTTGGATATTGTGTTGATAGTGTAGTCATGTCTACGGGGCTCCCGAAAGGGAAACTGCTTTTACGTTGGTTTTGCCAGTGTACATGATATATATGTTCGGGGCAGATTATCCAATCAGATCACGAGAAATTTCTTTGCAGTATAATAATAATTGCTGCCTAGACGAGTCTGGAAAAATTTTTTGTAAAAGAGGGATGACAACGTTAGCTTGAATTTTATACAGATCTTTATGCGTATATACCAGGAAAAATCGTTTATCCTAGTACCCATCCTCGGTGACCAAGTTTCGATTCATTCTGTAATTCCAGGGTTATTTTTAGTAACGGAAGAAATGAAATTATCCTCTCTACAAGAGAATATCATTATGTTATCGATCTTTCGATCGGCTATTAGGGTACTTCCCGGACCATATGAATATTCATATGAAACGACGATTTGCTAGTCTATTTTCCCAGGGGTGATGCATGGAGAGTAACGTAATGCTTCAAACCTGGGTTCCGAGGATGCCTAGTACTAAGGTTTCCAGTAACCTTTTCGATAACACCAGCTACTGGTCTTCATATTTACCCCTTATCCTGCTAAATGAGTTTAATAAAACTTTCAAGCTGATAGTAAAACCCGAACTATGCTATTTAAAACTTATTTTTTCGAGGAGAATACCTTCTTCTCGGACAAGGTAGATCCAAGATCACACTGCACGTTCTGTGCAGTGTGATCTTGGATCTACACTGTCCTCAAAAGGTCAATGAGTCGCACTTAGCAACTAAAAGGTTAAATTCTAAAGAACTGAAACACAATTGCAGCAGACGTTTTTAACCCTTTACCGAACAGTCCATAGTTTTAACGAATCTGAAAGAGAATGCTTTTGAAAACAATGTAGTAAACGGAGAAAATGCTGGTAACCAGCATTTTCTCCTTTACCGGGACCACATTGTTTTCTACCCTATCGAAGACCAGAAATCATCATTATAGCTTCGTTTTAAATTTTGGCGTCTGCAGATGCCTTTAGTTTTGTCAAGTCTAAAATTTTGTCATTTGGTATTCAAAGAGTTCAACCAATCGATCTACTTGTAAAGTAGATATGAATTCATTAATCACAGTGTCATTCATGACTACATATGGACATTGTATGTAGATACATTGCGAATTTATGTGAAAATTGCTGTGCACGAGTACATCTTATTTCTCATTCTCCTACCAAAATTAATCGTCTGCAAGTAGACCAGTAGTTAATGTTTAACTGCCATACACTGATACAATGTTTGTTCTAATTTCTCGAACCTTTTCGAATTATGGAGAATTACATGTATTTGTAAAAGTACTTTACAATCAAAGTCAACGGGTGGTTTTCATGCATGCTTACTTTAGATGTAAAATGTATAAGGATATGTAGATGTAGATCTACAATATATATATGTTGCGAGGCTTGTATAACGTGTAAGATCTACTCGCGCCCCGTTGGATAACAATATCGAACCGTCAGGTCTATTATTATAGGTTCCTTATATATTACACATATAGAGCTTGCTACATGTATATTTAGATTTAGCACTTAACGCGTTGATGTAATCTTCGTTAATATTAACACAAACTTACACACTAAATATTAGTAAGTGTTCAAAGTGAAAGCACGGTGTTCAATTGATGGTCAAGTCCACGGATGGCAGTATTGACCGAAAATTACAAATGCTGTTCTAAATTTAAATTCCAAAGCTACATGTGGCAATCTGATTGGCTGAGACAGAATGCTAACAACAAAATACCAGTACAACCTTTGAAGTCTGCGCAATAAACGAGTCTTGCGTAGCTCGCTTGTAAGATTGGCAACCGAGAACACTGGGTTCGATCTCCATTCTTGGTACTGGGGCTTTTCTTGGGAGGATCCTTGAGCAAGGCACTAAAGTGCCTTAAACCAGACAAGTCCCGCCAATCAAGCCATATTTCATAAGTCATCTGCAGATGCCTTCGTTTTCGACCAGTCTGAAATGTCGCCTGGTATAGAGTTACACATGTAGACCTTGTAGGATTCTGGGTAAAAACGAAAAGGCCACCTGAAACGTGGGAAGAAGGACGAATATTGTATTCTAATATAGTGTCATTATATTTAACTCAAATAGGCAATATTAGCCATCCTCTGGCAAAAGGGGGTTTAACGCATAGATATGCGAGATGCATTAAACCAAGCAAGTCACATGATTACAAATCCATAAAATCCAGGTAAGCCTGCGCGGATTGCGCAGGCTGACCTGTAAACCCCCTTTTCACAGAGCATGACTCATGTGTTATTTATCCTTATTTTACAACATTTTTTTTTCATCGTCATCTGCTGCTGTTAACAGGAATTTATAAATTTTAATCATGTAGACCCAGTAGGATGCTGGGTAAATCCGATGTCACTTGAAACAATGATAGAAGCACAAATGTAATGTGTCCACATAAGCTCCTGTATTTAACCAAAATAAGGGTTCATTTTAACCGTTAGGCTACTAAGCGAGACTCGACGACCTTTTGCGGACAGTGTAGATCAAGATCAGACTGCACGTTCCGTGTAGTCTGATCTTGGATCTACAGTGTCCGATAAGAAAATAATATTTCCTGAGAAATTGACTTTGAAGTACCAGAATGAACAGTTTTACTATCGGCTTGAAAGCTTCATTTCAATCATTTAACAAGTTAATGGCTAAAAATGATTTTTTTCAATGTCGTCTGCTGCAGTTATTTTTCAGGAAGTTGTAATTTCCCGCTTTCTTGAAAGATGTATACATTGATGAAAAGACAATGTTTCAAAATACGTGTCTATTCACATGTTTATCGCCTCGACCCTAATGCTCCTTTCACCCTATACTGTAGTTGCATTTGCGGCAGTGTAGATCAAGATCAGACTGCACAAAAAGGTACAGTCTGATCTTTGATCTATATTAATGGTCCGCTTTGCTCAGCAATGCGGGACAATCTTTAGCAGCACTGATATTGCAGTTAGTTCGATCTTATTCTTGATTGAAAGTTTATTTTAGGTCTATTTCACGCAAGCGAAGGGATCATTGATGTCGATTAATCTACTGGGGATATTTTACGAAAAATGATTTTGAAGTCATCTGGCTGCTCCAATGATGTGTCGGGTCGGGTGGGTGGGTTCGATGGGAACGTAATTTACTAAGACTGAATGTAACTATATAGGAGCCATGCTTTGGCAAAAGGGGGCTTAATGCATCTTCATGATCCATGATACCAAGCAAGTCATCATATCATTGTGGATCCATAAAATCCATTTTCTCTAATGATCGGCCTAATCTTGGGATAGAATGGTCCTTTGACATGTAGAAAATTGATTAAAAGCAAAAAGTTTTGGTCCAGGTCAGCCTGCGCGGACTGCGCAGGCTGACCTGGGTCGATACTTTTAGCAGATTCATTAGCCCCCCCCCCCCTTTTCACAGAGCATGGCACATACTAAATGGGGGAATATTTGGCCGTGCATATTTTGGTATGAATAAGGCTTATAGTACAATGATTGTTCGCTTGAGCAGTCTTAACTTTTGCTACAATATTTTTCAAACTGAGGTATGCATACACTCGATCGTGTAAACTCATCTTATATTACGAACTCACAGATATACTGCAGCCTACTTGAAACATGGCATGTTTTAATATGATTCAAGTTACTGAAAAGATTTCAAGATCTAGATCTAGTTGTTTCAAAACTGGTTATAGAAAAATAGAAAAATGATAGATTTATGAGTGATACCGCTCATTAGGTCATTAGCGAATCGTGTAGATTAAGATCAGACTGCACATTCTGATCTTGATATACGCCGTCTGCAATACTTTTGTTTTCAATTGATACTGTTCGTGACAGAGTTAAATACCAAAATAGGTCTAAATCTACAATGAATGTTATTGCTGCTGCAATATTTTTGTTTATGTAAATAAAACACTGGTTGATTCTGAAACGGTTACAATTTCATAATAAACTAGTTGCTCTTTTATTTGAAGAAACTATTTCGAACGATTAAGCCCCCATCAAATACAACAAGTATTAATTGATTTAACGCACGTAGTAAATACATGGTCTGCAGTACACGGTTATCAATGCTATGTAATCCATTGGAGTCAAATTTTAACCTGTATAATCAAGCAAAATGTAAGTAAATAACAATTTCTACCATACCTGAAATTCACGAATTAGTATATTTTGCAAGTGTTTATTTCGGATAGATCTTATGTATTTCAGCAACTGGATGTTAGTTGAGTTGCAAAGCTAAATTTGTAGCGCTAAATAGAGTTTTCATTCTATCCAGTGTGTTCTAAATGAATATAGATTGCTGTAACACAAAGAAATCACATGTAGATGGTTTATAATACAAACTTGATACTGTGCGATTGAACGAGTGAATCTTGATTATTTTTTAAGCATTTATCAGAGGAATGTTTTAGGTGCACGGAGCAATTGTTTACTTTTAGTAATTTGTCGTTGATAGAGGTTTATTTGTTAATAGTAACTAACTGGACGGTACAGGGAAGCTATTATACAAAGATTTTCAATATGGCCGACATTGTATGGATGGCAGCACGCGTATGGTACGGTTTTATAAAACTATTTTTTGGATTCTATTTAAACTGTTTTCGTGATTCATTTAATTCAAGTTATTGTTTTTATATAAAATGTGAGATTTTTATTGAGGTTTTGTGATGTAGTAGGAGGGTTTAAATCGTTTTCCTTTACAATTAGACATAAAATATGTGGATGCTTGCTTTATCAAATGTGAAATAGTAGAATCACCTTGACAAAATGTGTATTGAAGTTGCTGTGGGCTTCTTTTGCACGGCGAAAGTTTTTTCTTTGTACGATCTTAATCATTATTGAATGACCATATATTTCTATCGAAAGTTTTGGTGCAAGAATAGCCTAAATAGTGAAGTTGGATTTCTGTTAATTTAGTTTGTTACTAAAAATAGATTAATGTTTCGGCTGTTTCTTTAGGTAGAGTAGATCTATGTTAAAACTGTCTACATGATGAACGAGTTGTTACATGGCGATTTTCCGTGGTCAGTTTGCATTTTTTGTATATCAGCGTATCTTTTTAAAATATAACAATGTATTTCATTTTGTTTCAGTTTCACAAATTTATGTATAGATCTACATGAAGACTTATTTATAGATACTAGACAATAATGTTGCAGCTACATATTTCCAGTCAGATAAATCTGTTTAAAACTTTACCAGATAACAAAATTTTAGACTCATCCAGATGGAAAGCAGACAACAATTTAGGTGTCATTGATTAGGATTTATTTCTTTCAAAAGAGTGGAAAACAAACATTGTAGGAAAGAGAGAAATGCTGCTTCTCAGCACTTTCTTTTTCCATGAGTTTTGGTAGACTTCTTAGGATCTTCAAAAGCAAACCATTTGATTAAAGGTTAAGTTTTTAAACAGACAATAAAACTTGAAACTGATCACTAGTGAAAGAATTTGCAGACGATAAATTAAATTCAGCTTACCATCGAAATTTGTCTTCAATTCTTTACCAAACGACACAATTTTGGACATGTCTAAATTGAAAGCAATTGCAGATGACAAATTAGAGGTGGCTCAAATGACGAAAATAGTCCTTGATAGGGTAGTAAACATTGTGGGAAAAGGAGAAAATGCTGGTCACCAGCATTTTCTCCTTTTCCAACAATGTTTTCAAAAGCCTTCTTACCCAGGGTTGTTAAAAGTCATGATTGTTTGGTATGGGGTTAAAAGGATAACACATTGTTTGCCAGCATTTTCTCCTGTTTCCATAACATTTTCAAATCTCCTTTCTGCCAGGTCGTTAAAACCAAGGTTGGATAGTAACAGGTAATTAAGGCGGGGGGAGGGGGGGGGTCTTCACAAACTGTCCTACACAGTGACATCAAAACTTTGGGAGGGATGTCTTAGATTCATCTCCTTGCTAGATGCTAAAATTTTAGACTCATTTATTCTAACACAATTTGCAGACGACAAAATTGACTCAAATGACAGTGTTTCTCTTTGGAAGGGTAGAAACAATGCTGGGAAAGGAGGAAAATGCTGGTTATAGTATTTTTTCGCATTCAGCTATAGACAAATTCAGTCAATTAAGCCACATTCTTACTACAAATTTAATATTCTTGTTCATTATTGATGATAGATATGGAAACAGCTTAACTATATACCAAACATCCCCTAGAAGGCTTTTGAAAGTATTGTGGGAGAAGGATTAAATACTGGTAAGCAGGATTTTCTCCTTTCCCCTCAATGTTTTCTAAACTTTCCAGGACAAACCTCATTATTTGAGTAAAATTTGTCTTCTGCACATGCTTGTTTTTGATTTGACAAGTCCAAAATTTTGTAATTTTTGAAAAACTTCTATTAATAAGGGATTACGTTTTCCCCATTTTAGAACCATAAATTTTGTTCTGCAGCAGAACCAATATTTTGGATACATGTGGGAAGTTGATTTTTCTGTACGCACATACCAAGAAATCAAAGTTTTAGCTCGGACCAACCTTAAAACTATAGGACCAACCTTAAAATTGTGTGAAAGTGGATTTTGATTTGATAAATTATAAAATTATTACACAACCTAAGAATCAATATTTGCATGCAGTGATGGCTTTTAAAGTAAGATTCTTACAGAAAATACATTACTGAAAGCATGAAGAGTACATGTTAAAATGATTGGTCTATTTTCTGTTCCTCTTGCCATAAGTTTAAATGCCCTTTGTCTGTCTTGCATGCCTTAGTGCTTTAAAATTACAGAATGATCCTGCCATGATAGTCTATAATGTTCCTTCGAAGAATCCATGAATAACTTGCATTGCCATTTCAACAGTACAAAAAAATATTGAATATTATCAAAATCTTTTTCCCCCTCTAAACAGCTGTTTGGAATTCTGTACAAGTTAGTATAAATGATCCTTGGATAGACATCAGTCAGATTGCATAATATAATTTTGCTTTGTCTAAGAACATAGCTGCTGTTTGCTTGGCTTTCAATACTTCATAAGTTATTCGCTTAGAAAGTCCAAGGGAAATAACTCCTGTTTTCCATGACATATTTGTTACCATTTATCTTCCTTGATTATCAGTTTACACTCCAGTTAACATGGCATTGTTCAGTTTTCAGTCATAATAAATTACTTTGATATTTCAGGTTATGATCAGATGTGTTGAATATTAACCCTTTACCACACACTGTTGACTTTTAACAACTCTGAAAGAGAAGACCTTTGAAAACATAGTGGGAAAAAGAGAAAATGCAGGGAACAACTACTTCCTCCTTTTCCAACAATGTTTTATACCCTTTCAAAGACAGAAACAATAATTTAAGCAACATTTGATTTGCCATCTTCAAATGCTTTCAATTTGGCCCAGACAACAATTTTGTCCTTTTGTAAACAGTTAAACTTGGAGCAAGATTTGTTTCATTATGCATTTTGTTCCAGAACTTCTTGCTGGAAAAAAACTGATTTTCTGCTTCAGAACTTATTGAAATCTTCTTGTCATAAAACTGTTTACTAAAGTTCAGTGATATTTGGTATGAATGATCCTTTTGTAAACCTCCATTGTATTTGATGGAGGTCATCATCTTGGACATGAATGCAAGAATTTATGAAATTCAAATACCATAATAAGTAAAATGGGTGACAAACCTGGAAGCTTTTTAAAATTTCAGCAGCTTTGTTGAAAAGGTGGATTTCTGAAACCATACCTCCAGTATGATTGGTGATTTTTTTTTTAGGCTATAAATTCTCTTTCAAATGGGAAAGAGGGTAGGGAGACTTTCCCCGAATTTGTTGCACACTTTGTTTTTATTTACATGATAGAACTGCAATGTGTTATCCTTATACAATGGTTGTTACAGAGTTCAAGTAATATTTTGGATGCTTATGCTAGAAAAAAGTGGAGCGATACAGGGCCATCATGGCACTCTTGTTTTATTATTGTTTTCTGAAATTCAGAGAGCTTTCAATTCCCATTGGGACTTCTGATTAAGTTTGTGTAATCAAACCCTAAAGTTACTTATTCTTAAATGAAACATGTGGATACTTATCAGAATTGTCTGCTTAACCGTCTACAACACAACCCCAACTTTTGGTTACCTTGAAAAAAAATGCTGTACATAGAAAACATTATTGGAAAATGAGAAAATGCTGGTAACCAGCATTTTCTCGTTTTACCACAATGTTTTTTACTCGTCCCAAATCAAATTTCAATACTGGAGTGAAATATATTTGTTGTCTTCAAATGCTTTCAATTTGGACTAGTCAAAGATTTTGTCATTTGGTAAAGAGTTAAAACATTTTTATGAGAGCCCACATCCTGGGTTTTAATAGAGGGCTGAGGTGATACATGTATGTATTTATCTTTGAACCCCATAAAAACCCCTTCATCTTTACCTTTTGGGCTCTTTTAATTACAGGAAAGCTGCTGTTACTTCTGAAAAGCTTCTGAAAGCAATGTGGGAAAAGGAGAAAATTGAAACTTGGAAGGAATTAATTTGTGGATCTAGAGCTTTGATATTTTGTAATTTGCATTTTGCTCTGGCCGTTTATTTCCTTTCGGTCATATTGTGTGTGGGTGGAGGAAGCGGGGAAGAATAGGAGACAAGGGAGGTTAGTGGAGGAGTTAGATCTTTCACTCATTGTTATGAAGGGAAAATACCACATGATGAACAAGTATGATTGGTCATGTGACATTCCCAAAAGTCTTTGTAAGGTACTGGCACCAATTCTTAACATTCCTGAATAGGCTATGTAGCCCTTTGAGGAAATACCATTTAAAAGACTTTTTCTTATACTTTTCATTTGTATTCAGTGATGGTTTGCTAGCTATTATCTTACTAAATTCATTGATAAAACATTTAAAAAGATTTGTTTGATTTTAGAAACCTGAAAAGCTTCCTTTAAGACTTGCCCAAATTGAAAGCATTTGCAGACAACAAAATCAACAGGACTCAGAAATTGTAATTTATTTTTAAAAGATTGGAAGGGTAGAAAACACTTTGGGAAAAGGATGAAGTTTTGGCTACCAGCATTTTCTCCTTTTTCCACAGTATTTTCAAAAGTACTTCCTTCAGGGTGTTAAAATTGGATATCATTCTTTTTTAAATGTTCACCCATTTAAATATTTTACCTCTTTTGTCAAGATTGATTGATTGGATATTGTTTTATGTCTTTTTTTAACATTTTTGTAGTTAAATTGTATCAGCAGCTAACATAATCATGAGATGCTTGTGTTTTACTAGAACAGTGTTTAGGGTTTGAAGTACATTGCCCAAAGAAGTTCTCATGAAAAGTCTAATGCAGATGATGGGGATCAAACGCAAGACCTATTATTACTTGATCCAACACCTAAACCACAGAGCTGTGCAGGGCTCTTTGTCATAAGGCAGTTGTACATGACTGCATGTAAAGTCTTTGACTTGTAGGTGACTTTTTTAATTAGTTCATCTGAGCACAGTATTCTCCTGTACCTGATTGTATCAACATTGTTTAATGTTACAAGTGTTTAACCAGTTTGGTTAGTTAACCAAATTGGTAAAAAGTTAACCCAAGGTTAGAATTTAACCCTGGGTTGGTTTAACCAACATTTATACAATTGGGTGCTGGTGAGCTTTTGGGTTTGGTCTGTTAGAGACTGTTGTCCTTCATCTAGTGTGCAAGCTTGTTGCGAGAAAACATCATGGGAAAAGGAGAAAACACTAGCATTTTCATTATTATCCACAATGTCTTCAAAAGGCCTCTTCCTCAGAGTCGTCAAAATTCGGGATTGTGTGGTAAAGGGTTAAGTAAAATAGATTCATGTATATATCAGTCGTGTCTATGTCTAATATTGCAGACGAAGGGGAAATGATCAGGTCAGTTTGACAAGAGCTTCAAGTCTGTCAGTATGGCAATGGAAGTTCCAGCACACATTGAACCTCCACCCAACATTGTGTTGAGACAGTCCTTGGTGGACAGTGATAGGATTGGTAACTTAATTTGTACTCACACTGTCTGTCCCCATAGGCCGCAAAAATCAACTATTCTAATGTCTCTTTTTAATGCCCCAGGAGCCGTTAATTTTTAGCTCCACTGGCCGAAGGCCAGCGGGCTTATGTCATGGCCTGTTGTCCGTCGTGCGTCCGTCCGTCCGTGCGTCCGTCCGTCCGTCCGTGCGTTAACTTTTTTTTAAAACGTCTTCTTCTCTGAAACTACCCATCCAATTTTGATGAAACTTCACAGAAATGATCCTGCCATGGTCCTCTTCAGAATTTCTTGAAAGAATTTAATTCCTTCAAAAACTCTGGTTGCCATGGCAACAAAACTGAAAAAATTTGAAAATCTTTGAAAATCTTCTTGTCTGAAACCGTAAGGCCAAGGGCTACCAAATTTGGCATGTAGCTTTATCTAGTGGACCTCTACCAAATTTCTTCAATTTATAGCCCTGGGGTCAAAATTGGCCCCGCCCCAGGGGTTACAAGTTATACATGGGCTTATTCAGGGAGAACTTTAAAATTCCTCTTCTACCTAGCCATAGGGCCTAGAGCTACCAAATTTGGCATGTAGCTTTATCTAGTGGACCTCTGCCAAAATTGTTCAAATTATAGCCCTGGGGTCAAATTAGGCCCTGCCTGGGGGTAACAAGTTTTACATGGGCTTATATAACAAGTTTTACATGGGCTTATATAGGGAGAACTTTAAAATTCTTCTTTGACCTAGCCATGGGGCCTAGGGCGACCAAATTTGGCATGTAGCTTTATCTAGTGGACCTGTACCAAGGGTGTCCAAATTATAGCCGAGGGTCAAATTTGACTTCGCTCCGGGGGGTAACATGTTTTACATGGGCGGGCTTATATAGGAAAATCTTTCGCATCTAGCTATAAGGGCTAGGGCTATCAAATTTTGCATTTAGCTTTATCTAGGGGGTCTCTATCAAGGGTGCCCAAATTGAGAAAAATTTGAAAATCTTCTTGTTTATAACATTCAAGAACTGAATTATTTGGTATGGAGCTTTATATTGTGGACCTCCACCAGGATTCAAATAATTATAGCTTTGCGATCAAAATTGGCTTTGCTCGTAGGATTAGATAGAAAAATGTTTGCATGTCCTCGTGTTTGAAATCAATTTGCTGAATATTGTAATGTTTGGCTTGTAGTGTTTTTACTTAATAGCCAGTGGAGCGATACAGGGCCATCATGGCCCTCTTGTTTCAAAAGGGGGAGGGGGATAAATAGAGGTAAAATGACAAAAAATCTTTTCAAGGATGACAATAACATTACTGTCTAGGTAGTGTCAGTGCTGACTGTGAAGCAATCACCATTTGAAAAACCCATGGTATTTAATACAGAATATAGATTTTACTGCTGATCATGGTAATTTGGACATTAACTCTTTACAACATGACAAAATCTTAGACTTGTCCAAATTGAAAGCTTATGCAGTCAACAAAATAAAAGTGATTCAAAAATTGAATTTTATTTTTGAAAGTTTAGAAAACATGGTGGGAAAAGGTGAAAATGCTGGTTACCAGCATTTTCTCCTTTTCCCACAATGTTTTCAAAAGTCCTATACTATAGGGTCGTTAAAACTCAGGATTGTGTGGTGAAGGGTTAAATAGCTTTCATGATTAGTATTGGACGCTGGTCATTGATTCTTTCATTTTTTAAAGTTTTTTCAAGTCACTTGACAAGTATTGTCTAGCCAGAAAGTTATAAAATTTTATTGGACTGGCGATTTGATTAGCCAATTTTTACTTGGAAAAAAGGAGGGGGGGGGCGTTAGTTAGGGGGGGGGGGGGGTGTCAGTAAGGGGTAATATGGTATACTTGTGAAAGGTACTTTAAGGATAGGGCACCCTAATGGGATTCATGTAACATTCGTGTAACATCACCTTTCATCGCAAAAAAAGTACGGATTCGGCTAAGACTAAGGTAATCCGTAATCGATGTGGGGAACCAGCATGTACCACTTAGGGATTACCTGAGTCTTAGCCGAATCTGTACGTTTTTTTCGACGATGAAAGGCGATGTTACAAGAATCCCGTTAGGGTGCCCTATCCTTAAGGATTAAATGGCTCCTCAGCTCAGTCCAGGTAGCACTATGGTTACAAACAGGGTCTGTAATCAAGGGGCTGTGAATTTAAATTGGTTAAAAAAACTGGTAAAAAAAAAATGCATGACTGTGTTAGTATTTCTTATTTTACCTCTGAAATATTGCATGAGTTACATGAATTGCAGGCTTCTGACAGATCTATATGTTACTATTCTTGCAAATTACGGTACTGCTAAATTATTTCATTAATCATTTGGGAAGCAAATGGTTAAAAAAACCACAATATTTTTGAAGTAATATTGAAATCAGTGTGTACTCTTTACCAGACAACAAAACGTTAGACTTGTCTAAATTGAAAACATTAGCAGACAAATTAAATGTGACTTGCATTTTGAGCTTTGTCTTGAGAAGGGTAGTAAGCATTGTTTGAAAAGGAGAAAATGCTGGTTACCAGAATTTTCTCCTTTTTCAACAACGTTTTAAAGAAACTTTTCCTCAGGGATGTTAGTGCAGGAGATTGTGTGGTAAAAAGTTAAAACGCCAAACAAACAAAGAAATAATTAGTCAGTAGGGAAATACAGGGCTCTGTTGGCCCTCTCTATTTTCGGAATTCATCACAACTGTTACAGTTTTATCTGATCTTCTCCTTTCTGATGAACAAAAATGGCATTTATTATTCTGAGGTTTGACAGAATAAAAAAAAAGACTTCTGTGAGTATTTTTATTGTAGGTGCATTTTGTAAAGATGAATTGATACCAAAAGATTGGGAAGTAGGACCTTTCAAAGGAAGAATAGTTTACAATAAACACAGTGAAGAAGTGGAACAGAAGTTTTCTTGGGAGGTAAGCTTCAGAGGGACTGTTTTCTCTGGTCATTCTAAATGTTGTTTTAACTCTTCATCACACAATTAAATTTTAGACTGGTCTAGATTTAAAGTATTTGCTGAAGAGAAATTAATTGTCACTCAAAACATGAAATTTGTCTTTGATAGGGTAGAAAACATTGTTGGAAGAGGAGAAAATGCTTGCAAGCCATCTGATTGGCTGATACATTCTGTCTCAATTTTAATTGCTAGTCTTTGAATATAGGTTTGGGATCAAATTTAGAATGATTAGCTCCACTGGCCGAAGACCAGAGAGCTATTGTCATGGCGTTGTGTCCGTCGTGCGTCCGTCCATCCGTCCGTAAACTTTTTCTTTAAAAAACTTCTCCTCAGAAACTATTGACTGGATTTTTACCAAATTTCACAGGAATGTTCCTTTGGTGGTCCTCTTTCAAATTCCTTCAAATAATTGTGTTCCATGAAGAATTCTGGTTGCCATGGCAACCAAAGTAAAAAACCTTTAAAAATCTTCTCCTCCCAAACCGCTATTTGGATAGCATTATTATTTTGCAGGAATGTTTCTTAGATACAGGTTTACAGAATTCCTTAAAAAAAAAAAAGATCTGTCAAAAAACATGGCTTTTATGGGAGACTCATTTTCCTTTTATGGTATAAAGTAAAATCTTTGAAAAATTTCTTCTCTAAAACTATTCATTGGATTTCATTGTTGTTTTGCAGGTAAGTTCCTATGGTGGTTGTCTTCGGCCAGCGAGCTATTGTCATGGCGTTGTGTCCGTTGTGCGTCCGTCCGTCCGTTCGTCCGTGCGTGCGTCCGTAAACTTTTTCTTTAAAAAACTTCTCCTCAGAAACTATTGACTGGATTTTTACCAAATTACACAGGAATGTTCCTTTGGTGGTCCTCTTTCAAATTCCTTCAAATAATTGTGTTCCATGAAGAATTCTGGTTGCCATGGCAACCAAAGTAAAAAACCTTTAAAAATCTTCTCCTCCCAAACCGCTATTTGGATAGCATTATTATTTTGCAGGAATGTTCCTTAGATACAGGTTTACAGAATTCCTTAAAAAAAAAAAGATCTGTCAAAAAACATGGCTTTTATGGGAGACTCATTTTCCTTTTATGGTATAAAGTAAAATCTTTGAAAAATTTCTTCTCTAAAACTATTCATTGGATTTCATTGTTGTTTTGCAGGTAAGTTCCTATGGTGGTTGTCTACCAAATTGTTTCTTCAGTGAGCTAAAATGCAGGATTGAATGATAATTGTTAAAAACTTCCTTTCGCCATTATAGAAATATCAGGCCTGTGGAGCGATACAGGCGCTCAAGCGCCTCTAGTTTTAAGAGTCCTATGCTGGCAAATTTGTTTCAGTAGGTAAAGGGGTCTTCAGAGAGCTCAGGAAATTTAGGTGTTTGCTGTTAACCCTTTACAACACAGTTACGAGTTTTAACGAACATAAGAAAAAAAGCCATTTGAAAACGTGGGAAAAAGAGAAAATGCTGATTACCAGCATTTTCTCCTTTTCCCACAATGTTTTCTTCTGTTTCAGTCAAGTTTGCCATTATTTGAGTCCATTTAATATATCGTTTGCAAACGCTTTCAATTCTGACCAATCTACGGTTTTGCCGTGTGGTAAAGAGTTAAAAACGACATTATCTCACCATAGTGTATTCAATTTCAGGTCTATGACCTTGAAACCTTCAAGTTTTTACACATTGTTGACGCCACAAACTCTGATCATGGTAACTGGATGAGGTACGTCTGCTGCGCAAGGTTTTTTGAGGAACAGAACATTGTATCCTCTCAGAATGGAACTGATGTCTATTACAGAGCCCTTAAGGTAAGAGAAGTTTAGTCTCTTACCAAACGATCCTGTGTTTTAACAACCCTGAGGAAGAAGCCTTTTGAACACATTGTAGGAAAAGGAGAAAATGCTGGCAACCAGCATTTTCTCCTTTTTCCACAATGTTTTCTATCCTATCAGAGAACTAAAGCTCATTTTTATCAATTTCGAATTTGTCCTATTCAGATGCTTTGAATTTGGGAAGAGTCTAAAATTTGTCATGTGGGAAAGGGTTACCACAGGAAACCGATGGACCATTCCCATTCAAAGTTCTGTATAGACCTTCAGGTATGAGGTTGTATGGGTTTTTGGTCAAATGTGTATATAAACATATTTCTTCACACAGAAAGTAGTTACAAATATGACTGAATCACTTAAAGCTTCAAGTTAGCATGATTAGATGAGCATATGAATGTTTTTCTTGTGTTGTTTGTCCAAAAGGTTTTATCTAGTTATAATTTCACCATACAACAATGTTTTAAATTTGTCCATATTGAAGGTATTTGCAGACGATAAATTAAATATGGCCCAGATAATGGGATTCTCTCTGAAAAGGTAGAAAAAAATTGTGGGAAAAAGGAGAAAATGCTGGTTACTAGCATTTTCTCCCTTTCCTACAATATTTTCTAAGGCCTCTTCTGCTAAACGTCTGGATTGTCTGGTAAAGGGTTAATCTATTGGAAAAATTGTAAAAATAACTATTGCTCCTAATCCAGGTGTCTGATTGCAGTGAAAATTGGCTTGAATATTTCGTTACTAGAGTTCTACGAAGGCTGTCAAATGATAACCTTTAGCTGACCTTTGATCTTTTCTAGAGATTCAAGACCTAGAAATCTGACAGACGTCTATGGAGACATCTGTTATCTAGTGCTGCAGAATTACTCAAATTACTATAGCCTCAGTGCATGAAATATTCCCACTGAAGGAGTCACATGTTTTATAAACATAAGGTGAAAGCCTTGACCTTATAGCATCATAAATTAATCTTCTACAAAGTGTTGAAGTTATATTCTCTAGGTAAAAGTGAGTTATAGAGGTGGAAGATGCTGCACCCTCTTCCCCTCCTCCAGACACAAAAAAAATCACAGTACTTATTTTATTATGTAAAGTACTTTCTCTTTCTATTTAAAGGACATACAGCCCGGAGAAGAACTGTTGACTTGGTTTCAACCTAAAAAGAAAAGGAAAAGAAGCTCAATAAGAGATTCAAAGGAATTAATGGGTAAGTTTTTTTTAATATGTGCTTATTTTTATCAGATCTTCTCACTTGATTTGAACTAAGACAGCTGTTAGTGTAACAAAGCTTACAGAAAAGTTGAGTCCACATGTAAGTTATGTCTGAGATCATTGAATCATTATAGATGTTAATTTATTGAGAACATTCTTATAGACAAAACTTTAAACTGGCAAACTGGTGAATTTGATTGTTCATCTATACCAGATATACACAGCAGACATGGTTTTTTACTCTGTACCACACAATCCGAGTTTTGACGACCCCAAAGGATAGGAGTTTTGAAAACATTGTTGGAAAAGGAGAAAATGCTGGTTACCAGCATTTTCTCTTTTTCCCACAGGGTTTTCTACCATTCCAGATACAACTAGAAAATGTTGATCCACATGTAATTTGTTGTCTGAAGATGCTTTCAGTTTTGACAAGTCTTAAATTTTTTTGTGTGGAAAAGGGATAAAAAGATGAAAAGACTTCATTCCTCGTTCAATTCTTTGCATTTTTTCCCATTCATATTTTTATTTTTTAAACAAGAAACTTTTTTTTTTGAGTCCACTAACTCTCTTCTTGAATTCTTCTAGTAAGTGGATAACTTTGAGCCATGTTCTAGGGAACAGGGTTGAAATACATCTCCATGATGTATTATATAAAGCAAGTCATCACATGATCATGGATCCATGTAGTCCATTTTGTTGGACAACCAGCTGACTCCAGAGGTAGAATTATCCTTTAACAAGCAGAAAATTAACAAACAGCAAAAAGTTTTGACCCAAGTCATCATGTGCAGACTGCACAGACTGACATGGGACGAAGCAATTTGCGGATGCATTTAGGCCCCTTTTCACAGAGCAAAGATCTTCTAGTTTGATTGGACTGAATCTTCTGAGGGGTCCTGCCTGGTTTAGTGGTTAACTCTTTACCAAATGACAAATTTTTGGACTGGACCAAATTCAAAGCATCTGCAGACAACAAATTAAATCTTAATAATATAATGATTTCTGACGTTGATAGGGTAGAAAATATTGTGGGAAAAGGAGAAAATGCTGGTTACCAGCATTTTCTCCTTTTCTCACAATGTTTTCTATAGGCTTCTTTCTCAGGGTCGGGATTGTTTGGTAAAGAGTTAAGGTATGGGATTTGCAACCTGGAGATGTTGGGCTTTTTGGCAGTATTGCTCTTGGGCAAGATACCTCAGAGTTTTGGCCTAGTTCTGATGAAACCAGGACAAGAATGAATAAGCTATTGCTGTGATATGACTTACAAATGTTGAAAATGGAGTCAAAAACAATTGAATGCAGACAACCTATTTGAAGACATTGTTCCAGAAGGAATAACTGCCAGTATTTGCCACCGTGTTTTAATTTGTTCATTTATTCATGTATTAAACTGTATCTATGAGTTTTTAACTCCCATGAGCACATTGTACTCAAATACTGACAAATGTGATTGATCTTTTGATAACTTTTTTAGACCAGGTAGTGCCTACAGAAGCTGTGAAAGATACCGGAACCGCAGAGGCAGAACTGGGGACTGGCAAGAGGAAAAGGAAACCAAAAATCATTCCAGATTCATACCAGGGACCATTTGATTTTATGTGCACCAAAAAGGCCAGAAAGGTAGATGATGATGATGAATTTGAGCCCTTAAAGCCGGGGCAAAAGAGGAGGAGAAGGAAGAAAAGTAACCTAGTGCAGCAAGAACATACAAACAACATACCTGTAAATACAGCTGCACCTGTCAGAAAGTCAGTCGCACCTGTCACAAAGTCAGCGGCACCTGTCTCAAAGTCAGTCACACCTGATTTCAAGCCGCAATCTCAGGATGATTCAGAACTCATTGTTGACTCTAAAATCAAATCTGAGAGACCTAATGAAGAAACATTAGATAAGGAAAAGGAGTCAAGGAGACCGACTAAATTAATAAGGTTACAACAAAAATTGACAACAACAAAAATCAACGGTAGGCTAGCTACAGCTCTACGAGAGGCGAACAAATCAGTAGACTGGCAATTTCCTCCTAAAGGAAAGGAGTATGTTTTCAAATTAAAGAAACATCATTTACTGTCAAAAGTGAAAGGTAAAAAGGCTTTCAAATGTGACATATGTCAGGGCTTATATCAACAAGTATTCAGTTTAAAGAGACATTACCTGCGAAACCATATCAACTACAGGTACATCAGCAAGGCAGATATAGACAATTGTGCAATTAGTTTAGTTCATCATCAGCAGATGTTATATGAAAGGTCATTACTGACTGACTGGAGGATGAATAAACAGTCTGAACAGTCTGAGGAGGTCAGTGATTCTCATTCTTTTTTTGAAAAGTTAGATAAAACGGTAAAACCACTTGAAAATAAAGAGTCATCTGGAGAAAATGATGTAAACAATGGTTTTTTTAAACAAGAATGTTCTGAAGCTGTATCAGCTGAAGTACAGTCTGTAAATCCTGTTGAAAAGCTGAATATAAAAGAGGAAGTTCCTGATCCATATTTTGATGATTTAAAGCTTCAGTGTGATGATCAGAATGAAAAAAAATCTTGCCATGTTAAATCTGAGGCCATCAGTGTTCATGATGATGGAGCAGAAGAGATGACGGCAGTCATTGGTAATAAAATATTGAAAGAAACTGATGTTGAAACAAGTAGATGGAAGATTGCTGAAAAAAGTAAGAATGAGTCAAGCCAGGAACAAAGTACCATCTATAAAAATGGCTACAATGGTGAAACTAGCATGGATACAAATCAAAATTTGAATGTTGAAGGCCACACAAATGGGAATAATGTATCAGAAATCAGACAAAAGGAAGATCTGGACCATGAAAAAACTCCGATAAATAGCCAACAAGAAAAACACATTCTGAATGGCAAAGACACTGTGAATGGCAAGTCAGATCTTGTGAATGAAGATCAGAGTAAGGGAACAGAAGGCCATAAAGGTCAGATTAAGGAAACTGAAGTTCAAGATAAAGTAAAAAGGATAAAGGAAAATATGCAGTGTGAAACTAAAAAGAAAATTAATGGTACTGCCAGTGAAATGCCGGGATTATATCGCTGCTTTACATGTTACACGGTTTATGACACTGTACAAGAACTAAAAGATCATCTGGATGATCATCCTGCATCAGTTCGGAGTCTAGTATGTGATAAGTGTAACATGCGTTTCCGTTTTAAACAGAATCTGAGGCGTCATCAGAAAGTCCATGAGAATGAAAAACCTGGTAGGTGTTAATCTTGTTACATATAACCATCTGCAGAAAACTGCTTGGAAAAAACTTCATTTTGAAAGATTAAATTGCTTGTACACATGTGATCGTATGCAGAACCCCAATTCAAACTTGTTATTCATTTGCATGTCTTACCAGGATCTGTATTTAGCAATGATTCTTAGGTTAATCTTAGAAAGTAATGCAACTCTGATTTGCTAAGCCATTTGATTAAGACATCTTATTGGCTAAACCTTTTGACATAGCTAGTCAGAAATTGTTTTACTTTCAACTTCAGAAAATTCTTGAGAATAAGATTAAGAATATTGTTGAGAATTGGTCGGTGAATAAAGACCAAGACCTTTTTTGAAATCATCGCTGCAATGCATCAGATTTTTAGGAAGAAAAGAACTAACCTTTCTTGCTGTATTCTTCCAACAATAGCACAATTGTCAAACGAACTTAAAGCCCAAGTAGCACCCAAATGTTAACAGTGGGGTGTTAAAATGCATTTGAATTTAAATCAAGGCATTTAATCCTTTAACAAACAATCCCTGGTTTTACCTACCCCCGCGAAAGAAGCCTCGTGAAAACACTGTGGGAAAAGGAGAAAATGCAGGTAACTAGCATTTTCTACTTTTCCCACAATGTTTTCTACTCTTCCATAGTCAAGTTTCAATTTTTGAGTCACCTTTATTTTGTCGTCTGTGAATGGTTTCAGTCTGGACTAGTCTGAAACTTTGTCGTTTGATAAAGAGTTCAAAGTATGATAAATATTGTGAAGATGATAATCTGTAACTGTACAGTCAGTCCAAGTGTTAGTTTCTGAAAGGAAAATGAAGTTTAAAACCATGTAAATAGTAAACAAAAGATAGATTGTCCAGGCAACTTTTGACCTAGTTTAGATTCATTTTTCTGCCAGTGACTAACTCTTGGTTCTTCACAAAAATTTCCATACTTTTAAATGGTATGATTTTTAAATTTAAATCCACCTCTTTTGTTTACTTTTGGCTGCCCCTGGGACTTTAACACAGGTTATTTTCAAAGTATGAAATAAGTCAAATGCAATCAAGACTACTTTAAAAATACCTTTGAGGGGAACTTGTGAGTGCTTTCTGGTGGGACATTTTTCTTACTCTGTGGGAATAAAAAAATTGAGACAGTTTAATCAGATCACAATGTTCTCTACCCTTTCAACGACACGAGTCATGTCTCCATTTCAGCTGTATTTGATTTGCTGTCTACAAAGGCTTTCAATTGGACCAGTCCAAATTTTGTCATCTGGTGGAGAGTTAAATGTGTTGCACAAAGCCATAAGATCTTTTGTAGATATCTTGGTATATATTGTGTTACTCTAATTTGCAGGTCTAGCCATCATATGGCTGTACTTGACCCTTTACCACACAATTGCAAGTTTTAATTGCCCTGAAGAAAAAAGCCTTCAAAAGCACTGTGGAAAAAGGGGGCAACTAGAATTTTTTCCTTTTCCCACAAAGTTTTGTACCATTTCAGAGGCAGAAATTATCCCATTAGCCACAATGAATTTGTCATCTGCAACTGCTTTCAATTTGGACAGGTCTAAAAGTTTCGGACTGGGAATGAGTTAAAGTGTAAGAACAATAATTCTTTAGTTAATGGAAGTGAGAACCCTGTTCTGTTGAAAGGTATTTTGGAATACAATCAGTATGAAAGGATTTGAAAATGATGTGTTCCATTCTTTCAAGTGCTTCTCTATTATGTTTGTAATTTGCATAGGCCTCTCCATTGGTCTATCAAGGGATAACGAAATTTTCATCAGACACTATTAGTATAAATAGCACATTGGGGATTCCCTCTGTATCGTATAAAGTAAGTCTTACTATGTAAGATATAGAGGGAGTCACCAATGTGCTATTTATAGAAACAGTATTAATGAAAATTTGAGTATATATTCCGTGATATACAGGTGATGCACCAATGTGCTATTTATAGAAACAGTGTTAATGAAAATTTGAGTATATATTCCGTGATATACAGGCGATGCACCAATGTGCTATAAGTGTTCGATGATAGACCAAGGACAGTTTTAGTTTTCAGTGATAGACCAATAGAGCTTCAAAGGCCTGTGGTAATTTGTTTGGACTTTAGTGGGCCTAAATTAGAAATATGAGCCATGCTCTTGCAAAGCACGTTTAATGCATCTGCGTGATGCATTACACCAAGTGAGTCATCACATGATTGTGGATCCATAAATCCAGTTTGTTGCACAACCAACAAATCATTCAGTACAATACTAGTAGTCCTTTGATAGCAACAAATTTCAACCCATACTGTGCAGGCTGAACTGGGTTGACACTTTTAGCAGATGCATTAAATCCCCTTTTCACAGAGCATGGCCCATATACACACAGCTTGTACAAGAATGGGTTGACTGGAAGCTATGACTAAGTTTATAATGTCCATACATGGAACATTTTCAGAAGACCAATTAACACTTTACCACACAATCATGAGTTTTAGCGACGCTGGGGAAGAAGCCTTTTGAACCAGCATTTTCTCCTTTTCCCACAAAGTTTTCTATCCTATCAAAGATAAAAATCATAATTGGCGCTACAGTTAATTTGTTGTCTACAAAATACGTTCGACTTGGTCAAGTCCTAAATTTGGTGGTTTGGTAAAGAGTTAACCCTTTACCACACAATAACTACTTTTTACGACCCTGAGGAAGGAGCCTTTTGAAAAGATTGTGGGAAAAGGAGAAAATGCTGGTAACCAGCATTTTCTCCTTCTCCCACAAAGTTTTCTAGCCCATCAAAGAAAAATTGCGCCATTTGAGCCACTATGAAATTGTCGTCTGCAAATGCTTTCAATTTGGATAGGTCTAAAATTTTGCCGTGTGGTAAAGGGTTAAATGATGCTTAGATGAAGGAATTTGTCTTTAAAATCGTAGAAAATATTGTGGAAAAAGAAGAAAACGCTTGTTTTCAGCATTTTCTCCATTTCCTACAATGTTTTCAGAATCTGTCTCTCTCAGTGTTATAAAAAGTGTTCGGTTAGGGGTAAACTCTGCAAGATGTCTAAAATTTTGGTAATGTCCATACTGAACGTACTTTCAGACGACAAGTTAACTCTTTACCAGACAGTCCCGAGTTTTAACAAAAATGAGAAGAGCATTGTGGGGAAAGGAGAAAATACTGGAAACCAGTATCCATTTTGCCACAAAGTTTTCTACCCAATCAAGGATAAATTTGCTATTTTATGCTACATTTAAATTTTCGTCTACAGATGTTTACAATGTGGGCCATTTTTCATTTCTGTCATGTAGTAAAGAGTTAACCCTTTAACATACAATCCTAAGTTTTAACGACCCCGAAGGAAAAGCCTTTCGAAAACATTGTGGGAAAAGGAGAAAATGCTGGTAACCAGGATTTTCTCCTTTTCCCACAATGTTTTTTACCTTATCAAAGACAAAGGTCTTGATTTCAGCCACTTTTTAGATTTTTTGCCTGTAAATACTTTTAAATTGGATGAGTCTAAAATTTTGTCATTTGGTAAAGAGTTAAATGATGTTCCAGTGATGAGATTTGTCTACGAAAGGCTGGAAAATATCACAGGAAAAGGAGGAATAACAGGTTATCAGTATTTTCTCCTCATTTCCCACAACGTTGTCAGAAATATTCTTCCTTAGGGTTGCAAAAATCTAGGATTGTGTGGTAAAATGTTAACTGTTAGGCTATGAAGTGCAACTCAATGACCTTTTGCATTTAGTGTAGATTAAGATCAAACTGCACTGAAAGTGCAGTGACTGCAGTCTGATCTTTGATGAATACTGTCGGATAAGGAGATATCTT
Organism: Hippopus hippopus; assembly: GCA_946811185.2. Taxonomy (NCBI): domain Eukaryota; kingdom Metazoa; phylum Mollusca; class Bivalvia; order Cardiida; family Cardiidae; genus Hippopus; species Hippopus hippopus. Next base: position 10,384,302 of record OX328099.1, read on the forward strand.
TTCCCTAAAATAACCTTTAAAAGAGCAAAATTTGGGTTTTTACTGTCAGTTTTGAATGTTTCATTGCATTTATTACATGTAGTAGGATAACAGTTAAAAAAGTAAAAAAGACAATTTATGTTTCAGAAGTTGTAGAAAAGAAGAAGAAAAAGATATGGGCAAAGTCTATGGGTGATGATAGAAAGATAGATGCCAGACAGAAGTTGAAGAAACAGAAGAAAGAGGAAGCCAGTAAAGTAACGGTCAAACCCACAACAATAGTACCTAAAGGGACCTCGGACAATCTGTTCAAGTGCAATAAGTGCCAGATAATATTTCCCAATCAAACAGTGCTTACAAATCATGTTCAAAAGGAGCATAAAGATGGTAGGTAAAAATATAACATGAAAATTGTTCGTAGAAATAGTAATTATAGGACCTGACACAAAATGGTGTTGGGAGATAAACTGTATCTTTTTACCACAAAATCCTGAGTCTTAAGCCGTAGAGTCCCGAATGGAAATAAAACCTAAATAATTGCAGTTTCAGGGTTACTATTGTCTAGAGTGTCTCAGCAAAGCGGACAGTGTAGATCAAAGATCAGACTGCACATTTTGTGCAGTCTGATCTTGATCTACACTGGCAGCAAAAATAACTATAGTTGTGAAAGGGGCTTAAAGAGTTAACATCCCGGAGGAAGATGGCTTTTTAAAACATTATGGAAAGAGGAGAAAATGCTTGAAACCAGCTTTTTCTCCTTTTCCAACCATGTTTTCTACCCTTTCACAGACATTTCCCATCATTTGTGCTACACTTAATTTGTAGTGTTGCAAATGCTTTCAATTTAGATATGTTAAGATTGTGTTGTTTCGTAAAGAGTTGAATGGAAGACTTACTTTTCTAAGTTCTAAAGTAAAGTTGTTATCATGTTTATGCAAGGAGGTTGTAGATCTATAAAAAAGTAGTATTGTATCGAAAATCATACAATCATGACTGAGCAGAAAATGATTTTAAGCATTAACCTTTTACCAAATGATCCTGAATTTTAATGATCTGAAAGAAGTAAGCTTTTAAAAACATTGTGGGAAAAGGAGAAAATGCTGGTAACCAGCATTTTCTCCTTTTGTCACCGTGCTTTCTACCCTATCAAAGACAGTAATCATCATTTGTGCTACATTTAATTCGTCATCTGCAAGTGCTTTTCATTTGGTCAAGTTCTAAATTTTGTCATTTGGTAAAGAGTTAAAAAGCTAAAACAAGAAAGTGCCATGTATCGACTGTATATTATGTTTCCTGTTTCAATACTTGTTTGAGTGTTTTGCCTGTATTTTTTTTTTTTATCATAAAATCATAAATCAGATAACATTTGGCATCAATTTTCAGCACATGTCCTTTACATAGATGAGATCACGCATATGTGTTAATTAGTCTCAGAAAGGCATATATTGATTAAAATTCTACACATTTATTATCTAAGTGTGCTGCACCTAATTAAATAGCTTTGTGTCTGTATTATAGATTGAACTGATCAGTGGCTTACTTCCTTTGAGAGATAAACATCTCATGTGTGTTGTATGTGTATATAATCTCTGATGTAGCTTGGTTTACTTCAGTTCAAAAAAGTTTGTTGATAGTTCAAAACATCCTAGGGAAATATAAAGCATTACAAGAATAATACATGCTGGGAATATTTTTTTATATAATAGCTATAAGAATTTTAACAGTTTTGTACAGCTGTTTTGACAGCTATTTTTTTTTAAGCCTGAGTTTATAATTATTCCATATCATTTGTTTCATTTTTTAAAATGTTCACAATGGTGAGTATTGTTTATTTCATATAAATATTCAGTTACATGTAATTGTAGAAAAAAAAAATGTTTTTTTCTCTGCTTTTTTAACACATTAAGTTGTGGAATTACCTCTATACTTTGAAAATATCTTAACCTTTTTTTTAACATAAAATTATAATTCACATGCATTACACAAAGATGCCAAAGAGAGCTTTGAAAAAGAAGGGAAAAAACAAAACATTTACATGGTAGACACGATTCAAAATTTATAGTTTATGTAAATCTACTTAATTTTTTTTTTCTTTTAAATGGAATGCAGAAGTGATGTAAGTTACTACTTGGTTATTGCAGGAAATCTTTTTCTAACTCTTTACCATTCGACCGTTTGATGAAATTCTGGTTTAAACGAAATCAAAGCATTTTCAGACAACAAAACATATTAATGTAGCTCAGATGATATCTGTCTCTGATAGGGTTGAAAACAATGTGAGAAAAGTAGAAAATGTTCGTTTCTAGGATTTTCTCCTTTTTTTGCAATGATTTTCCTTCAGGGTTGTTAAAACTTGAATTTTGTAGTAAAGGGTTGAATAATTACCTTGTAAAATGAGAAGATCCATACACCTTGTTCTTTACTGCTACTTTCTACTAGATAGCAAATTTTTCACTTATTCAAATTAAAAGCATTTGAAGACAACAACTAAATGGTGTCTCAGGTGGTTTGTCTTTTGAAGGATTGAAAAATTTGTGGGAAAAGTGAAAAAATGCTGGTTACCAAAAGTTTCTTCTCCAGGGCCAGGCATCAAAATTTCACACTGGTCCAAAACTAAAAGCATTTGTAAGTAACAGGTTGAAAAAAAGATTCAAATGATGGAATTAATCTAATTAAAAAAAAGAGTGTGAGAAAATGCTGGTTATCAGCATTTTCTCCTTCTCTCATGTTGTTTTCAATAGCCTTCTTCAGGATTGTTGAAGGATTTACCCTTTACAACACTATACTGAGTTTTAGTGACCCTGAGGAAGAAGCTTTTTGAAAATTTTGTTGGAAAGGGAGAAAATGCTGGTTATAAGGATTTTTCTCCTTTTTCCACAATGTTTTGTACCCTGTCATAGAACTTATGCTCATTCTTATATATTTTGAATTCGTTGTCTGCAGATGTTTCAAATTTGGGAGAGATTAAAATTTTGTCATTTGGGAAAAGGTTGAATTATTTTGTAAAGGATCATCTTTAATTATCAAGCTTTTTGTTCTATTTTCATTTCAGGTGGTAAATTCCAGTGTCAGTACTGCGGGAAAGATTTCCCATCCTTGCCTAATATGAAAAAGCATGTTCGATTTCATCTGGGTTATAGAGTACGCTGTCGTGTCTGTGACGAAATATTCTCCAACGTTGGTGCTCTTCGACAACATACAAGGCTTGTACATCCGGATATCTACAAAGCTAGACGCGATAAACTCACAAAAAGTAAAGAAACTAAAGCAGGAGTGATTCTAAATGATAAAGTTGTAGAAAAAAAAGAAAAGAAAGAGGCTGCAAAATCTGAAGTTAAAGTAGAAAAGCCTGAAGAAGTGAAAGGAAGCAGTAAAGAAACTGAGGACTTTCTTTTGGGGACTGATATTACTTTTGAAGCTCATGAAATTGACGATGGCGGATCTAGGTTCAAATTTTCATGCACAGTGTGTAAAAAACGTTTCAGCAGTTATATTAACATGTGTCGACACCGTCGAAAAGTCCATAGCAGTGAAAACAAACAAAAATTAGAAGAAGGTTTGATATTTACACGAAAGAGTAAGAATTCCACGCCACCAGTTGTTGAAGACAGAAAGGAATTAGAGCAGTTTTATGCCAATGTTTCTCACAATATTGCTATTAACTTGAATTGTTTTATTGATGGAAAACCAGAGTCTCTAGAGAATTACACAGACCATATAATTGTTGATGATTATAAGGGAGGTTCATTTGGTTATTGTGACAATACTGATTCTGATGACAAAAGTATTGTATGGGAGCAGTATAACTTTCCACCAAATTTTAAACCTGTGTTAACTCTTCCTGTCTGTGGTCAGACAGTCAATGAAAGCAACAGTGAGTTGAACAGTGATACCACTGCTGAAGAGAAAACTGTGAACTGTAGTAGTATTGATAACAACTTACAGACCCTTGATAGTGTTGTTGATACAGAGAACTCAGTTGCAAAGGAAACTTCAAAGAAAGCTTGTGATATAGATAAGGTTGAGAAAAGCTCTTGTAGTGATAATAACACTAGATCTGCTAATAATTTGAACAGTATAGAAGTAGAATCTCAGGTCAGTGATCATTCAAAAGTTTTTGACACTATAGAAACAGATATGGGAAAACCTTCCACGGGAATAAAAACTTTTGCCAGCATTGGCTTAAACGCAGTACAGAAAATTGCTAAAAGCTTTGAGAATCTTACAGGGGATGCTCAAAAAAACGATAACAAGGATGTTGATGCCTTGTTGAAAAATTCCCCGAGCTTGAAGAATTTCTGTCAAGTTAAGAATGGAGAGTATGCGAACTTTGATGACTTAATGCTTGGAGATGATTTTTCAATGGTTGCCAGGGACTACAATGGACCCACCAGAAGTAGAGCCCTGTCATCAGCCTCTTCCAGGCAGACAAAGAAGAAATGCAGATATAGACGGAGTCACAGTGCAGGTAATGGACAATTTTAGTGAAGCATGAGAGCTGTAGACAAGAAAAGCACATTTTACATTTCCCTTAACTCTTTATCAGATGACAAAATTTCAGCTTCTTCCAAATTGAAAGCATTTGCAGAGGACAAATTAAATGTTACTCAAAATGTAAAATTTGTCTTTTACAAGGTAGAAAACATTGTGGGAAAAAGAAGAAAATGCTGGTTGCCAGCATTTTCTCCTTTTCCCAAAATGTTTTCAAAAGCTTTCTTTCTCAAGTTCGTTAACAGTTGGCATTGTTTGGGAAAGGGTTAATGGTTTCCATATCATTATCCTTTTGGTGTATGTTTCTCTCTGTTTTGCCTTAGAACTGATTTTAAACCATTAACAAATGGTCCCATCGTTTTTCAACCATAAGGTTTAAAGATTTCTGGCAAATAAGACAGCTCTATTAAACACCAATAACTCTAGGTTTTGGCAAGCAATGATTTTTGAATAAGACAACTTTCGGTTACTTAGACATTGGGTCAGTCATTGATTATCTCCCTTTTTATGTAACATTGAAAATATTAACCTAACCTTGTACTAAATAACATAATTCTATACTGGTGCACTATTTATGTGTTTGCAGACAACTTGGGAAATGAGGCTAAATAATGAGATTTAATTTTGAATGGGAAGAAAATATTGTTGAAAAAGGAGAAAAAGACTGTTTCTTACATTTTTTTTTTCCAATGCTGTTTTCAAAAGCTTTCTTCTACACTTTGTTAATACAGGTGATAGGTTTGTGAAGGGCTTAGGTTATATTAAAAATCTGTTCTTTAAGTTATCATTAAGTCTTTCACTACTGAATAAATATAGTGCATTTTCTCAAAGGCTAAAACTAGATTTCCTCTGCAAGATCAAGAGACAGTTCGATAATAATCTAGAATATAGCAGTGGATAGTGTAGATCAGAGATCAGACTGCACCTTCTGTGCAGTCTGATCTTGAACTACACTATCCACAAAAATTGATGTTGTCAACAGTAAGGAAAGAGTTAAATAAATATAAATTTTTACATGGGTGCAGTGGACAGTGCTTAGATACATTTTGGAAAAAGGAGCAGTTACTTGTTTAAGGCAAAAATAGTCCACTATGCATTAACCCTTTGCCATGCAAATGTAGTAGGAAGAAGTTCAGACCCAGGTCAGCCTGGGAGGACTGTGCAGGCTGACCTGGGTTGATACATTTTGCAGATACAGTAAACTCACTTTTCACAGAGCATGGCGCTTGTATTGTAATGGATTCGTTGCATTTAACTTATGAGTACCTTTATCATACAATTCTGTTTTAACCCTTTACAAAACAATCCCTGGTTTTAATGACCCCGAGGAAGAAGCCTTCTGAAAACACTGTGAGAAAAGGAGAAAATGCTGGTAACCAGCATTTTCTCCTTTTCCCACAATGTTTTCTACTCTTCCAATGTCAAGTTTCAATTTTTGAGTCACCCTTATTTTGTCGTCTGCAAATGCTTTGAATTTGGACCAGTCTAAAATTTTGTCATTTGGTAAAGAGTTAACAACCGCAGGCTTTTTATAATAATGTGGGAAAAAGAAGAAAATGCTGATATCCACATACTGTAATAGAGTCATTACATTTTTACGAGTACCTTTGACAATACAATTCCATGCTTTAACAAACCCCGGAAAAGAGCTTTTTCATAATACTGTGGGAAAAAGAAGAAAATGCTGATAACCAGATTTTCTCTTTTTTCCCACAATGTTTTCCACCCTTTCAAAGAAAAATTCTGTCTTTTAGTTATGTTGAATTTGTCGTCTGCAACTTCTTTCAGTTTCAGAAAGTCTAAAGTTTTTTGTGGTTGTAAAAAGGTTAGATTAATAAAATCAGCAAAATCTGTATCTTTACACATGATTTCAGGTGATTTGATAGACTCTGACCCAGCCCTTGAAGATGACTGTTTCAAGAAAAGTTCAGAAAACCTGTACAAGGCATCACAAGCAGAAATAGATGGTCTGTATAATAGTTTGGAAATGGGAATTGAATATAATACTCCAGGGAAAGAAAATACTGAAATGGAATGTGATACTCCAGGAAATGTTACAACACCAAAAAGTTTGAGGAAATTGTGTGAAAAAATGCTGGGTTTGAAAGCGTGTGACATTAAAGCTGAATCAGTCAATGAATTAAAATCAAATGATGGGTCAAGTTTATTATCAAACCTTGCTCTGTCAGTAAATCAGAAAGCTGAAGTTATGGAGACAGACATGGTTAAACTAGAACCAACACCAGATTACTCAGATGCAACTCATGATAGCCCTTTCTATAATTATGAGACTATTGCATTTGGTAAGAATGGTGACATTACCAAAGTGTGTGCTGTTTGTAAAATACATTTTGCTGACTTTGACAGCCTCATTCATCACCATTGGAAAAAGCATCCATCAAGTGCATGTAACTTCCTGGAAGTGGAAGATGGCAATGATATTGAAAGTTTACATTTTGCTCATCCCTCAACTGTAGGAGCCATAGCTGTAACAGATCCTGGTCTGGACAATTCTAGTGAGGTGGACATGTTTACATGTACCCGCTGTGAGAATACATTTAAAAGTAAAGCAAGATTACATATACATATAGTGAACTGCTCCCCCATTGATCCTGTGTATGGTGCTTTGAAACCCAATACAAGTCCAGTCAAGTCACCAGTTAAGAAAAAAATACAGCAAAAATTTCATGATCATGTGAATCAGAATAACTTTAAGAAGCAAGATCCTACTTTCCAGAAAAGAATATTCACTGGCTGCAGGAAAAGAACAGCTGTATTGCTTCCAGATTCTCCCATTAAAATGATAGGTGATAAGGCTGTGAGTGATATCATCTCGGGTTACAATCCAAATAAACATATTAGGAGACGAGAACTTACAGAATTAGTGGATACTCTGACATGTGAGGCATGTGGTCTGAAATTTAAAACCATTCTTCTTCTTGAAAGACATGTGAAAAATTGCACTGAAAAGGAAAAGTTCAAGCATGTCCGTCCACTGACTTGCCCTATAATGGATGAGTCATTGGCAAAAATTAAAAACATCTGCTTTTATTGTGACAAAAATTTTACTTATGCTAAAAGTCTGATGAATCATTTTCAAGATTTTTGTCCTGTAAAAAAAATGAAAGTGGATCAAGATACTCTGACAGCGGAAGACATGATGAAAGAGAGAGAGATCATGGATCGACTTCAAAAACAGGAAGAGGATAAGGTTTCAAAAGATAAGGAAATAGATGGACAAAAGAAAAGGTCCTGGCAAGTTGGAAGAAAGCCAAAACGCAAAGGTCATTCTTGGACCTATATTAAGAGACGTAAACAGATCTCTGCACTATCAGAAAATGGCCAACAGGGTAGTGAAATGGAAGTTGAAGAGAATTTCATACCTGAAAATGACCTTGATGAAATGTCATTAAATGGCTCTTTCAAAAACAGCAATGATACTCCTCCAGCTGAAAACAAAAGCTTTAATCAAGTTGAGGAGGATCCTTCTGAACAACCTGATGCCAATGGCAATTTTGTTGCAGTGAACAAGAGTATTAAAATGGAAAACTCTTCATATGACTATGATGAAGTTGATTCCTTTTCAAACTTAAAAGAAGAAATCAAAGATGAAGGGAATAATGGATCTAATAAGTCAGAAGACAAAGCTGAAACCTATGACACTGAAAATGAGGTTGAGACAAATGGTACAATAAATGTCTCAGGACTTAAAAAAATGGACCCAGCTAGTATTGATGAATTTCTTCCTGAATGGGATAGAGATGCCAATACTTCGTTAGATTTTACCACCAGGTATAAGGTGAACCACATTCAAGCGCCCAAAAAGGAAGTATTGAAGAGATCTTTGATTTTCCAATGTGTTACACCTCATGACAATAATAATGAAACTGTTGAAACTACACCAGCAGCAGAGAGAAGTAAGAGAAAGCGAGAAAGATGTGGAAAAGTCGAAGCATTTTTGCAAAATGTCTTCAAAAGAAAGAAGAGTAAAGAATCCATAAACCAGAAAATCCCATCAAGAAATGCTTTGACAAAAGATTGCCAGAGTCCAACACAGAATAATAAAGCTTCAAAAAAGCAGATACTGGAACAAGATAAAACAGGCACAACATATAGAGCAATAGCACCAAAATTTTCTCTTGATACTCGACCTGCCCTCACTATGGATGACATTCGCTTACCCAAAATTGAAAGACCTCGTTTTGTCAGAAAAGAAACAGACGAAAAGATCACCACAGTGAGTTTAATAGCAGATATAGAAGTAAGAAGAGAGCCATCAGGAAATTTACGGTACTTATTTAAAGGAGGAAGACGAAGAAAATACCCAAAAGTTGATAAGAATACAGCTTTAGAAGATCAACCTATAACAGTTGAAGACAAAGATTTGCATATAGCTCAAAGCCTGCCAAACCTTGAATCAATAAATAGGACAATTCCACTCAACCGTGGTCGACCAAAAAAGAATCTAAGAGATATTCTACCAAAGGTTGACTTTTCTCAGCTGCAGTTTCAAACATTCAGCTTAGTGGATCATAGACCTGAAATTGATAGTGTTCAAGAGAAAGTTAAATGCAATGATGATCAAATAAATGCTTTGTGTGCTGTAGAAAATACTGAACCAAATCTTGATTCAAAACACCATCAAAGTAACGCAGTGACATCTTGCAACATAAAAGATGAAGAAACACAAAAAGAAACATGCTTAGATAACAAAGTGCAAATTGAAAACAGCGGTTCATGTAGCATACAGAAATTGGATACTGTGAGAAATTCAGATGCAAACAGTAGCATTGAAATTGAAGTGAACAAATCATTTGTCTTGGCAAAAGAGAGTAAAACTGGTTTTCATAAAGATGAGCTTTTATCAGAAAAAGACATTTTACCTAAAATGGCATGTGAAAATAAACCTGCTGATTCATCAAGCAGCGTTACAAAAATGAAGTGTCCAATTAATGATCAAGACACTTCTGAGACAGATAAAGATACAGATATCCACATGAACATCTCAGACTCTTGTACAAAACCTCTTAAAGAATCAACAACAAAAATGGAAATTCAATGTATGGAGATAATTCATTCTGCTGAAGATGACAGAGAAAAATCTGTGCAATCTGCTGTTGAGTCATTTGAAAGTGAAGTGTGTACACCTAAAAATGTTGGAGTGAAATATGAGCATAATGTAGATAACATTGAAATTACTGAAAGCCCTGAATATAAATCTGATTGTAATAAGTCTGTGGTAGATAGTGAACATAATTCAGCTGATCTTGTAGAGTGTGAAATTGAGCAAGTTAATGAAATCTCATCCAACATAGACAAAAAAGCTATTAGTAATTGTGGTGATAAACAATGTGATAGTAAAACCAGGAAAGTTAATGAAACAATATATGAGGAAGGGGATGGGACACAAATGACTGAAAAATCAGAACAAAATAATGCTGAAAATGAAAGTAGAAAACATTTGAAGACTGAATGTTTGCTGGAAACAGAGAGTGTTAAAATGGAAGAAAGTGGAGAAAGCAGTTTTAATGTTTATACCCCTGTGATACTAAGTCCCAGTGAGAGAGTGAAAACAAATAAAAGAAGCTGTAAGAAAGACCCTAGTCCATTTACGCCAGTTTGGGTGAAACAACAAAAGTCTAGACCTAAAACTGCAAAAGTTAAAGATGAAAGTGAAAGTAAGGTGAACCAGACTGTCACTGATGATAAGAAACAAAATGTTACAGTAGATGGTAAAAATGTGGAGAACAGTTCTACAGCTGTATGTATTGCAGACTTGCACCTCACAAAAGATATACCAAAAGCATTAAAGAGAAAATTGGAGATTGTCAGTAGATTTGATAGCAGGAATAAAGCAATGCAGAAGAAGAAGTAACAGATATTTAATGAAGATATAATGATATTAGACCCGTTTTAGGTGTTCATAGCTGCAGGCTAATTAAGTATTGCAGTTTTACATTAAGACATTAAAGCAAGAATGTAAAATTTGGATAATCAGCTTAAATCAACCCTTTACAACACAATGCCAACATTAAACAACCATGAGAACAAAGGCTTTTGAAAACATTGTGGGAAAAAAGAGAAGATGCAGGTCAGCAGCATTGTCTGCTTTTCCCACAATGTTTTCTACCTGTTAAAGATAATTCACCCGCATTTGAGCCATATTTGTCGTCTTCATATTCTTTCAGTATGGATGAGTTGCACATCTTGTTGTCTGGTTGTGAGTTAACTCTTTGACCCTATACCACAAAATCCCATCTTTTAACGACCCTGAGAAAGAAGCCTTTAGAAAATATTTTGGGGAAAAAGAGAAAATGCTGGTAACCAGCATTTTCCCTTTCCCACAATATTTTTTACCCTTTCTAAAATAAATTTCAATTTTTCAGTTTAATTTGTTGTCTGCAAATGCTTTTAATATGGACAAGTCTAAAATTTTGCTGTTTGGTAAACAGTTAACAAACAACAAAGTACTGTATAAGACTTGTCGGAATTGAAAGCATTTACAGTAGTAGTGGGAATTGTCCTTGAATGTAGAAAACAGGGAGGGAAAAGGAGAAAACACTTGTTACCAGCATTTTTCTCCTTTTCCCACAATGTTTTTAAAAGTCTTCTTACACATACATGTAGTCACTGAAATTTGGTATTGTTTGTAATGGTAACCACTGGGACTTCAAATTCTGTTGTTTTGCTTTACACTAGGAATATTCATTGTATAAAATGAAACGAATTAATTTGCTTCCTGTAGTGTTCATCCTGTACCACACAATCCTGATTTTTTACATCCCTGAGGAAAAAGCCTTTTGAAAAAATTGGGACAATTGTGGTAACCAGAATTTCTTCTACGAATGTCTTCTACCCTTTCAAAAACAGATTACATCATTGGAGTTACATTTGATTTGTTGTCTTCAAACGCTTTCAAACTGGACAAGTCTTAAATTTTGTCTTGTGGTTAAAGATTAACATTATGAACAAATGACAAAACATATGACTTGTTGAATTGAAAGCACTAAGTCTTTCAAAGAATCAATTGAATGCTGCTCAAGTATTGCTACCCTCTTTTAAAGGATAGGAAATATTGTGGAAAAAAAAGAGAAAATCTGAATATGAGCATTTTCTCCTATACCCAAAATGCTTTCAAGAGCTTTAACTTGATACGATTGTTTCGTAAAGTATTTATATATTCTGTACGTAATATGAAAACTAATGGCAAAAGGATAATTGCTTGATACCAGCAAGTGCTCATTTTGCCAAAATGTTTGTGTCAAAAGAGTGGATAAAAAGTCACCTGCGGGAGGTGCTAATGAATGAATTGATCAAAATTAATGTACAAATGTAGAAAAATACTACCTTCAATGAGATGTTACTGTATTGAAATTTAACCATTTACCAAAGTAAGTCATGCCAATTGACCCTCAGTAACATTTCTGGAAGGGGAGAAAATGCTGGTAACCAGCATTTTCTCCTTTTCTCACAATGTTTTCTATCCTGTCAAAGAAGGATCTCGTCATTTGAGAAAAAATTTATCTGTAATTTGAAATAGTTTCAAAATGGACAAGTCTAATATTGTGTTGTGGGGTAAAGATTTAACTGCTTGCCAAAAAATCTTGACTTTTAACAACCTTGAGAAGAAAAATTTTTGAAAACCTTGTAGGGAAAGCAGAAAATGAAGGTAACCAGCTTTTTCTCTCTTTCCCATACTGTTTTCTACTGTATCAAAGACAAATTCCACAATTCGAGCCATATTGAACTCTTTTCCAAATGACTGAATTTTGACTTGTCCAAATTGAAAGCATTTGCATATGATATATTCAACATTGCTAAAATAACTGCATTTTTCAATGAAATATCAGAAAACATTGTGGTGTGCCTTTCACATCTATAGTTGTGTTTGTGACCAGTGTAAATCCAAGATCACGCTGCACAAAATAATGCAGTCTGATCTACACTTTCTGCTGAGCTCAAACACTATAAACAAAAGCAATCACTGAATTGCAATTAATTGGGTCTGATTCCTAGTCGGAATATGTCGTTTAGGTTTATTCAGCCCTCGTAGGGTTAACCCTTTACCAAACAATCCCTGGTTTTTACGACCCTGAGATAGAAGCCTTTTGAAAACATTGTGGGAAAAGGAGAAAATGCTGGTAACCAGCATTTTCTCCTTTTCCCACAATGTTTTCTACCCTGCTGGAAACAAATTTCAATTTTTGAGTTACTTTTATTTTGTCATCTGCAAGTGCTTTGAATTTGGACCAATCTAAAATTTTGCCGTTTGGTAAAGGGTTAATCATGATTATGAGCCAGCATTACAAAAGAATGTTTTACGCAATAACTGCAGGATAACTTGCTAGGTGTATATCTATGAGTGACATGCTGGCAAAAGGGGGGGTTGATGCATCTTTGTAATGCATTATACCAAGGTAGTACATGTATTCACATAACTATGGATCCATAATATCCATTTTGTCTGTATTTGACTGAGTTATGAGGTAGAATGGTCCTTTGACTTGTAGAGAACTTGAATGTAGCAAAACGTTTTGACACATATCAGCCTGCATAGGCTGACTTGGTCAGTACTAATTGCAGATGCATTGAATCCCCTTTTCACAGAGCTTGGCCTGTATCCATACTTGTAATTTTGTTTTTTATAGAACAGGGTATTTTTCAACTCCATGCATTATCTATACATAAGTACAAGTTTAACCCTTTAACAAGTAATTCCAAGTTTTATCAACCCTCAATGAAAGAGGTATGTGTAAACTTTGTTGGAAAAGGAGAAAATGCTGGTAACCAGCATTTTCTCCTTTGTCCAACAATGTTTTCTAACCTTTCAAAAAAACAGTATTTTTTATCATTTGTGCCATATTTGATTTACTGTCTGCAAATGCTTTCAACATGAATAAGTCAAATTATGTTGTCTGGTAAGCAGTATCAATGAATTTAAGTTGACATAACAAAAGTGATGTACAAAAGAGGTGCATGTATATCTGTATACACGTCCTTGTATTTTTATTCTTTATTGAACAAGGTATTTGTGAAGTCTATTTACATGTACAATCTATACATAAATACAGTCATGTTTTGTTACAATTTGGTGAATACAGTTTTGACATTTTGTAGCACTTCACTTTTATTGTTTTGTAAGAAAGGTTTAACCATTTACCACACAACTCTGAGTTTTAAAGATCCTTAGAAAGAACCCTTTTGTTCACATAGTGGGAAAAGGAGCAAAAGTTGGTGACCAGCATTTTCTATTTTTCCCACAGTATTTTCTACCCTAGCAGAGTACTAAGCTTGTTTGTACCAGTTTTGAATTTGTCATTTGCAGTTACTTCAGATTGAAGCTGTTTAAAGTATGTAAACTCTTTACCAAATAATTATTAGAACAACGCTGAGGAAAAAGACTTTTGAAAGTGTTGTAGAAGTAGAAGAAGATGCTGGTAACCAGCATTTTCTCTTTTTCCCCACTATATTTTCTACCTTTTGAAAGACAAAGTTCATGTGTTGAGCGATATATACATGTAATTTGTTCTCTGCAAACGCTTTCATTTTGGACACTTCTAAAATGTTACTGTCTGATAAAGATATATAGGTAATATTTAACCCATTACTTAACAGTGCCATGTATTAACGACCTGAGGAAGATTAAAAACTTTGTGGGAAAAGGAAAATTGTCGGTAACCAGCCTTTTCCTCCTTTCCCACAATATTATCTGTGCTTTCACAATCAATTTCCATCATTTGATCCACATTTGGTATGTCTACAGATTGTTTTAATTTGGATTCATCAAAGTATTTATAATAGAGCCATAAAGCCCTTTTCTTGTAAGCAAGCAAACTGGGTAGAAGTACTGGACTTAACTCTTTCCTAAACAACAGATTTTAGACTCTTAAATTGAAAGCATCTGTAGACTGAAGTCTGAAAGTGGTACAAATGAGCTGAAGTTCTTTGACAGGAAAGAAAACATTGTGGGAAAAGTAGAAAATGCTGGTTACCAGCATTTTCTACTTTTCCTACATTGTTTTAAAAGGCCTCCAGGCCTTCAAAAGGGTAGCTAAAACATAGGACTGTTTGATAAAAGGTTTATCCACTATGAATTTGTATATTTGTAGCTGTAGCTTTTGTGGTCATATACATCCAAGATGAAATGGCACAAAACATAGTATAGGATCTTCATAGTCCATTATTTTGCAAGATCTGCAGGCTAAAGAGCCAGAGCAATATTTAGGCCTTCTTTATGGACTAAAAGTATTCATTCATTCATTTGTTTGTTTGTTTGTTCATTCATTCATTTATCATTCGTCTAGGAGTTGTACAGTCATGTAAATTTGATGATGAATTCCAGCATTTTATTACTGATATTACAGAATACTGAACAAAACTGACACTGTTGTCTTATCTGTTCTAAACCTTTTACCATACAGTCTTAACTTTTAATGACCCTGATGGAAATACCTTTTAAAGACAGTGTGGGAGAAGGAGAAAATGCTGGCTACCAGCATTTTTAGCTCACCTGAGCACGAAGTGCTCAAGGTGAGCTTTTGTGATAGTGCTGTGTCTGTCGTCCGTCGTCAACTTTTACCTTGAGTACGCTCTAGAGGCCACATTTTCAGTCTGATACTCATGAAACTTCTTCAGAATGTTTGTGTTGATAATATCTTGAATGAGTTCGAAAATGGGTCATGTCTGGTCAAAAACTAGGTCACTAGGTCAAATCTTAGAAAAACCTTGTGTACACTCTAGGGGCCACATTTTCAGTCCAAAACTTTTGAAAGTTGGTCAGAAGGTTTGTCTTGATGATATCTCGGACGAGTATGAAAATGGGTCATGTCGGGTCAAAAACTAGGTCACTAGGTCAAATCTTAGAAAAACCTTGTGTACACTCTAGAGGCCACATTTTCAGTCAGATACTCATGAAACTTGGTCAGAATGTTTGTCTTGATGATATCTCGGAAGAGTTCGAAAAAGGGTCATGTCAGGTCAAAAACTAGGTCACTAGGTCAAATCTTAGAAAAACCTTGTGTATGCTCTAGAGGCAACATTTTCAGTCCAAAACTCTTGAAAGTGAGTCGGAATGTTTGTCTTGATAATATCTTGGACGAGTCCAAAAATGATCATGTCAGGTCCAAAACTAGGTCACTAGGTCAAATATAAGAAAAACCTTGTGTACACTCTAGAGGCCACATTTTCAGTCAGATACTCATGAAACTTGGTCAGAATGTTTGTCTTGATGATATCTCGGAGGAGTTCGAAAAAGGGTCATGTTGGTTCAAAAACTAGGTCACTAGGTCAAATCTTAGAAAAACCTTGTGTACACTCTAGGGGCCACATTATCTGTCCAAAACTCTTGAAAGTTGGTCAGAATGTTTGTCTTTATGATATCTCAGATGAGTTTGAAAATGGGTCATGTTGGGTCCAAAATTAGGTCACTAGGTCAAATCTAAGAAAAAAACCTTGTGAACGCTCTAGAGGCCACATTTTCAGTCAGATACTCATGAAACTAGGTCAGAATATTTGTCCTGATGATATCTCGGACGAGATTGAAAATGGGTCATTTCAGGGCAAAAACTAGGTCACTAGGTCAAATCTTAGAAAAACGCTCTATAGGCCACATTTTCAGTCAGACACTCATGAAACTTGGTCAGAATGTTTGTCTTGATAATATCTTGGACGAGGTCTAAAATGGGTCATGTTGAGTCAAAAACTAGGTCACAAGGTCAAATCTTAGAAAAACTTAGTGTACACTCTAGAGGCCACATTTTCAGTCAGATACTCATGAAACTTGGTCAGAATGTTTGTCTTGATGATAGCTCGGATGAGTTTGAAAATGGGTCATGTTGGGTCAAAAACTAGGTCACTAGGTCAAATCTTAGAAAAAACCTTGTGTACGCTCCAGAGGCCACATTTTCAGTCAAAAAATCTTGAAAGTTGTCCTGATGATATCTCGAACGAGATTGAAAATGGGTCATTTCAGGGCAAAAACTAGGTCACTAGGTCAAATCTTAGAAAAACCTTGTGTATGCTCTAGAGGCCACATTTTCAGACCAGTACTCATGAAACTTGGTCAGTATGTTTGTCTTGATGATATCTTGGAGGAGTTCGAAAAAGGGTCATGTCAGGTCAAAAACTAGGTCACTAGGTCAAATCTTAGGAAAACCTTGTGCACACTCTAGAGGCCACATTTTCAGTCCAATACTCTTGAAAATTGGTCAGAATGTTTGTCTTTATGATATCTCAGACGAGTTCAAAAACGGGTCATGTTAGGTTGAAAACTAGGTCACTAGGTCATATCTTAGAAAAACCTTGTGTAGGCTCTAGAGGCCACATTTTCAGCCCAAAACTCTTGAAAGTTGGTCAGAATATTTGTCTTGATTATATCTTGGATGAGTTTGAAAATGGGTCATGTGTATGCTCTAGAGGCCACATTTTCAATCCTATACTCATGAAACTTGGTCAGAATGTTTGTCTTGATGATTTCTTGGACCAGTTTGCAAGTGCATCATTTCGGGTCTATAACTAGGTCACTGAGTCAGATCTTCAAAAAACCTTTTTCAGTCAAATACTCATGAAAATCTTGGTAGAATGTTTGCCATAATATCTCAAAAGAGATTGAAAATGGGTCATGTTTGGTCAAAAGACTCAGGTGAGCGACTTCAGGGCTATCATGGCCCTCTTGTGAAAGAACTTGCAGATGACACACTAAATATGGCTGATAAAATGGGTATTGTCTGTAAATGGATAGAATACATTCTTAGAGAAAATTCTTGTTACCAGCATTTTTGCCTTTTCCCACAATGTTTTCAAATGCCTTCTCTATTAGGGTTGTTAAAACCCTAAGGATTAACTCCTTACCAAAACGACAAAATTTTCGACACCACCAAATAGAAAGCATTTGCAGACGACAAATTAAATGTCACTCAAATGAGAGTTTGTGTCCTTGGAATAGAATAAAATTTGTCGTCTTCAAATGCATTCAAATTGGACAAGTCTAAAATCCATATAACAACAGTCATGAGGTAGATTGGACATGCAAAAAATGTACAAATAGCAAAAACTTTTGATGCATTAAATCCTTTTTCACAGAGCACAGCTCATTTAAAGTAACACCTGCTATTAAAGCTACATGCCCAGCTTGAACCAAATTTTTATTCCCTGCCATAGTCTTCTTTGGTATTTTGTGAAAAACCTTTAATCTATGAATACTGGTTGCCACAGTAACAACCCTGAAAATTCTTCTTAAAACCTCAATGATGGAATTCCTTGCTCTTTGGCTTAAATGATCCTTGAATAGGATCTCTTTCAAACTTCTCTACAGAATCCCATCTGACAAAATACATGGCCTCATGTGGTAATACCATGTGACACAAAGCCATCTAATGTTGGAAGTTGCCTTTGAAGGGTTGAAAACACTTTGGGTAAAAATAAGGAAATGCAGGACACTAGATTTTTCTTCTTTTCCCACAATGGTTCTAAAAGCCTTCATCAGGGTTATTAAAACAATAAATTGTGTGGCAAAGGGTTAAACCTTTACAAATGGAACTCCACAAAGATGGACAATTATATTATACCAAAGGAAGCCATCAAGAGCATGTCACCTTTGACCCCTTGCTGTGACCTCAACCTTGTAGCCTGGCATTTGAAACCTTGACCACAGTTTCAGGAGATATACTAACAGACAGGCATTCAGAGGCAACCTAATACATCCCTTCCAGTGTATGAAAAAATTAATAAGAAATACGAAAAAATTTAAGCCAACATCATGTGAATTGATTTCTTTTTTATTAAATGAAAATTGAAATTATCATCAATGCATTTGAACCCTTCTCCAAATAATCCCATGTTTTGACAATCCTGGGGTAGAAGGCTTTTGAAAATATCAGGGAAAAGGAGAAATGCTTGTTTCAAGTGTTTCCTCCTTTTTCCATGATTTGTCTACCCTTTCAAAGATGATGCAATAATTTGGTCCACATTTACTGTATTGTCTGCAATGTTTTTTCACCGATAATATCGATATGCCTTTGTAGTTGGGTAAAGAGTTACAGAAATAAAAAGTATTTCATGAGTAAAATGAATTCAGGATCCGTATCCACAAACCATTCTTAATACATTCTCGGTCATATTCTCAAGATTTTTTTTTAAATTTCAAAGTATGAGTTTAGCCAATCACAATATGCGTTACTTTCTAAATCTAGAGTTAGACTAAAAATAAATTTAGAGTAGTGAGTGAGTAAGAACCCTGTACCATGATATTATGCATTCACAAGAAATGGATCCATGTATTACAATGGTATTACAACAGGGGCATAGCAATATTTAAACAAAAATACTTTTAACTTTGCATTAACAAAAAGGAATAAAATTGTAAAACAATAAAATAAGGTTTCTTGAAAAAGAAAAAAGTTTCCAGATTTAAATCAAAGTTTTCACTGAGGAGAAGTTTGAGAAAGAAATCAGACTTACACAGTACAAAAAATGAAAAATTCTGTTTGAAAAATGAAGAAACACTTTGAAACCTTTCATTAACCCTTCACCACACAATCCCGAGTTTTAACAACCTTGAAGAAGGAGCCTTTTGAAAACACTGTAGGAAAAGAAGAAAATGCTGGTAACCAGCATTTTCTCCTTTTCCCACATTGTTTTCTACCTGTTCAGAGACAGGTAACACAATCTGAGCCATATTTAATTTGATGTTTGCAAAAGTTTTTTTGATTCCGACTAGTCTATAATTTTGTCATTTGGAAAAGAGTAAATTGGAAAACAACATCTTGATAGAAACTTTGCTAACAAAAGACAACATACAATTCAATCATGAATGACCAAACAAAATCGAAATCAATACTAGGCTTCTAAATAAGCCTACCTTTGAGGACATATATGCAACAGCAGCTTTACATGCTAGCAGAAAAAAAAAAAACAAGAGGACCATGATGGTCCTAAATCGCTCACCTGAAATGCAAATCAGCTGTAAGACTCGGTGTTTCCCAATAGTGGCACATACCTGGTACGGGTTGACATCTGCGACAGCCCAAAATAGGGTTATGTTGTGCTTTATTTATTTGCAATCAAATTTACAATAAAAAGTGTTCATTGCAAATATACTCTGATTTAACAATACAGTGAACTCCACTAATAATGATACTCAGGGGACCGAAGAAATCATATCGTTTTATCTGAATATCGTTTTAACTGATGTATATTCTTATAAAAAGAGACCCTATTGGGACCAAGGGATTAACGTCATTATAAGCAATATATCGTATTAAGCAATATAGTAATAAGCAAAGTTTACTGTAGTTGTTGCTGAGATGCTCGAGAAATTAATTAATATTTTAGCAGATCAGTATTGAGTTGACTCTTTTCAAGATATAATGGTGATCAACCTCTTTCCCACAACCACTTGCAAGAAGACTCAACACCATAATGCTACATGCCAAATATGAAAGCTCTAGCCCTTACGGTTTGGGACAAGAGGATTTTTAAAGATTTCCCTCTTTATCTCTATGTGAAATCCGAGACCAACAACATAGGGCTAATTTTCACACTAGGGCCATAATTTGAAGTATTTTGGTAGAGGGCCACTAGATGATGCTACATGCCAAATATGAAAGCTTTAGCCCTTACGGTTTGGGACAAGAAGATTTTTAAAGATTTCCTTCTTTATCTCTATGTGAAATCCGAGACCCCACAACATAGGGCCAATTTTAAACAACAGGGCCATAATTTGATGTATTTTGGTAGAGGGTCACTAGATGATGCTACATGCCATATATGAAAGCTCTAGCCCTTACGGTTTGGGACAAGAAGCTTTTTATAAAGATTTCCTTCTTTATCTCTATGTGAAATCCAGAACCCACAACATAGGGCCAATTTCCACACTAGGGCCATAATTTAAAGTATTTTGGTAGAGGGCCACTAGATGATGCTACATTCCATATGTGAGAGCTCTAGCCCTTACGGTTTGGGACATGAAGATTTTTAAAGACTTCCTTCTTTATCTCTATGTGAAATCCGAGACCCCACAACATAGGGCCATTTTCAACACTAGGGCCATAATTTGAAGTATTTTAGTATAGGGCCACTAGATGATGCTACATGCCAAATATGAAAGCTCTAGCCCTTACGGTTTGGGACAAGAAGATTTTTAAAGATTTCCTTCTTTATCTCTATGTGAAATCCGAGAACCCACAACATAGGGCCAATTTTTAACACCAGGGCCACAATTTGAAGTATTTTGGTAGAGGGTCACTAGATGATGCTACATGCCATATATGAAAGCTCTAGCCCTTATGGTTTGGGACAAGAAGATTTTTAAAGATTTCCTTCTTTATCTCTATGTGAAATCCGAGAACCCACAACATAGGGCCAATTTCCACACTAGGGCCATAATTTGAAGTATTTTGGTAGAGGGCCACTAGATGATGCTACATGCCATATATGAAAGCTCTAGCCCTTCTAGTTTGGGACAAGAAGATTTTTAAAGTTTTTTCTTTTGGTTGCCATGGCAACCAGAGTTCTTCATGGAATTCAAATCTGTGAAGTACTCTGAAAGTGCATCACCTAAGGATCATTTCTGTGAAGTTTCACTGAAATGTGATTGGCGGTTTCAGAGGAGAAGATTTTTTAGTAACTGTTTACGGACGGACGGACAGACAGACGGACAGACAGACGACTGACATTGACCAATCACAATAGCTCACACCGAGCACTATGTGCTCAGGTGAGCTAAAAAGCCTAAATAAAAGAGATGAATCACTGTTGACATTGATCTAACTTTGGAGAAATCAAGTGATACAAGATCTTGCATACAGATTCATACCAGTGTATCATTATGTCAAAGAATAAACATTTTTCACAGATGCCTAGATGCCTCCAATATATCATAGGTTGCTTTAAACCTTTACCACACAATGACGAGTTTTGACGACCCTTGGGAAGACGCCTTTTGAAAACATAGTAGGAAAAGGAGAAAATGCTGGTTACCAGCATTTTCTCCTTTTCCTACAATGTTTTCTGCCCTTTAAAACCAAACTTCCATAATTTGAAGTATACTTAATTTGTCATCTGCAAATTCTTTCAATTTGGACCAGTCCAAAATTTTGTCGTCTGGTAAAGAGTTAACAGAGTACCAAGCTTTTGATGACATGGTGCTATCCGACTGCTTTCAAATTGACACACTCGGACAATTTAAATGTTTTTCATTGTTTTATAAATTTCTCTTTCTACTTAGTAGTGAACTAAAAGTATCCAAAATTGCTCACCACTGGCCAACAAATGCATGTAGTGTCTGCATTTTCAAAATTTCAGAGGGGAATTCAGCCAGAGTCAGCTTATACACCCATCCAACAACTGACTCCCTAAGGGTGCTTTCCACCTCTCATAATGCCTATAACACTTTACTTATGTACACATTATTTTTTAGCCAGCTATACCCTGTTCATCATTACGGTAAGAACACAACCTTTGAACAATTATCTTTGCAGGTCAAGAAATTTCGTAAAATATATTTAAGTAACAATGGATTTATTGATTAAAAAGAAGACAAAAAGAATAAATAAATAAAACTGACTGTACACATGCATATAAGTTAAAATGATCTACCAAAATTATAAAATTACAGAAAAGATGACATTCAATGCTACAATACTAAGATTTGAATAACATAACAACATTCAAATGTATATCTTGAGCAATACTGTAAGATTATTAACCCTTTTCAACACAATATCGAGTTTAAATGACCTTGAGAAAGACAACTTTTGAAAAGATTGTAAAGGTTTTCCATCTTTTTTTTTTTATATCTTCTTTTTTTTCTTTATTTTTTTTTTAAAGAACAGATTTCACTCTTTGAGTCATAATTGTATTGTCGGCTGTAAATACTTTCAATTAAGACAAGTCAAAAGCTTTGTCATGTGGTAAAGAGTTACATATGAAAAAACTTTGGGTTTCCCCAAATTGAAAGCATTTGTAGATGACAAATCAAATGTAGCTGGACTAATCCTATTTGACTTTGAAATGGTAGAAAAACATAGTGGGAAACGGAGAAAATGCTGGTAACCAGCATTTTCTCCTTTTCCCACAATGTTTTCAAAAAGCTTTTTGTTGGGAGTCGTTAAAACTCAGGATTGTGTGGTAAAGGGTTTAATGACCTTTTTTTTCACTGCAAACTAAATTCAGATTAATAATCTGTTCTAATATAGATTAGAATGATACATCATGATAGAGACAGAGATACGGATGCCTTTTTTTTTTGCTCGGAGAGAAACATATCTTCAGATGTTCATAAAGACCTTTGTTGTAGGCACTCATTTGAAATGTCTCATCCAGACATATCTGATGAGTACCCGCAACATAGTTTTAGCAAAGAGATATATTTTAGAATCAAATAAACCTCTCTATTTTGCAGTTCAGCAGGATTAGCTGCAGTATATTTATCACTCCCTGAATATACCAAGGTTTAAGTAACCCTTTACCACACAGCCCCATTTTTCATGACCCTAGCAGAGAAGGCTTTGGAAAACATTGTGGGAAGAGGAGAAAATGCTGGTAATCAACATCTTCTCCTTTTTCAACAAAGTTTTTTGTCCTTTCATTCACAAATTCCATCATTTGAACCACAAATAATTTGTTGTCTGCAAATCAAAAACTTTGCCGTTTGATAATAGGTTAACTCAAGGCCTCCTGCATCTTGCAGCAGACCACTTTTGATTGGTTGGTTGGTTGTATTGGGGTTTAACGCCACTTTAACAGCTAAGGTCATATCATTGCGGTCGGTGACGCACATGTGTTTCCTGGCTTTCTCACACCAGTACTAACACAACTTTCTTTCCAAAGCCACCGACTACTTTTCCCACATGCTTCAGCAGAGGTGAGAGGCGAAAATACACTGGAAAGAAAGTTCGCCTCAACCGGGTATCGAACTCACAACCACCAGGTCATGAGTCCGACACGCTCACCACTGAGCCACCCGGGCGGGGCAGACCACTTTTGAAAACAGGTAATTCCTCCTTTAGCCACTATGTTTTCACGTGTTATCACTATTTCTTTACCAAACCACAAAATTATGGCCTTAACCAAGTCCAAAGTATTTGTCTCAACAAATTAAATGTGACTCAAACAATGGAAGTTGTCTTTGGAAGATTTTAAAAACTCTTCATCGAAAGAGAAAAAAATGTTCCTTTTCCCACAGTGTTTTCAAAGGCCTTACTTCTCAGGGCTGATAAAACTCTAGATTGTTTGGCAAAAGGTTGAATCATAAATCATGATGGTTAACTCTTTACCAAACTACAAGATTTTAGACTTGTCCAAATTGAAAGCATTTGCAGACGACAATTTAAACGTGACTGAAAAACTAAAATTTGTTTTGGGAAGGGTAGAAAAAATTGTGGGAAAAGGAGAAAATGCTGGTTAACAGCATTTTCTCCTTTTCCCACAATGTTTTCAAAAGGCTTCTTTAATAGGGTCGTTAAGTCAGGACTGTGTGGTAAAGGGTTAAACCATTACCAAACAATCCCATGTTTAAACAACATTGGTCTATGAAAACTTACGAAAATATTGTGAAAAAGGAGAAAATGCTTGTAACCTGCATTTTCTCTTTATCCCACAATGTTTTTCTACCTGTTCAAAAACAAATCCTGACATTTGTTCCATGTTTACTTTGTTGCCTGCAAATGCTTTTAATTTTTAACAGTGCAAGTTTTTGTCATTTGGCATACAGTCAAGCAGGTTTTGTATGGATATTTTCAAACTTGTATGTGGGAAATTCATCTCATGAGATAATAAGTCAATAGTTAAAATGTTCTTAAAAGTATATCAGGTTGTATCCCCTACCTGATCTGTATCAATGTCATTTGTATCATTATCATTTGTGTCATAATCATTATTTTCACTTTCTGTTATATCATTTTCAGTCATGTTGTCCACTGTTGGTGGACAACTTTCACTTTCAGTTGTGGGGAATGTATTATCTGAACTTGAATCACTGTAATTGTGAGTGTCACTGTTATCTGCCACTGGTTCTGTTACTTTTTTAACCTGAATGTACATTTCCTGAAGTTTTTTACGAAAACTTTTTTGATCATCAATTGTGCATTCTAGGAGTTTTTCTTGAAATCTTTGGCTAATATTGCTACTTAATGGCTCTGGTAGACTAGCATTCAAATAGGACTCTATATGCTTCTCTGATTCACAAGGATCTTTTTGCATGTCTGTTTTTAACTTTTCTATCATATCATCTGTTTTCTTGTAGGATTCTTCTTGACTCTCATTTCTCGGCGTTGCGACACTAACATCTACTGTTAGACACCGGATGATGAGGCGCTCCAGCTGCCAGTCAAAGTCTTCCCTGTCAACTGAAATTATACCGAAACTGTATTCCATCTTAACTGGTAACTCTTTTACCACACACACAACATTAGACTTGCCAAAATTTCTCAGCATTCATAGACATCAAACTTAATGTCTCTCAAAACATGACTGCCTTTCAAAGGGTTGAAAATATTGAGGAAAAAGGAGAAAATGTTGATTATCAGCATTTTTGTCCTTATCCAACAATGTTTTCAAAAGATTTGTACAGGATTTGTATAGCAAATCCACTTACAGTGATTGTTCTTACCGGCACCAAATATCATCATACACTCTTGCACTCATTCTACTTTGCAAGGACACCTCAACCTCACTTTTGCCATTATGGATGGATGGATGGATGTTCACATATATAAAATGACAAATAGATATTTAAACCTTATTTCTTGCGATTGTAGTATTCTTTTCAATGTTAAAATTTGTCGACTTACTTGTACCAAAATATGAATTTGGCAGTACCATTATGTGCATCTCCCACAAGTCAGGTCAGTAACTTGATATTTTCCTAATACAATTTATCAGCTTTTGTTTTCAACAGGTTGTACACAGTAAAGAAAACTAAAAGGTACTGAATATAACATGTTCGCACGGAGTCTTGTCTATTATTCAATTTGCAGGTCATATGGAGTTATCATTCAACCTTTCCCAAACAATCCTGATTTTAATTACCCTAAGAAAATGCGTTTTGGAAAACATTATGGGAAAAGGAGGAAATACAAGTAACAAGCATTTTCTCCTTTTCCCACAGTGTTCCCTACTTTATCAATGGTAAATCCCATCATCTGAGCCACACTTAAATTGTCTTCTACAAGTTCTTTCAATCTGGAAAATTCTATATTCTTTTTGTATCATAAATAGTGAAACTGAAACTGAAAGTGAATGTGCATGCACATTCTACCAATTTAATCATGGATATGTGTTTACTGATTAGACATCTATTTATGTTCATGTATAAGGTACATTGCAAATTGATCAATGAAAACCTTGCTGGGTCTTAACCCTTGAAGCACTGCATAAACCTATCTGACATTTTCATCCTAGACATAATGACCCCAATAATTACAATTTCACGACTGCTTTTGTCTGCAGTGTTTCAGCAAAGCCAACAGTGTAGATCAAAGATAGGCTACATTTTTTGTGCAGCCTAATCTTGATCTACACTGGCTGCAAAGGCAGATATAGAAGTGAAAGGCGCTTTAAGGGTTAACTCTAGATAGATCATTTATCTATAGATCTATATCCATTTTCAATGTGGGAAAGCAGAAGAAAGACACATTACAATCTGCTAAAAGATGATAAGTAAGATCATTCATTTCTAAACTGGTACCCATTGCATTTCTCATAATCATCCGCTAGACAATAGACAACACCAGCTTTAATAATGGCTGCTATTGGTTGTCAATCTTGTCATAAGCACAGATCAGACAACCTGTAGCAGAATGTCAAACTTTCTGCTGAATATATCAACCTGACCAAAGCTTTCAGTATCTAACAGGTTGCCAGTTTAAATTAATTTCAAGGGGCCGCACAGGAAGGGCTACACCATTTGAGCTATGTAGAAAAACATCTACAGACAAACAAGATAGGCATTCAAAGTGCAACTTGTTTTTATTAGATTTACTGTATAATGGTTAAAACTCTACTTTCACTTTGACCCCACCTTTTTGTGGCAGAGTTAGAATTTTATGATATCATTGTTATTCATTTTTGTGCTAATGAGAAACCTTGTCAATATTTTATTTTTTACATAATTCATGCAAATATAATGAAAGCAGAAAAGAAGGAACTTTGAAAGAATACATGCGGCCTTGAATAAGACACTATTTCGGAATAATTTCGTAACAAAAATGTGATCAAAGACAAAACAACTTAAGTTGTGACCGAGATAAATGTTTAGAGAACTTACTATTTCAGTATTTTTTTAATAATCAACATGCAAAAAATATTCAATTTCTAGCAACCTAAGTATCGCGAAAACCAATAATTTTCTTACCTTCCTGCAAATTTGCCACATCTGCATTGTCTTGAAGATTTTGCAATAATTCTAATAAAGATTCCCGTTCTTTCTGCAACAAAAATGCTTGTTCTCTGAGTATTTCTACACGCGAACCGATGTCATTTAATGTCTTTTGCAGACGATGCGTCTCCATCGCGAACGCGTCAATTAGCGTGTTTGGTGATTGTTGACTTTCTACCGGTCCTACTAAATACCACAAAGACACCCTAAACACCACAAAGACACACAAAGACGCACAAAGACACACAAAGACACCACAAAGACGGACAAAGACACCACAAAGACCTAAAAAGATGTAAAAAAAAAAAAGAAAAAAATATATTAGTTTTTTGAGTTGTTTGCATTATGCTAGGTTTAAAAAAATGACAAAATCGCGCAGACACACATGTAGGTCCGGGCATCCGCCGGATCATTTCCTACAACTAATTTTTCTGTTAATCATTTAATCTCTGGTAATTTAAAAGCTTTGTCCTCTTTTGATGCCCTTTATCAAGTCGGCACCGTAAAAATTTTGTTTATTAGTAAATCGTAGTTTGTTCATGGTTTGTTCTTTGACCATAATTAACTGGACAATCTCATTTCGTATGGCTAACAGTTTGACAACTTATTGTAATATATTAACTGATTTGTAAAGTTCAAGATGAAAGAGAATAATGCGAAATTAAATTTAATAAGATTCATTGAGTCTTAATGAAAGAGAGGCATGTCGGTATATAATGGAACGTTTAGCCAGGGATCTTATATACATGTGTATATACGATCCCTGGTTTAGCTGGAATCTGTAAAAAGTAAAATTTGGCGATGAGTGATATGTTTAATTCTTGTTTTGGATTATTTATTTACTCGTGATATCCAATTCGGATTAAAGAATACTGATTACGTCCTATAAACAAACTTTTCATATACAGACTTAGACCTCCTTATCGGGTAACCAGTACTCAGTGCACATTTTTTCACCAGTAACTGACAACTGCCTTCATTATTTTCATATATAAATTTATTCTTTATTACTCCCGTTTACAAATAACACGAAATGGAGAAATGTTCAAGAACAATACAGTAACCAAAGGAACGTTCGGTACTTTTAACCCTTTACCACACAATTCAGAGTTTTAACGATTCTAAGACAAAGACTGCCTTTGAAAACAATGTGGAAAAAATAGAAAATCCTGGTTACCAACATTTTCTCCTATCTTCACAATGTTCTGTACCATTCAGATACTAATTTCATGATTCGAGCAACACTTGATTTGTCGTCTCCGAATTTGAGTCAGGAGGAGTCTGATATTTTTGTCGTTTTGTAAATAGCTTACAAGCTTTGCAGTGCAGAATAAGATAACAAGAAAACGGTAAATGATAAATTGTCAACTTTGCCTTTAAATATGCAAAATTGAACTTTATAGAATGTTTTCAAGAAATATGCAAGCAAGTAGATATCGTCATCATCATTGAGAGCAGTGTAAGTATCATCATCATCATCATCATCAATCATTCATCATGGTGTTTAAATAGAGGAAATATTTGGTATATATGAAATCAGCAGAACAAGTAGAAAAATATCCGCCTGACCCTGCAGATGCTCTAACCCACGCGCGTGTTTGCATGATTTTGTTCACCTTTTTACCCAGCATAATGCAAACAACTGAAAACTAACTTCTTTCTTTTTTTACATGTTTTAACGTCTTTGTGGTGTCTTTGTGCGTCTTTGTGGTGTCTTTGTGTGTCTTTGTGGTATTTAGGGTGTCTTTGTGGTATTTAGTAGGACCCCTTTCTACTGCTGGAATACTTGTTCTATGTGTTAAGAAAAGGCAAACATTCGATATACTGTTTGAATAAAACTTTCAATAGGTAAACCACAGGAATTTGACATTCTATAATGAAAAAATATGATTAAATAAGGAAAAAACACTCCCCTATAAATAAAGAAACACAAGGAATGTAACACCTCGATTACCGGCGACAACACAAAAATGCCCTACCCACCCAGAAACACCAACGAAACGAAGAGTGATCACAATTTCCTTTACCCTAGTAACAGATAACACCAAAATGTACCTGTGACATTCGGCAATCCTTAGGTAGACACCTTTTCACCGGAGATATCCGTCATTTTTTACAGCTTTTTTGACAACTACAAGCCATCGAGGAGGCCATTCGCTGACGTCACTACATTATGCCCGCAGTAAATGTTATGGCATTCGGCATACCTCGGGTGATGGGAGCCATCATATCGTTAGATGTAGGTACGGAATCGGCCGAGTTGTGACGAGTGAATGTTGTGGCTGAGGGGTTTGTGTATTCTTCGGCCCCACTCGAAAAATGAGCCAAAATATTCCCGGCCCCTACGGCCCCCGTGATAGAGTAGAAAAGACTTTGAGGAAAAGCATAAAATGCTGGTAACCATCAGTTTTTCTTTTCCCACTATGTTTTCTAAAGGCTTCTTCCTCATGGTCGTGAAAACCATGGATTGTTTGTTAATTTGTTGATATTTTCATTTCCGTGCTTCACGAAAAATGATCAGTCGAATAAGGCTAATGTCAAAAGAGTTACGTCCCCTGATGGGTTTTTCCCTATATATACAAATGAAATATTCTTTTTTAAAAAAAGAATACCGACAAACATTTTTGCTAGTTACCTCAAGGAAAATATGTAGTATCATGCGATGTACATAAATATATTCTAAAACGAAAATAAATATGAAAACGAAAGTAATATTTTCTGCGGGCCTTAAAAAATAGTGACCTCAGCGAATGGCCTCCTCGATGGCTTGTAATTGTCAAAAAAGCTGTAAAAAATGACTGATATCTCCGGTGAAAAAGTGTCTACCTAAGGATCGCTGAATGTCATAGGTACATTTTGGTGTTATCTGTTACTAGGGTAAAGGAAATTGTGATCACTCTTCGTTTCGTTGGTGCTTTTGGGTGGGTAGAGCATTTTTGTGTTGTCGCCGGTAATCGAGGCGTTGCATTCCTTGTGTTTCTTTATATAGATCTATAGGGGGATATTTTTTTCTTATTTAATCATATTTTTTCATTATAGAATGTCAAATTCCTGTGGGTAAACACAGGAAAAAGTTACATAGTGTGTATATTTGTTTTCTTGTAAGATCAATGTCGTGCTATTACACGTTTAAATCAAAACAAACATTTTTGAAAACTGAAAGCCAGTGGTAACGCACATACACTGGTCAGTGAATGGTCCTGTCACGGTCACGGTACCGGTAGTCTCAATAATGAGACGCTACGGTGATTTTCTTCATATGTGGACGTTTATTGTGCACCGTACAGTCTCAAGTCCATCGTAAATTATCTGGTATCAAAGATAGAGCGCTATACTGACTTTTAGTAATAAACTTGACCAAAGACAAATCGTTAAACCTTTCATCACCAAAGGAGCTTGTAGAAGTCGTTTACAACATGTAAACCTCGGAAAAAACACTGACGAAATTTATCGTGCGTGGCGGCCATTTTGTGTGTTTTCGGGAACGTAAACAACTCGAGTAACAGATGAAATGCACGGTTTTCTTTTATGTTTAACGTTTAAATTGAAAATCTTTTGTATTTCAAACGAAAGATTATTAAATACACAAGCAACAGGTATGAGTAAATCTTAGTTTTGTGCTCTATTTGCGAACTTATGAGAGTTAAACTTGCGCACAAAATCTGTGCGGACCTTTCAACTGATTTTGTCTTGATCGTCTCTGTACCCAGAGGCGACCAGTCAAAAAGTAACATCGCCTTTGGGGACAGTTATCTGTACTAACGGTACCGGTATCCAGTCGTTTCACAGTACCTAGTCAAAAGATTTAGTTTAATATTGAACCGTGTTTGTTGTAGCAACCAAGGATAAGAAGAGCAAACGTTTCTGTAAACCATCTTAGCTGGTGGGACTTCCATGCCACCAGGGATTGTATATTTATATATAGGCCTATAACGATTTCTGATGCAATTTGGCATAAATGGTCATTTGAATTACCCTATAATATAGATTTCTTAGAGCATCTTGACTCATCGAAATTCATGGCTGCTGTGGGAAATTTTCTACATAATGATATCAGTAGGTCAAAATGCAATCTTCCTTGTACGAGTCATAAACCACTTGCCAAACTTTGTCTTTAATTATCGCATGACATATTGATCCTTGGACCGGGTACCTTTAGCAACGCTGTTATCATTTCGTATGCATGCCTGCAACTCTGGAAATATAAGGTCCAGTATCGCTTAGCCTATTTCCCCGATAATGCCGATAGTAGGCCTACATAAAACAAGAGGGCCAAGATGGCCCTGGATCGCTCACCTGAATTTTTGAGAGGACCATAACCAACTTTTTTTTAAAGTATTGAAATTTTGGAAACAAAATCAGTATTTTGCCAAGTAATTATAAAAAGGTCACCT
Organism: Hippopus hippopus; assembly: GCA_946811185.2. Lineage (NCBI taxonomy): Eukaryota > Metazoa > Mollusca > Bivalvia > Cardiida > Cardiidae > Hippopus > Hippopus hippopus. Next base: position 10,415,541 of record OX328099.1, read on the forward strand.
GAAAAAATCATTTCAAAATCTGTCACCACCCCTACAATCATCACCACAGCCATGTTTTTGACGAATCAGAATTCTGCAAATAAATTTTAGGATAGGTCACCCAAAGACCTTATCTTGAACAAGAGCACATGCCCGATAGTGGCTAAAAATATTGAGTTGAACAAGACCACCTCATGAGAGTGCCAATGATTGGCTGTTGGAACCTTGCTGGATAGTAAAATAAAATTCCAAATCGCAAAAGGGGCACAATTTGGACAAAACAATTTTGGAGTTAAATGCCCTTGTTGTATGGGTTGCTTTTTACTAGTGAACAATTATTCCGAGTTTTAAGTACATGTGTTGAGTGGAAGCCGAGATATAACAAAATGTCAAAGTTTTTGCACAACAACAACAACGCAGATGACGCCAACAGGGCTATGTCAATACCTCGATGTTTTCTTTGAAAACAGCTAAGCTAAATAAGGGGTATAATATAAGGATCATTTCTGTGAAATAACTTCAAAATCTGAATAGTGGTTTCAGAGAAGACAAAATTTTTAAGAATTCCTTCATGTCCTCAGAGAGCAATTAGCTTCCACCCACCACAGCCATGTTTCTTGACAGATAAAAATTTCGCGAATAAATTTTCAAAAGGGGCACCTATGGAACATTTCTGTGAAATTATTTCAAAATCTGACAAGTGGTTTAGGAGAAGAAGAATTTCAAAGAATTTCTTTATGTCCATACAGTGCAAAGATGCCCATCTCCACCCAGGCCATGTTTTTCAACGGATCAAAATTACACAAACAAACTTTAAAAAGGGTTACCCAAGGAACATATCTGTGAAATTATTTCAAAATCTGACCAGTGGTTTCAGAGGAGAAGATTATCAAAAAATTTCTTGGAAAATTCCATTTGGTTGCCATGGCAACCAGAGTTTTTGATGAATCAAATTATGTGAACAATTTTCAAAGGGGGCATCCCAAGGAACATTCCAGCCAAGTTTGGTCCAAATCGGCCAAGCGGTTAAGGAGGAGAAGACGTTTAAAGAATTGTTGACACCGCTGGACGCCAAGAGCCCCCCCCCTCCACAACGTCCATGTTTTTTAACGGATCAAAATTTCGCGAACAATTTTTGAAAAGGGTCACCCAAAGAACATATCTGTGAAAATATTTCAAAATCTGACCAGCGGTTTCAGAGGAGAAGATTTTTAAAGAATTTCTTGGAAAATTCCATTTGGTTGCCATGACAACCAGAGTTTTTGATGAAATCAAATTCTGTGAACACTTTTTAAAGAGGACCTCCCAAGGAACATTCCAGCCAAGTTTGGTTCAAATCGGCCAAGCGGTGTAGGAGGAGAAGATGTTTAAAGAATTGTTGACACCGATGGACGCCAAGAGCCCCCCCCTCCATCACGGCCATGTTTTTCGACGGATCAAAATTTCGCGAACAGTTTTTGAAAAGGGTTACTCAAGGAACATATCTGTGAAATTATTTCAAAATCTGACCAGCGGTTTCAGAGGAGAAGATTTTTAAAGAATTTCTTGGTTAATTCCATTTGGTTGCCATGACAACCAGAGTTTTTGATGAAATCAAATTCTGTGAACAATTTTGTAAAGAGGACCTCCCAAGGAACATTCCAGCCAAGTTTGGTCCAAATCGGCCAAACGGTGTAGGAGGAGAAGATGTTTAAAGAATTGTTGACACCGCTGGAGGCCAAGAGTCCCCCACCTCCACCACCGCCATGTTTTTCGAAGGATCAAAATTTCGCGAACAATTTTTGAAAAGGGTCACCCAAGGAACATTTCTGTGAAATTATTTCAAAATCTGACAAGTGGTTTAGGACAAGAAGATTTTTATTGAATTGTTGACACCGATGGACGCCAAGAGCCCCCCCCCCCTTCTACCACAGCCATGTTTTCCGACGAATCAAAATTTCGTGAACAATTTTTGAAAAGGGTCACCCAAGGAACATATCTGTGAAATTATTTTAAAATCTGACCAACGGTTTCAGAGGAGAAGATTTTTAAAGAATTTCTTGGTTAATTCCATTTGGTTGCCATGATAACCAGAGTTTTTGATGAAATCAAATTCTGTGAACAATCTTTAAAGAGGACACCCCAAGGAACATTGCAGCCAAGTTTGGTCCAAATCGGCCAAGCGGTGTAGGAGGAGAAGATGTTTAAAGAATTGTTGACACCGCTGGACGCCAAGAGCCCCCCACCTCCACCACCGCCATGTTTTTCGACGGATCGAAATTTCGCGAACAATTTTTGAAAAGGGTCACCCAAGGAACATATCTGTGAAATTATTTCAGAATCTGACCACCAGTTTCAGAGGAGAAGATTTTTATAGAATTGTTGACACCGATGGACGCCAAGAGCCCCCCTCTTCCACCACGGCCATGTTTTTCGACGGATCAAAATTTCGCGAACATTTTTTGAAAAGGGTCACCCAAGGAACATATCTGTGAAATTATTTAAAAATCTGACCAGTGGTTTCAGAGGAGAAGATTTTTAAAGAATTTCTTGGAAAATTCCATTTGGTTGCCATGACAACCAGAGTTTTTGATGAAATCAAATTCTGTGAACTTTTTTTTAAAGAGGACACCCCAAGGAACATTGTAGCCAAGTTTGGTCCAAATCGGCCGAACGGTGTAGGAGGAGAAGATGTTTAAAGAATTGTTGACACCGCTGGACGCCAAGAGCCCCCCCCCCCCCCCTCCACCACGGCCATGTTTTTCGACGGATCAAAATTTCGCGAACAATTTCTGAAAAGGGTCACCCAAGGAACATATCTGTGAAATTATTTCAAAATCTGACCACCAGTTTCAGAGGGGAAGATTTTTATAGAATTGTTGACACCGATGGACGGCAAGAGCCCCCCCCTTCCACCACGGCCATGTTTTTCGACGGATCAAAATTTCGCGAACAGTTTTTGAAAAGGGTCACCCAAGGAACATATCTGTGAAATTATTTAAAAATCTGACCAGTGGTTTCAGAGGAGAAGATTTTTAAAGAATTTCTTGAAAAATTCCATTTGGTTGCCATGGCAACCAGAGTTTTTGATGAAATCAAATTCTGTGAACCCTTTTTAAAGAGGACCTCCCAAGGAACATTCCAGCCAAGTTTGGTCCAAATCGGCCAAGCGGTTTAGGAGGAGAAGATGTTTAAAGAATTGTTGACGCCGCACGACGGACGACGCACGACGGACACAGCGTGCCCCTAAAAGCTCCCCTTGAGCACGTTGTGCTCAGGTGAGCTAAAAATTAATCGATCAAATAAGAATTCCTCAGGTAAACAACGTTTCAAATTTCTGAATAGTAGGTTGATTTGTTTAAACACACGAGCACGCGATAACTAGTAGATCTACATTGAATCATGTAATATGTGCTTGTTAAGTTTAAGACAGAAAATTTCTTTTTACGGGGTAGCTGACTGCCCTGGCTTAAATTGATCTACTTTTTGCTATCAGTTTATTCGAATGAATAAATGGTAATTTACGATTGGTGAATAAATGTGGACATCTTATTCTGCGGGACAATTTTAGGGCAAGTTCACGACAAGAATAATCAAGCGTTGCTACCGCTGATATCTTTCAAACTTTTACTCTATCATTTTTTAAGAGTCACCCTATAACCAATTACTGCATGTCTACATGTATTTTAGACCCATCAAGTGTAGCAGCAACTGCACCTTTGGATTTACCATACAGTCCCGATTTTTTACGACTCTCGGGAAGAAGGCTTCTGAAAACATTTTGGGAAAAGAAGGAAATGCTGGTAAACCAGCATTTTTTCTTTTCCCAAAATGTTTTCTCCCTCAAATCGGCTAATTCAAGTATTTAAGCCACATCTAAATTGTCATCTACAACTGTTTTCAGTTTTGACATGTCTTGAATTTTATTATGTGGTAAAGGTTAACATCTAATCCTGAAAGGAAGTCTAATTGAATATTTCGCTTTTCAACAATATGCAAAGCAATGACGAAAAAACAGGCGATTGCTAGTGGGATTACTTTTCATTATTTTTTCTTCATATTGCACCACAAAAGAGTTTTAATATCTGTATTCCAGTACTTACACCATCTATCGCTTTCTTGAAGATTTAGTTCTTGTTTTTAATGCTATCTCATGACATGACATTAGGCATAATACTGTCCCTTCTCTATACGTTAAGAAAACGAGTTGTGTGTTTGAAACACTCCCTCGGTTTTCTGTATCATTTACCGGTGAGGAACATTTTTCCTCTTCCCGAGGGAAAAATAAGCAGTTTAAGTTTTAAGACAGTATCTAGGAAATCATTCAAAAATGACTATTTCTCTTTCGCCAGGACTATGTTTCTCCTTTGCGTTTTTCATAAAAATAAGAAATATGTGATAAGCCTTTGCCAGACAACAAACTTTATGCTTGTCAAAATATTGAAAGCAGTTGCTGACGACAACGTAAATGTTGCTCAAAATATGGAATTTGTCTTTGAAAGTGTTGAAAAAAGGTGGAAAAAGGAGAAAATGCTGGTTAACAGTATTTTCTGTCCTTTACCAACAATGTTTCAAAAGCCTTAAATCTTCCTGAAGGTCGCTAAGACTGAAAGGACTCTGTGGTAATAGGTTAGACTGGCCCATGCAGGAAACTGGTCTCCGGTGTAAAAGAGCCATTTTGAAAAGGGGGATAAATCCATAGCAAAAAATATCGACCAGGGTCAGCCTGCGCTGTCCGCGCAGGCTGACCTGAATCGAAACTTTTTGCTATTGGCCAATTTTCTTCATTTACAAGGACCATTCTAACTCAGGATTCAGACTGATTGTTAGACAGAATAGATTTAATGAATCCATAATTATGTAATGACTAGCTTGGCTTTGTATAGTACATCATGGAGAGGCTTTAGAGCCCTTTTATCACAGAGCATGGCTCATATATATAAGTCGTGCTCTGTGAAAAGGGGGCTTAATGCATCTGCGAAACGTATTGACCCAGGTCAGCCTGCGCGGTCCGCGCAGGCTGACCTGGGCCGACACTTTTCGCTATTGGTCAATTTTCTGTATGTCAAAGGACCAATCTACCTCATGATTAAGTCGGTTGTTTAAAAAGTGGCTGTTATAGATCCATAAGTATGTGACGGCTTTGGCTGGTATCATGCATCACGGAGATGCATTAAGCCCCCTTTTGTCCGAGCATGACTCATATATAGTAGGCTACTTATTCGCGTTTAAGTTTATCAGGGGAGGTAACCAGTGTGTACATGCAAAAAGAGATTTACCGGAAAAAGACAGGTCAATGTTTTATTTTAAATTGGCCTGTCATGTAAAATTTCAGACGAAAGGATGAAAGGATATCAATTTCATTTTACATATTATGTAAATTATAAATTATATGAATTATAGATTACAGGAATTATAAATTCATTGAAAAATATCCTTAGAATATATTTTATGGTATATTTATTAATTGTCATTAATTTCATTAATTTGTAATGCTAGCATCAAAAAATATAATCGTAGTCTATTTTTTTTTTTTTTTTATCTATTCTAAACAAAAAATTAAAAAAGAAATACATGTATCATGAGGGGGAAAAAAAAGTAAAATTTATTTTATCGTATACTGTCTACCTGTCATTGAAACTGACGTGAGGTAGAAAAGATATATCAATCAAGAAATAAACTCTTTATTCATAACCAAATGACGAAATTTCAAACGTGTTCAAATTGAACGCATTCGCAGAAGACAAAGAAGGAAATTGTGGCTCGTGGCAATAGGAGATAATACAGGTTTCCAGCATTCTCTCCTTTTCCCACAATGTTTCTTTAAAGGCTTCTGTAACAGAGTCGTTTGGTAAATGGTTAAACCGCCAAAAAAACAAACTCAATGATTATTTCTGGTCCTAAGTAAAAACCGTGCAATATTATGGTTGTTTTTTTCCAAAATGTCTCTGCACAGCCGACAGTGTAGATCAAAGGTCAGGCTGGCCGATTTGTGCAGCCTTATCTTGATATACATTGGCCGCAGAGGCCACAATAGTAGTGAAATGCTTTTTAACTCTTTGCAAAACAATCCCAGGTTTCAACCACACTGAAGAAGAAGGTTTTTGAAAAAGTTGTGGGAAAAGGTGACGAGCATTGTCGCATTTTTTAGCATGTCAAAGACAAATATCGGTTTTTCAAATTTCATTCAATTTGTCGTCTTCATAATTTGCTGTCAATTTTGTCGAGAGAACATTTGGTCGTTTGACTAGGAGTTAAGAATGTAGGCCCAGCCGGCGGATTTAGTTAACCTTTGCTAAAGGCCATTTGTGTTCTGGAGATATCCTAGACAAATTAACCTTGGGGTCTTGTTTCCGGCTGAAAGCAATATCTGTTTTTCTGGTGCCCAAACGGCCAGCTGTAAATACCGCAGTCTTGACCGGTACGAGTCCAGGACAAAACCTCAGGGTCATCAATTCATAAAAAATAGTGGTTGTTGTTACTCAATCTATTTACACTGTAATGTAAACCACAACTCCAAACTAACAGATTGAATTTATATGTTTTATTTAGGGCCGGAGGCCTTTATTTACTTAAAATAAAGTTTTTATTCGTATCCATTAACCCTTAGGCTGCGAAGCGCGACTCTCTGACCTTTTGCGGACAGTATAGATCAAGATCAGACTGCACAGAACGTGCAGTCTGATCTTGGATCTACACTGTCCGATGAGAAGTTATTAATTCCCCAAACAAAACTTTGAAATGGCAGTATTTGGGTTTCACTACCTGAAAGAAAATTTCATATTAGTTATATAGCAGGATAAGTGTTAACATACTGAAATAATAGGTGGTCGGTAAGTGGGATATTGTTTTTATTTAAATAAACGTAACATAAACGTCTTCCTTTGCGACGTAGGCCTACTCAATTTTCAGTAATATCCAACGAACGTCACTGGATCTTCTGTCAAATACGATTCATGCTCCGTGAATAGGGGAATTAATTTCTGCATTTGTAAAAAGTATCGACACCTGTCAGCCTGCGTAGTCCGCGCAGGCTGACATCGGTAGAAACATTTTGTTATTTGTAAATTTTCTGCATGTCCAAGGACCATTCTACTCCATAATTCAGTCGGTTGTTTGCACAAAATGGATTTTATATATCCATATTTGTGAAGATGGGCTGAATGTATCTGCAAAATAGTATCGACCCATGTCAGCCTGCGCAGAATGCGCAGGCTGACATGGGTCGAAACTTTTTGCTGAATGTAAATTTTCTGCGTGTTCATGGATCATTCTACCTCATAATGCAGTCGAATGATAGATTGAATGGATTTTATGGTTCCTTGATTTTGTGGTGACTTGCTCGGTACAATGCATTACGGAGATGCATTCAACCCTTTTTCACAGAGCATAGTTCAATCATATGATGACTCGCTTGGTCTCATGCACGACGGAGATGAATTAAATCTCTTTGCCAGTGCATGGTTCATATATGGCCTGCAACACGCGAAAAGGGGCATTCGGACATTTGCGTAAAGTGTCGTCTCGGATCAGCCTGCGCAGATTTTGTCCTACAGTAGACTTGCGCAAAACAGAAAATTACATAAAAACGGAAAGTGTCGTCTGACCGGACTGCGCAGGCTGATCGCAGACGACACTTTACGCAAATGTCCGAATGCCCCTTTTCGCGTGTTGCAGGCCATATTATAGAGTTGCCATGGGCCCATATTTACATGCCATTCTTAACATCATTCTTAGTCATTTTTTAAAGCATTTTTTTTCTGAATTTCACACTAACGTAACTTCTGATTGGCTAAATTAAATAGCTAAGCCAATCAGAAATTGCGTTAGTTTCTAAGTCTTGAGTAAGACAATGAGTGCACTGTGGCATGGTTGATGAATGCAGGCACAGATTTGGTGAAGCGAATAAGTGAAATGGTGCCGAGGTATTTTGTAATTTTGTTGTGCTTGATGTCAAGTTCAAACAAGCAAAGATCTCCAGTTAAGATTAGATGTCCTTTCATACGAGTATATGCCAATATAGATATAAAATTTACAACATTTTAACCCTTTCCCAAACGTACAAAATTTGAACTTGTTCAAATCAAATCGTTCCAGGTGGTATGTCTAATAAGGCTAAAATGGTTAACTTTGTCTTAGAAAATGAGGAAAAGAATTTTGGAAAAGAAGAAATACTGTTTACTAGCATATTCTCACTTTACCACAAATTGAAAAAAAAAAAAGGCTTTCTCCTTGAGGGTCGTTAAAAAGCGGGGGTAGAATGGAAAAGGGTTAAGGTAAGAACTATTTTGAAATTAGTTCAAAGCCACTGGCTGCTTTCCAACACAAGCATCATCGAAACAATTAACAGCGGTGGGAGAGGAATGAATTCTGTCAGAATGACTATCAGAATGACTATCATCAATCCTCGGAAAGAAATTCGCGGAGGTTGAGATTCGAACTAGCGTCCCTTGTTTCAAATCCTGTTCGTTACCGACTGAGGAACTGGGCTCCGCTGAAAGGTAAATGGTTAACTGTTTACCAAACAAAACAATTTTAGACTGGTCCTATTTCAAAGAACTTGCAAACGTCTTATCAAATGCTACTCATACCATGGTATTTATATTGGATAGGATAGGATAGAAACCTTATAGGAAAAGGGGAAAATGCTGGTTTCCAACATTTTCTCCTTTTCCCACAATGTTTTAAAAAGCTTTCCTCGTCAGGGTGGTTAGAAGTCGGGACAGTGGGGTTAAATGGATAACATAACACAAGCATCTCCCCGCTTTGGGTTTACTTCAAGTTTTACCCTGGAAACTCCACAAGCCCTTTTGAAAAATGAATATTGTTTAGTCCAGATCTGATAAAACGAATAAATAAATAGGCGCCGAGATATACATGAGTCATGCTCGGCCAAAAGGGGTCTTAATGTATCTCCATTATTATGCATTCAAAAAATCATTTTTTTTTAACAACAAACTTCAAATCCTGAGGTAGAATTGTCCTTGGACATAAAGAAAATCAGCCAATGGCAAAAAATTTCGGCCAATGTCAACCTGCGCGGAGTGCGCAGGCTGACACGGGTCGATACTTTTTGCAGATGCATTAAGCCTCTTTTCGAAGAGCATGGCTCACATATATATGAAATTTTGTGGAACTCGGTGCAAAAAAAAAAAACCCGCAAAACATTTATACAAACAAATGCTCATTGAGTGAAACATGGAAAGTAATTTTTATTTCAAAATATGTCTGCGTAAGTGATTAAATGTTTAACATTTAAGAAACAAGGCCAACGACCTAGAAGAAAAATGCTTCTGGAAGCATTGTTAGAAAAGGAGAAAATACTGATAACCGGGTTTGTCTCCTTTTCTTAAAATGTTTTCTACCATTTGGAAGATAAATTCTACTATCTGACCCACATTTAATTTGTCGTCTGCAAATGCTTTAAATTTAGGCAAGTCCAACATTTTGTCGTCTGATAAGGAATTAAGGAATAGATAATTGATGTAAGTTTAATACACCATATCAACTACATGTATACATTATATTGGTTAGTCATCATCTTCATCATAGCCGTAGGAAAACCGACGTCTGGAAAACCTTGGACCTCCACCAAAATCGTCGTCAAAAAATCGTCCAGAAAATCTTCCAGGCATGAAACCCCTTCCTGAGCCAAACCTTCCTCCTGAAGATCCAGGAAATCCGCCAAAACCCCCGCCTAAGCCTCCGCCTAAACCCCCACCTCCGGCAAAACCTCCACCTGCGCCCCCGCCAAATCCTCCTCCTACGCCTCCGCCTAAGCCTCCGCCTAAACCTCCGGCAAAACCTCCACCTGCGCCCCCGCCAAATCCTCCTCCTCCTACGCCTCCGCCTATGCCTCCGCCTAATCCTCCGCCAAAACCTCCACCTGCGCCCCCGCCAAATCCTCCTCCTAAGCCTCCACCTAAACCTCCGCCAAAACCCCCACCTCCAACTCCGCCAAATCCTCCAAAGCCCCCGCCTAAACCTCCGCCTAATCCATCACGTGAGAATGAAAACGGTCCGCCAAATCCACCAAAACCAAGAAATCGGGAACCGAAACCAGGTGACCGGAAACCGACGAAGTCGAAGGACGGGTTAAAGCCACCAAATCTTCGGAATCGGATTCGTCTTCGGAAAATCCTCGGGGACCTGAATCTGTAGCCGAACCCTCCAGATCGAAACCCGGATCCAAATCCGAATGACAGCGGAAGTATTCTCGGTGATATCCGGAAGCTTCTTACCGGTGAAAAAGAAGCAAATGACCCCGAAAATGGGGCCAAGGATGCAAAACCCGGTGCACGGAAACTTCGCCTTCGAGGAATGTGGGCCGCACAAGAACACAGGAGAAGTACGAAGACCAACGTTTTGTTCACCATTTCCAACTCTGCAAAGAAATCAAACAGATAGGTCTAAACAGGTCGGCGGATTAGTGATATTGTTCGACAATTTGGGGATACATCAAGGATGTACGACATAGATCACGACAATGTTGAATTGCTGGTAAATGTATCTTTTAGCAACATTTTTTTCCCTCTTTTGTTGTCCGGACTCTTGATATACGAGTCCAGATCTACGTAAACGCCAAAAATCGTAGATGGTGGAAGAATTAATGATAACCAATAAGTAGGTTTATATGTGTGATATTTTCTATGTAAAAAAAGGGTTTAATGCATCTGAAAAATGTATCGACCAAGGTCAGCCTGCGCAATCAGCGCAGGCTGACCTGGGTCGAAACTTTTTTGCTACCAGTCAATTTTCTGCATGTCAAAGCAGCAGTCTACATTATAATTCAGTCGGTTGTTAGACAATATGTATTTTATGGGTCCATGATTAATTATTTATGTGATAACTTGCTTGGTATAATGCGTCAGAGAGAATTATTAAACCTCCTTTTTGCCAGAGCACCGCTTATATAATTAATGCAACACATGAATTATTTAGCAGACGATATTTTAATCTCCCCTATGTCTAAAGCATTAGCATGCGACAAATTAAAGTTGCCTCAAGATTGGAGATTTTTCGGTGAAAAGAAAGAAAACATTGAGCGAAAAGGAGAAAATACTGGTTCCCAGCATTTTTATCCTTTTTTTCCAGAATGTTTGCAAAAGTCTCGTCCCATCGTGTCGTTCACCTTTTACTACAAAAATACAACTTTTAACGAGCCAGTAGGAGAAAGCTTTTGAAAACAATCATGGGAAAAGGAGAAAATGCTGGTAACCAGCATTTTCTCCTTTTCCCATAATGTTTTCTATCCTGGCAGAGAACTCAAGGATATTTGTAGTAATTTGGAAATTGTCATCTGCAGGTGTTTTGAATATGAACGAGTCCAAAATATGTCGTGTGGGAAAGTGTTAAAATACGGGCCTTGTTTGGTGAAAGGTGAAGGAAAGACGGACAAGACAAGGTGCCGATCTTTGTACCACACGATTTTCGACTTTCAGGCAAAAGTCATAAGTTAGAATATTGTAGTCGTAATCGGAGAGCATGGGTTTCAGTCCGATCCCCCCTTTTGTTTAATACTTGAGTGTTGCTTTTTTCACAAAGGACGACAATGGAACCGATAATCAGTTTTTTCAACAGATCTGTACAGACCGTGAAAGGAGACAACGGCAACGAGTGATTGTTAACTGTTTGACTCTTTACCAAACGACACTGAACTTTTAGACTTTACCGAATTGAAAGTATTTGCAGACGACAGTTTGAATATGATTCAAAAGATGGAATTTTACTTAAATAGGTTAGAAATGATTGTTGGAAAAAGGAAAAAATGCTGGTTACCAGCATTTTTTCCCCTTTCCTACAAAGTTTTAAAAGCTTTTTTGCCTATAGTCGATGATAGTCGGGATTGTATGGTAAAATGTTAAAGGCTAATGGTCGAATGATGTTGAGCTAGGAGCTCTCAACCTTTTCTTTTAACTATGCTGAAGTTTGTATTCTAATTTGAGAATTTGTAGAAATACAAGTAGTTTAACATTTTACCACACAATCTTGAGTTTTAACGATCGTGGGGAAAATGATAGATCTAATTAACCAGAGAATGCCTGTGTACAGCATTTTCACATTTTCTGTCAATGTTTATACCCTATCAAAGAAAAAATCCATGTTTTGGTACTGGTAGATTGTTACTATACACAAATTTAAATCGAATGTTTGAATGATGATGTACGCTTCTTACTGATACCTTGGTTAGGTTTACCGCGCTGGCCTGATGGCAAACGACATTTACTATATATTTAACAAACGACAGAATGTTGTACTCAATCAAATAGAGGACTGTAACATACGACAAACTACATTTAGTTCAAATGATGATTTCTGTCTTTGATAACCTTATAACTTTATCCTAGTGACAGAGAGCACAAAATACACATGAACCATGCTCTGTGAAAAGGGGGCTTAATGCATCTGCGAAGAGTATCGATCCAGGTCAGCCTGCGCAGTCCGCGCAGGCTGACCTGGATCAAAACTTTTCGATATTGGTCAATTTTCTGTATGTCAAAGGACCAGTCTAGCTCATGATTAAGTTGGTTGTTTAAAAAAAGGGGATATTATGGATCCATAAGTATGTGACGGCTTGCTTGGTACCATGGATCACGGAGATGTATTAAGCCCCCTTTTGTCAGAGCATGGCTCATATAAAAGAAAACGACGGGACAAGGAAATCACTGCTGTTATGGGCAATAGTTATCCGTCACACTGATTTCATTTTAAACAAAATCAAACATATTAAAGTTAAGAATTTTTTTTAATCACTCCTTATCAAGGTCCCTTTTCATTTTCTACATGTAAGAGATCAATTGCATTGAACTGGTAATTGGTTCCTAAATTATTACCGTTATTTTTAACAAAGTAACGTCCGAATATATGAAAGGAAAAGAATGATTATACTGGAATCCAGGCTGAGCTGTAGCTAACGCGCGGCCTTTGAAGGAATGATGCTCTGTTGACAACATTTTTCTTTTTAAATTTTCACTAAAGATAGCTAAAAAGCTAACGGGAACCAGCACAGCACCCGACAGGAAGCCACAGCGTGACCAAACGACGATCATGCGGTTAGATTGTTGCTGCTGTGAGGTTTGTTCTATGCACTACTTTACAGTTCCTGTAAGTTTTCAAAGTTTGAAACAATCTGGGCTATCTGTAGGCCTTTATTAAAGGGCACCCTAATGGGATTCGTATAACATCGCTTTCATCGCCAAAAAAACGTACGGATTCGGCTAAGATTCGGGTAATCCTTTATTGATCGGCCGATAGACGCTGGTTCCCCGCATCGATTACGGAATACCCGAGTCCTAGCCAAATCCGTACGATTTTGGCGATGAAAGTGCGATTTTACACGAATCCTATTAGGGTGCCCTATCCTTAATAAGGCAATCGAGCGTCTCGTAATATGTTTGGCAGATATGGAAAAAGAGCATTACAGCATATGATACAAAATAATGCAAAAAGTGCAGTCTGACTTTTGATCTACACTGTGCGATCATTTGAGCTTTGCATGGCGGGAATAAAATCCAACACTTTATGTCGCAGTTTAACTCTTTACCAGACAATCCCTTGTTTTAACGACCCTTGGGGAGAAGCCCTTTGAAAACATTGTTGGAAAAGGAGAAAATGCTGGTAACCAGCATTTTCTCCATTTTCCACAACGTTTTCTACTGTATGAAGGACAAATTCTTCCATTTGAGGTATCTTTAAAATGTCGTCTGCAAATACTTTGAATTTGGACCAGTCTAAAATTTTGTCGTTTGGAAAAGAGTTAAAGGCCCTCTAGCGGCCAAAATTAATCAATAAGTAACTTTATTTCAAGTTTTAAGATTTTTTTTCTGGCAGCGACTGGAACTTTGACCAATTGTACTGTAACACATTACAGATTCGGAACAAAATCCATTCTTGTAAATGATATGAATTAACACTTACCCTGCTAAATAAGTCAAATGAAACTTTCAAGCCGATATTAAAAACCTGAATAATCCTTTTTCAAAGTTATGTTTTGGTAAAAAATATCTCCTTATCTTACAGAACGTGCAGTCTGATCTTGGATCTACACTGTCCGCAAAAGGTCAGCGAGTCGCGCTTAGCAGCCGAAGGGTTAAATTTACCTGTTATTTGACCGCCGAATTGTTTTCTTTTGGCTGCCAGTGGCCATTTAAGAAATCAAAGTTTTTTTTCATGTTATTATGCATATTTTGCAAGGATGTTTTTAGAGTCGTATGCAGCAAATATATGTTACGGATTAAAGAAATAAATTACCTTAGATGTTAACACCGGTCACCTTCACATAGATAAATGCCACGTTCTGGCTTCGAAGTGAACGGCCGGGCTGTTATATAACGTGAGTCATGGAACACTGGATTTGTGTTCAGTTTGAATTTATTATTGCATTATCATTAACTTAAACTTTATCCTGCTACGTTTAAAGATGCACCCTTATAGCCAGAGAGTAAACAAACGCTGTTACAACTTTACAATGTGTAGAATCTAGATAGCCGTGTAAACGTAGATAAAAAGTCGATATAAGGTGTATGAGGTAAAGAAACTGGAAGGATTTGTCTTCGATTTAAACCGGAAACTGTGGTTGTTATGTCTATGGCTAGCCGCAATACATGGATCCGTGGAAATCGATATTTGACCAATCAGGTCATCGCATTTATTTTATCCGATGTGCAGCCTTGTTGTCTGCTATTTCGGCTCCGAAATAAACGACTGTTAACGTTGGAGGGGTGCGATAGCATTTATATATTTTGTGTTTTAAACGTTTGAATTTAAGAAAAAGTTTAAAATATGTGCTTTGCGAACGTGTACCGCTGACGTGAGATCACGCAGAGGCTGTAGACAAGTTTGAATTATGATAATGACTGAAAATTTGGACATATGTAAAGAGTTCTGATCAGCGGTATATTACACAATGGATATTAATTAAATCTGTAGTTTTTTCCCCTCTGAAAAATTCTGAAAGAGAGAAGAAAAAAAAAAAAAGTTTTAAATTGGAAAACAAAGGTAAAAATAGACCTATATAAAATACTAATAAAAAGAAAATACGTTTACTTGAATATCTAACCTTGTTCAATAACCTATGCACATCCAAAAAGTGGCCGCGTGACTTGTCACCAATGTTTCAGTTTGACGTTAGTCTTAACCCATGATGCATGAAGAATATGCTGAATGTGTAGATATAGATCAGATTGCAAATTACATGGAATTAAGTCTTGGATTTAAACTATCTGCTATCTACAATAAGCACTCTGACGTGTAGTTTTTACTGTCTTCCTCTCTAAGAGTAGATTTCAATCGTAAAAAGGTCTATTTTCTATACTGGTGGAAGTTCAGTTCAATAGGCAACTTGTAAATTTTTCTTTTGATTAGCCGTTTTAGCCCTTTACCACATAAGCCCGAGTTTCAACGACCCTGAGAAAGACAGATTTTGAAAGCATTGTGGAAAAGGAGAAAATGCTGATAACATTTATTTTCTCCTTTTCTCACAGGGTTTTGTGCTCTTTCAAAAACAAATTTCAATTGTTGAGTCATTTATTTTGTTGTCTGCAAATGTTTGAGTTTTTGTATTGTTCTAAAATTTTGTCATTTGGTGAAGAGTTCAAGTGGATTAGCACATCTGCCATGTCAAAGGGTGTGTTGGTAAACTGTTAATTGATAGGAAGTGTGTTTGATTGCAAACCAATTTGCTGCTCTAATCAACTTGACCACCCGTTGTCTTCAGTATATCATAAGATAAAACAAACTACCGTCAATGATATTAACAAGTTTCTTAATTGGCAGCACACTTAACGCATTTTAAAATAATCAGACAACCCTTTCCCCCTTAACCTGATATTGAAATTGTTCATAAACCTTCACCTCTCTGTAGAACCAGACCAATCTATAAATTTTTCGAAATGCTTGTAATGCAGTGTTACTTAATTGGGTATGATGTTGAGACGACTTTACTAGCGCTACGAAAACAATAAGTATATTTAATTCTATTATTCTGTGATAAAACGGAGTGTTGTTGATGTGTTTTATTCTTTCTCATTGAAGTTCAAAACTTTGTTTAACCAAGTAGATCTATTACATTGTCCGTAGCCCCCGTAATTCGCCCTTTTTGTACATATCCTTGTGTAATTTAGTTCAAGCATCTTGAAATTACTTACCGAGAATTTATCATCGGCAGAAGCATATGATTTAAATATTTTTTTCCGGAATTTTATTGAGAGAAACAGTCATGACAGCACGATTTAAGTAGCCTATCTGCTATACTGTATATGTATTTACTGTGGTTGTTTGGGAGCCCTTGGCAACAGTAACTAAGGAAGTCGGTTTATCTTATCACCACGGATCCATGTATAGAATAAAATGCATTTTTCTATCCGTCGTAATCTGTGCAACCTTGCAACCGTCAGGGGCAACATTTGGCACGAAGGTACAAGAATGATTATAATATCATAAAATAAAGATAAAATTGGTTACAAAACTGGATGAAAACGAGTAAAGATGCATCTTTAAGTGTTTGAACCTTTTTTTTAATACAACGAAATTTTAGACTGATCCAAATTGGTAGCATTTGCTGACCACAAATTTTTGTTCTAATATTGTGACTAGTCTTAAAAGAGTAGAAAACATTGGAAAGGGAGAAAATGCTGGTTAATTGTATATTCTCCTTCTCCCACGATGTTTTCTATAACTTTCTTTCTCAGAGTCTTTAACTCTGGATATTGTGGTAAAGGGTTAATGGAACTAATCATCATTTGGCATGCAACACGTAAAAAGGGGCATTCGGACATTTGCGTAAAGTGTTGTCTTGGATCGGCCTGCGCAGTCTGCGCAGGCTAATCCGAAACGACACTTTCCGTTTTTATGTAATTTTCTGTTTTGCGCAAGTCTACTGTAGCACAAAATCTAATGAAGTCGTAAAGTGCCGTCTCGGATTAGCCTGCGCGGACTGCGCAGGCTGATCCGAGACGGCACTTTACGCAAATTGTCCGAATGACCGTTTTCGCGTGTTGCAAGCCATTTAAGAAGCGTTTACTGATTATAAATTGGAAAGGTAAAGCAAAGCAGTCTAGTTATTGAAAACAGCATAGCGCGCCTTTTCCGTAATACTGTGCAGACTTGCTGGCTGCTGTTGATAAATAAGCCATGCCATGGCAAAAAGGGTATTTAATACATCTCCGTGACGCATTACACCAAGCGAGTCATCACATAATAATAATGGATCCATAAAAACCTTTTTTTGTCTAACAACGGGTTGAATGCTGCAGTAGAATGGTCCTTGGGCACGCAGAAAAGCTGAACGGTGCGGTAGAATGGTCCTTGGACATGCAAAAATTTTTTATAAAAATATCAAAAAGTTTCGACCCATGTCAGCCTGCGCGGACTGCGCAGGCTGACATGGGTCGATACTTTTTGCAAATGCATAAACTCCCTCTGCCATGCTCCAACAAAAGGAGGCTTAATGCATCTCCGTGATCCATGGTACCAAACAAGCTATCACATACTTATGGCTACATAAAAGCCGACTTAATTATTACGTAGACTGGTCTTTGGACATACATAAAATTCACCACTAGCGAAAAGTTTCGGCTCAGGTCAGCCTGCGCGTTCTGCACAGGCTGACCTGGGTCGATAGTTTTCTCGGGCGCATTAAGCCCCCTTTTCACAGAGCATGGGGCTCATATATTATCCGCTTCGGCAAGGACGTTAGAGGCACTGATATAAAAACAGAAAAAAATATAAAAGGCAATTTTACTTTTTTCCAGGTTAATTATTACAACACTCGATCATTCGAATAAGGAAATGGCGAGCCTGTATGAATACATTAATAATCATTGATTCATCTGTATGTAATTTGCGGTTTCAGTTTGGAACATTGATCTTATAGCCTGCTTGTGGTTACCTAGATCTGAGCTATGCTCTGGCAAAAGGGGGCTTAATGAATCTCTGTGATGCATTTATACCAAACAACTTATCACAATATTATGTATCCTTAAAATCCGTTTCGTCAAACAACCGACTAAATCATGAGGTAGACTGGTCCTTTGACAAGCAGAAAATTGACCAATAGCAAAAAGTTTCGGCCCAGGTCAGCCTGCGCCAATTGCGCAGGCTGACCTGGGTCGATACTTTTTGCAGATGCATGAAGCCCCCTTTTCACAGGGCATGGATCATTCCTTTGTCAAAAAGTTTGAAAAGATTTCGAAATGCAATAATTCTTAAACCACAAATATCTGAGAGATGATCGAACAAAAAGGGGTTGAAATTGAGCTATGCTCTGGCAAAAGGGGGCTTAATGCATCTCCGTGATCCATTATACTCATCGAGTCATCATCTAATGTTGGACGCATTAAATGCATTTTTTTTCCAACAACCGACTGAATCATTAGTTAGAATGGTCCTCGCACATACAGAAAATTGACTAATAGCGAAAAGTTTCGGCCCAGGTCAGCCTGCGCGGAATGTGCAGGCTGACCTGAGACGATACTTTTCGCAGATGCATTTAGCCACCTTTTGCCAGAGCATGGCTTAATTCTATGCATCTCCATGGTGCATCTTAAAAAGCAAGTCATTACATAATTATGGATCCATAAAAAACCATTTTGGCTAACAAGAAGATGAATCCTGAAGTAGAATGATCCTTGGAAATGCAGAAAATTTACCAAAAAGCAAAAAAATTTCGACCCAGGTCAGCCTGCGCGGACTGCGTAGGCTGACCTGGGTCGATAATTTTTGCAGATATATTTTGACCCCTGTTTACAGTGCATAGTTCATATTGAATAAAAATATCTTCATGTGGCTGATTTAAATACATGTATCTATAAATATCTATATTTGGCTTAAATATGGGCTTGTATCCCCCGACCATTGTCAACAATATTCCTAGTCTAGTTCTTACGAACTTTCTCAACTTAAAAGTAACGTATCTTCTGATTGGCTAAACCAAGTTTTTCAGACAATCAGAAATTGCTTTACTCCTCAATCTAGAAGACTAAGAATCGCAGTTTAGAATAGCGAATACGGGTCCATGCAGTTGTGTGTTAAACAATAGGATGCGTGCCGTATATATTTTGAACATCGGTTTAAATCTAGGTACCCGATCACGTTGGTCACAAGGGCAGATTGAACCAATAGTGGCGATCTTCTTTACTACCTGGATAAGCTGTGGATAAAACAAGAAATATCTTTAAAAAAGATAGACGGCGTAAAATTTGCCAGCAAATGGGCAGGGTTCTTAAGTTAAACATGTCTACATTTTTGATCAAACGCAAGTTTCTATTTATTTGTTTTTTATCAGTACCAAAAAGTAGGTCAAAAGCTGCGCTGGAAAATGCTCTGTATCATTTAGGTTTTCTTCGATTTTCTTGACTGACATCCAAGTCCGTGCGTGCATTTATACATGTATTTTTTTTTTCACTCTTTTAGAGCAGTATGCCATAGTTGTAGTTGTAATAACATGAGTCTGCAGAAATGTTGAAGCGCCGCTTTTGGATCGCGCTACGGGCTAGAGTTGGGCTCATTTAAACCCTTAGGCTGCTAAACGCGACTCAAGACATTTACGGACAGCGTAGATCAAATATTAGACTGCACATAAAATGCAGCCTGATCTTGGACCGACACTGTCCTATCAGGAAATATTTTCCTGTAAAAAATAACTTTGTAATAGCAATATTTAGGTGTTTACTACTGGACTGACAGCTTCATTTAACTTTTCTAACAGGCTAAGGCTTAAACATGGCGCTGTTCCCTTGTCGATTTTTTTTTTTAATGCCGAATTATTGCGAATTGCATTGCTTTTTGTAACTTTTCGTACTCCAATGCGAGTTATTTTGACATTTTTCTCCTAGAAGTATAATGTTGCATCTTTTCTTTTCTTCGTTTACTTGTTTACACAAGCTCCGCAGTCCTCGGACGAGAACGCAGCCTACTTTTAGTTTCTCCTTGCCTGGGTTCCAGTCCGTTCTTTTTTTTTCCTTTTCTATCATTCGGACGTAACTTTGTCGAAAATGACGGCCTTGGATCATTTGAAAACCGATCGCAGCGACATCTACTTTCCTCCATCTCACAGTCTGGTAAACTAAATGTCGCTGCAATCGGTTTTGGAATGTAAAAAACTAAAAATAGATATCGAAATTCCAAAAGCCTCAGCCTGATCGCTTCCTGTTTGTGTGCCACAATAATGACGCACAAACATTGTCAACAAAATTTTAAACGGGTTAATCAAAATAACTTTGGAGGATGGTTTAACAATAATTCCTAATCGTTTCGGCTGGTTGTTTCTGAATGTTTTTCAAAAAGATGCTGTAACTATGAGGACATCAACCGTTGTGTTTAAATTGGTCGAAAATTGGGCAAATCCATCGTTATTAACATTGTGACGTCACGCGATAAAACAAGTCTAAAACTAGATTTTCGGCACAACTGTTAATCATGGGAAGACCGTCGATTGTCCCCTGCCGGTATATATCGGAAGCGATAAAGAGATGCTGCCAAAGATCAGTGGCAGACCTCTTTTAGCAGAGAGTGAAAAGGAGTAATTATTTATTACCGCCTGGACCCATCTAAGTTTCCCCTTGAACGAAAAATTAAATTGGTTTTCCATGTAACCAAGACTGTTAAAGTTTTATACGTATTACATCAACGTCAAACTGTAAACCCTTAAAGTGTCTTTTGCAACCTAAGTTGCCTTTTCGGTCAGTGTAGATCAAAATCAGACTGCACGAAATGTGCAGTCTGATTTTTGATCAACACTGCCCGCTTTACTGAGACATCTGTGACAGAAGAAAACCTGACATTGCTCTTAATAACGTCTTATTTCTGGAATAAAATTGCGAGTGGGTTTAGTAGGTGCTATATGGGTTACATTGATACAAAAAAAATAGCATATTAACGTTCTTGATACGGTCACAAAGGAATGAGGAAGATTCTCCTGAAATGTAGTGACATTTTTATTGGTATTAACTATACCTTGTAAAATATACCTTAAAATAATGTCAAAACCAGCCGTAGGTTTGGGACAATTCATTCGTTTTTCTTTCTTTTTTTCCTTTTTACGGACAGTGTAGAAAGATGAAACTACTTGATGTATGAATGTTTTTCTGACCAAATTACCATGATATCGCGGCTTCTACTCCCTGCAGACTAAAAGTCTCCATTTCATACATGCCAAAGTGTAATTTACATCAGGTCGCGAGGTATAATCAGACCGTGCGTACTTCTATAATAATACCCCCATTCCACTGGGCGGCGATTCCGCTACGCTTCGAAATTTTGGTCAAAACGCCGTGAATCGTTGGAGAAAAGGCAACAGCGCAGTAGAAACGCCTTGATCGTAGTAGAAGCGTATCGAAAGCATCGTGACCACCACTTAAATAAACGTCCAATCCATTGAGCAGCGATTCCGCTATGCTTCGAAATCATTGTAAAAAATGCCGCAAAGCGTCGCAGGAACGGCAACAGCGCTGTAGAAACGCTTTGATCGTAGTAGAAGCTTCCTGATGGCCACGTCACGGCGCTTGTTTTGACCTTGCTTAAAATTTATGTAGCGGGATCGCCATGGATTCGAAGCGCCACAAAAGCGTAGTAAAAGCGTAGCAAGAAATTCGTGAACGCAACAGTATTGTAACCGCAGCGCGAGCGACGTAGCGCAAGTGCAGTGCATTGTAACAAAAGCAACACCTAAGTAGTAGTAAAGGAAGGGAGTATGGGAACTACCCAGGCCGGGGGTAGTTCCCATACTCCCTTCCCTGAGCGCCCTATATCACCGTCCCTGACAAAAAATGTGTCCCTATATGCTGTCCCCGAAAGATTTTTTTAAAAAAATATCCCATACTCTCTACCCTGAGAGGGATTTAGCATTCAAAATGGCGGCCTTGGGGAGGACATTCTGGGGATGTGTCCCTAGGCTCCCGTCCCTGAGCGGAATTTTTTGCAAAAAAAGGGAAAAGGGCGGGAGTTTTTCCTAGGCTCTCTACCCTGAGAGGGATTTAGCATTCAAAGTGTCGATCTTATGACTGACAGGCTGGGTAAAAAATGGTCAGATCACTGAGTTGGACTTAGTTTTTTCACCCTATGGATGATTTTTTTCTCTTTCTAATTGCCTGACCATTGAGTTGGACTTAGTTTTTTCCACCCTATGGATGATTTTTTTCTCTTTCTAATTGCCTGACCTTTGAGTTGGACTTAGACTTTTTTCTGCATCTCTATGAATGATTTTTTCTCTCTAAATGGAATTTGTTCCTATATCGCTGAGTTGAACTTAGACTTTTTTCTTCCCTATGTATGATTTCTAAATGTCTGATCACTGAGTTGGACTTAGTCTTTCTGATTTTTCTGCATCTATGAATGAATTCTCTTTTTAATTGCCTAAGCATTGAGTTGGACTTAGACTTTTTTCCCCTATGAATGATTTTTTCTCTTTCTAAAAGGAATTTGTCCCTATATCATTGAGTTGGACTTAGTCTTTTTTCTACACCTATGTATGATTCTTACTCTTTGCAGTATAACTCTCTGGAGTGTATCTCTTCTAAAAGAAAGATAGAACTTTCGTGGTAGATGGTTAGTCCTGAAAAGGACTGTTGGGGTTAACTCTGAAAAGAGCTGTGACAATTTGAAGAAATGACAATTTGAAGATAGAACTTTCGTCTGACAGCTTGAAGATAGAACTTTCGTCTGGCATCTTGAAGATAGATCTTTCGTCTGACAACTTGAAAATAGATCTTTCGTGGTAGATGGTTAGTCCTGAAAAGGACTGTTGGGTTAGCTCTGAAAAGAGCTGTGACAATTTGAAGAAATGACAATTTGAAGATAGAACTTTCGTCTAACAGCTTGAAGATAGAACTTTCGTCTGACATCTTGAAGATAGATCTTTCGTGGTAGATGGTTAGTCCTGAAAAGGACTGTTGGGTTAGCTCTGAAAAGAGCTGTGACAATTTGAAGAAATGACAACTTGAAGATAGAACTTTCGTCTAACAGCTTGAAGGTAGAACTTTCGTCTGACAATTTGAAGAAATGACAATTTGAAGAAAAGATAGAACTTACGTCTGACAATTTGAAGAAAGGTAGATCTTCCGTGGTAGATGGTTAGCCCTGAAAAGGGCTGTTTGGGGTGTCCCTAAAAGGGAGCTGGTTTTGGAGGTTGTGTTTTTAAGCACAACCTCCAACCTTTCCGCAGGCTGGGCAGCTACTATCCATCCGTCTCTTTAGCCTTTTTAACTGCTGGGCACTCAGGTTGTACTTCAGCGAAAACGGTGGTTCGTTATCGCTGCTCCAATCTTCGGTAGAAGGCACTACGAACACTTTTTTCTCCTTCTTGCTTTGTGGTAATTGGGCAAAGTCCCAAAAGTCCCACCCGGTAAATAGCAGTTTCTCTTCGAAGCCATATCTCTGTCTCCTCGCTGCCTCAGCTTCAAACTTTTCTAGCTGCCGATCTGCCTCTCCCACAGTCTTTCTTAGCTCTTCCACCGTCTTTCTTAGCTCTTCCACCGTCTTTCTTAGCTCTTCCATCGTGAAAATGAAAATGAACAATGTGCGGGAAATGTCGCTGGGTTTTATAGCTTTTCAGACGGATTGAACTAATTGACCCATGACGTCATTTTCTCCTATGTTTTTCCCGCGTCGGCGTTTCATGCTGTTTTGGCTCCAAAAATAATGTTATCCAATCAGATTCAGCGTTTTATTTCTAATACTAAATGTTTTACTGTTGACCAATCCGTGGGTTTGTTACATTTTCTTGTTCGGGTTAGAAAAAACTAGAGTTTAACTAACCTATGACTTTTTTGATTATGAGTCTTCTGACAAAATGAAAAGAAAGATGATTATTTAAGATAGCTAGCCCTGAAAAGAGTTGCTTTTTTGTACAGAATGCACTTTTTTATACCCCTCTCTTTCTTTTGATTGATTCCATTTTATCTAGCATTTGCATCAGATGTTCAATTTCATGTCTGATATATCTGAAACGTTCTCTTTCTTCTAACCAGAAGAGCAATAAGAGAAAAAATGTTAATCCAAACATTGTACGATACTGCCTCAGGTTTTACAAAAAGTTAATGGTGATGAGAAAAAATAATCAAGAGTTTAGTGTTTTATATGTGTAATGGATCACTTTTTAGTTTTTTCATCCTATGAATGATTTTTCTCTTTCTAAAAGGAATTTGTCCCTATATCGCTGAATTGAACTTAGATTTTTTATACTATAAATGATTTCTTCTCTCTAAATGTCTGAGCACTGAGTTGGACTTAGTTTTTTCTTCACCTATTATGATTTTTTTCTCTCTAAAAGACTGAGCACTGGGTTGGACTTAGCTTTTTTTATTCTATGAATGAATTTTCTTTTCTAAATGTCTGAACATTGAGTTGGGCTTAGTCTTTTTCTGCATCTATGAATGATTTTTTTACTCTTTGGAGTGTAACTCTCTGGAGTGTGAGTCTTTGCAGTGTAACTCTTCTAAAAGAAAGAAGTTTGACAATTTGAAGAAATGACAATTTGAAGAAAGATAGAACTTTCGTGGTAGATGGTTAGCCCTGAAAAGGGCTGTTTTGAGAAGAGCTGATTTTATGAAAATGTTTATTCAGTATCAGCATCAGTCGATTCACTGTCTGACTCACTCCTTTCAGTGGCGATTTGCGCACGGAAAAGACGGGTCACCTGCTCAGTTTTTAAAATAACATACTGAAAATACATCTCAAGCATGCCCTCAATAATGAGTTCCTTCATCCGAAGGTTATAACAGAACAGCCTGTTATTAGCAAGCTCAGCCCTCTCGTATCGTCTTCTCACTGCAGCTAGGCGTTGTTTAAGTAAGACGATTTGTCTCCTTGCTCTTATTAACTTTCGTTCAGTATCCATCCAAGTGACGACTGGTGATTGTCTTGAAGCCATTGTGAAAAAATGAAATGTTTGGAAAATAAATCACCGAGATTTATAGCTTTTCAGACGGATTGAACTAGTTGACCCATGACGTCATTTTCTCCTATGTTTTTCCCGCGTCGGCGTTTCATGCTGTTTTGGCTCCAAAAATTAATGTTATCCAATCAGATTCAGCGTTTTATTTCTAATACTAAATGTTTTACTGTTGACCAACCCGGGGGTTTGTTACATTTTCTTGTTCGGGGATTTTATTGTTGACCAATCCGTGGGGTTGTTACATTTTCTTGTTCGGGTTAGAAAAAACTAGAGTTTAACTAACCTATGACTTTTTTTGATTGTGAATCTTTGCAGTGTAACTCTTCTAAAAGAAAGAAGTTTGACAATTTGAAGAAATGACAATTTAAAGAAAGATAGAACTTTCGTGGTAGATGGGTAGCCCTGAAAAGGGCTGTTTTGTTTTGGAGGCTGTGTTTTTTTCCAGTTCTAATGGCAACACCCAAAATTCGCTTGGCAAATGGGGCATGCTGTAATCTTCCTCCCGAACTCGATATCAACCAAGATGATATCCGGTGTTGTCTTTAATAATAGCTGAACTAATCTTTCGCCGAGATCTTTGTATGGCTGTGTTATACGTCGCAGTTGGTTTTGTTCCTCCTCTCCTACGAGACGAGTGGTTAGTTGCAATAACTGTTGCCCTGCATTTAGATACTCTCGGAGAGCCTCACGTAGTTGATGATTTACCTCCTCCATATTGATAATGTTTCCGAATATTGACACTGCTTTCGAAGTGATCGTTAGCTGAGAATCAAAGAAATGGTGAATGTATGAAAATAACGCTGGACTTTATACGTTTAAGGAGGATTGAAATTTTTTAAAGAGCTCGGACCTGGCAGAAAGCACATACATTTTTTCCATGCTACGTTTCATGCTGTTTTGGTTCCAAATTAATGTTATCCAATCAGATTCACCGTTGTTTTTTCTAATACTAATTGTTTTATTGTTGACCAACCCGGGGCTTTGTTACATTTTCTTGTTCGGGGGATTTTATTGTTACCCAAGCCATAGGTTTGTTACATTTTCTTTTTTCGGGTAAGAAAAAACTAGAGTTTAACTAACAGTTATGAGACGTTGTATGGAAAAATGTAACCAGAACAAGTCTTTTGGGGAAAAACAGAATGAAGAACTCTATTGTTTTTTTGAACTTTTATTTATTGAACTTTTATTTACTGAACAGAACTAAACATTGAAACATTTTTTTGCAATGCATCATAAAAAAATTTCTTGACAATGAAAAAAATTTCTTGACAATGAAAAAAATCACAAGCAAACATTTTTTTGCAATGCATCATAAAAAAATTTCTTGACAATGAAAAAATTTCTTAACAACTAAAAAAATCACAAGCAAACATTTTTTTGCAATGCATCATAAAAAATTTCTTGACAATGAAAAAACATTTTCTTATCAATGAAAAAATCGCACTGAAATATTTTTTTCACAATGAATTATTCACAACGATTTGATCACGATGAAAAAATTTTTCCCCGACTTACTTTGAGTGATTGGTACACAACAATGTGATATGAAATTATTTTCTCAAGCTTTTATAACCATAGGGTACAGTATCAGTACCATTTACAATAACTCTCTTTGTGTATACAGAACGAAACGTTTTTGTTTGTGGTTCACTGGTAACCGTTCTATCTCTGTGTCTTTTAATTCTACAATCATACTGAATTTTGATTTCTACTGTGCGATCCAAAGCACATTTCGAATATGTATCGAAATTTACCACCTGTTTTGTATTGTAATCCAGAGTAACCCCCTTTACTTTACATTTGCATATCTCTTTTCCATCTTTTGTTTTCATTTTGTAAGCATAATTCTTAGGTCCAAGTCCTCTGAATTGAATAATTTTACAAGCAGGCTCTTCATCAGCCCATTTTCCTAACCGGCTGTTAATAATAGGGGGATTCCATAATTCGGGGTCGTGAATGTACATACAACTATCTGTATCGAAATACAGAACTCTATCTTTTAACTTTTCAAGAACACTGTACAATTCC
Organism: Hippopus hippopus; assembly: GCA_946811185.2. Taxonomy (NCBI): domain Eukaryota; kingdom Metazoa; phylum Mollusca; class Bivalvia; order Cardiida; family Cardiidae; genus Hippopus; species Hippopus hippopus. Next base: position 10,442,416 of record OX328099.1, read on the forward strand.
AACCTTGCATAAGCTGTTACGTAAGAACCTACTATCACATTGGCTGTAGCATGGGTGACAATATGTTCCAACTTTGATTCATAGTTAACCAAGATGAATGAACAGTCCTCGTCAAAGATTTCTACATGCTTTACAATGAAATTGGGATTGGTTACTAATTCGAAATATTTAGACGGATCACTGATGTATTCCGTCTGGGTCATTTTTTCACGCTGAGCTAATTTTCCCCAAAGGCAGTTCAACATAATCTTAGCAAATGATCTTCTCCCAGGATTTCTTTGAATACAACTTGGATCAAGACGAACACCTTCTGCCTTCTCATATTCACAAACGAACTGATCTTTTTCTGAGTCTGATTGACAGCTATCTGGATAACCACTGGCTTCTTGCTTAATTTTCAAGAAATTGTCCACATAATGTTTAAAGAACTGATCTGACACAGAGTTGAAATGCCAAATTTCATACACTTGCAATAATCGATAGCCGCAGTCAAGAGCCTTGAATAATTCAAAAGTAACCCAAGTTCCGACCAAAGCCCTCTCTTCTTTACCATGTCTACAAATGTTTGAACTTTCTTCTGCACATTTCATACAGAGGGGAAACATCATTTTGTTGTTACAGTGAACTGGGAGAACGGGGTGAAACAAATCAGTTGGAGGTAAAACTTTGCATTTGATTAATCCCTCATATTGGCGAATATTGTTCATATCAATATTCTCAGCAGACAAAATTTCTGGATGACCTACAGGGTAGGATTTGTGTTTACAAACATAAGGGTATAGAGAACAGATATCGATGTACTTGATTTCCTTTTTGGTTTTTTCATCAACATCATATCCAATTTTTATTGCATTACATCTTCCCCCGGACAAACCATCCCTCGGATCGATAGGGTCCCAATGTGGATATAACTTTTCAATGAGATTTTTGTACTCTTTATCCTTCATCTTAGCATCAAATTCGTGTTCCCAAATGTACACTACATTATATCCCATGTCTTCGATATCTGCTATACGTTCAAAAGTACATTTGAACAATTCAGACATAGGTTTTCCATTAATAGGATTGATCTGTTTTCGGTCTGTATAGCATACAGGACAACCATGATAAAAATCTCCAAGAAATTCATAAACAGTGTTTGTTTGATGGTGAAAACCATCTACACTATATTTCCCGATTTGAGCTTCACCACCATTTTTTGCATGCTGAATATTAATACCTTTTTCCTGGGCAATGCTTTGAACCCATCGTATCGCTTTCATAGAAAAGCGACGTCTGGATGAGTCTTTACTTGAAATGATAGCTATTTGATTTTTTGGTAAATATTTGCTTCGCCACACCTTGTTACAGGCATCTGCGATGGTAATCGCCTCTAAAAATGGACAAATACCGCCCTGTTCGATAAACAGCTTTCTGAATTCAGCACATCCTCGTCTGAGGATATCAACGTCTGACCTACAGTACATTTCCATCTCCTTCTGAAAATTGAATTCCTCACCATTTCGAACTTTGTCATTATACCAAACTATAAATTTCGACCTAGCCTCTTCAGACATTGAATCGGGTTTGTAATAAGACATATCCAAGTAGGGTCCGATGTAACTCCAAAATTCATCTGTATTCGCCCAGTGAGGAAAGTAACCTTTTTTCATTTCTTGAAGGCTAAAGGTGGATGGAAATTTTGCCAAACCAAAACTCATGAAATTGAAAGAATCGATCAGACGTACACCGTTCAGTTCTAACTTCATAATATTGTTTCCATTCATGATCAATTTTGGAAGTTTTAACCCAACTTTGACAATATAGTCAAGAATGAACTGACCGTCATAACCTTTGAAATTATGGGCAATAGCCGTAACCCCTTTATGATGTTTTGAAAAGAGCCAGTTGCAAAATTGACTCAAAGTTTCTTCACCTTGAAAAATAACTTCCCTACCCTCTTCAAATTCACTGCATGTAGAACAATGAAAATCAAGTGATTTATCGATACATTCATCACACGCTCTGTGTGCGATACAATAATTTGGGATATGTACACCTGTGTCTTGTTTGCATTCGAAATCAAAGAAAATAAACTGTGGTTTTTTGACTACAGAAGAACTCGTCTCGTCATCGCTGTCATGGTTCAACTTACTTTGGTAAGGTTGAATATAGCAATGATGAGAAAAGTTAACAATTCTCTTACAGATATGACACCTTTTCTTTCCATTGCAAACATGATTTTTCTTTCTGATATGATATTGTACACCGCATTTCGAACAGAGTTTCACTAATTCACAAATGGATTTCTTTTCTTTACCTTGAACATTTCTGTGATTTTCAAAGCATTCAGCACTAAAAAATCGTCTACTGCAAACACTGCAAACATATTCTTTTGATTCTGATGGACATTTTCCTTTGCGGTAACAACCTTTACAGATATTTGAACAAGCATGACTTTCCCGTTGAGGGTAACCCACATCACAGAACTCACAATAATATGCACAACTAAGAAAACCTTTGATAGATTTGATGTAGTCATAATGGTTTTGATGAAAGTACAAATGTATGATCTTACTATTGGCTTTCACTTCTGGATGTTTAAATATTTTTTCCACTTTTGAATGCTGTTGGTGAACTTTAATGACATAGCCTTTTTCATACAAGAATGTTTGAATTTTTTTGTATTCATCAATTCCTACAGACTGTGTTGGTGAAACTCCAGCTTCATGTAACAATTTCTCAGCTTCAGTCTTTTGAAGAAGACATTTTGAATGACGAATACGATCCCATTTTCTATTCCATGCCTCGGTGTTTTCACGCTCACTGTAGCAAATTCCCACAACAACAGCTCTTGCGAAACATAGTTGGTCATGATTGTCAATTTGAATAATAGATCGCTTCTTCTGGACAAAAAACTTTGAATCTAATTCTGACGATCTATATTTTGGTTTTCCGCTACCACTTGGTGGTATTGTATGTGTGATGTCAAATGTCATGAATCCATCGTTCAAGACGAAATCTGTATTCGATTGTAAAACTCGTTCAATTTCATTCAGCATAGTTTCACCTTGTAACTGGTCTGCAGCTAAAAAAGGAATATGGATTCCCATTTCCAACGAAGGATGATTGATGGTAATTCTAATCATGTCCGTCGGGTTGGTATTTAACTTTCGAATGATTTCACGGGTAACATCGTCAAATAATCCAAGGAGTCTCTGAGGTGTTAATTCTTCAAATTTCTTAAAACTCAGCATCAGCACATGTGATTCTGTTTTAAATTTTCTTGACCTCTTATTACCCTTTTCTGTTAAATCATATAGACTTTTCATGTCTAAGTTAGAGTTGGTACTTTCATCGTCGCTATCATTTTCTTCTTTCAACGGTTTAGTTTTTTTCTTTTTTGCTGGTGGAAGCACCTCATCGTCACTTTCTTCTTTCAACGGTTTAGTTTTTTTCTTTTTTGTTGGTGGAAACACCTCATCGTCACTTTCTTCTTTCAACGGTTTAGTTTTTTTCTTTTTTGTTGGTGGAAACACCTCATCGTCACTTTCTTCTTTCAAAGGTCTAGTTTTTTTCTTTTTTATTGGTGGAAACACCTCATCGTCACTTTCACTGTCTGAATAGGTTATTATTCTTTTTCTTTTACCCATCGTTTTAGCTCTGAGTGAAAAGACAATAATGCAGAAGTGAGAAAAAAAACCAGCAATTTATATACCCTCTCCGTTGTAACAGTGTATAAATAAGCCGTTAGTTGTGAAAATCTATTCATTCTCCTACTCGATCTCAGCCAGTACAGCTGATAAAAAATATGAGTGAGTTAAAGCTGCAAAATACATCACCACTTAAAAACAGGGTGTATCTGTATGTTAATCCATACACCCACGATTATGAGATCAGCAATATACCATCAAAGTATAATGTTAAACATATCGGAAACTATGTGGGATCATTTTTTTCCCAGCAACATTTAGAAGAAAAAGATGTTTACCGTACTACCAGGTACAGAGTTTTGGATCAAGCGACGCTCGACAAACGATATGGTGCGAATGGTGTGAGAACAAATATTTGTTTCACATGCAACGAAGTAGGACATTGGGCCAAAGAATGTCCAGAAAAAGAAAATCAGCTAGGAACATTTGTTTTTGTCTACGTGAACCCACACAGTCACGACATTGAGATTTCACCATCATTTTACAACGTTGGTGGATTCAAAGATATGAAATTCGTCGGCACACTAAATTCATTCTGCAGTGAAAATACATGGAAAAAAAGTTCACTACAAGCTACATCCTCATCGGCTGAAACTCAGATCGTAGACATGCAGAGCGATACAGCGGCTAACAACGATTCAGAAATCTGCAAAATAACAGAACAGACAGAGAAAAAAATATCTACAAACGATAATCTAAGAAAACAACAAACTTTGGATCTAAAAAACGAATTTTCTGCAGAACCGGGTTGTTCGTACGGAAAGGAAAAACAGCAAAACATCGAAAAGAAGAAAAAACGAGTAACAAAGAACTATTTCTTTTACAAATCAACAAAACATGAGGACAAAATCTGTCCAGATGTGGAATTAAAAACCAACGATCGGAAAAGAAAACGTAAAACCAAATGTGAATCTGACATCTCAAAGAAAAAGAAAAAAACATACTGAGTGAAAAAAAGATTTCAATACAATATTGATTATAAACAAAAAAAGACTGACTTGATTTTTCATTCATTTTTGTCTTTTACAGTTCATTCATTTTTTTGTCTTTACAGTTCATGATTTGATTTTTTTCATTGTACATAAGTTCTTTTTGAAATAAAAAATATAAAAATAATTACTTCTTACTTTTGACTTTTTTCTAGTTATGACTGTAAGTCTTTTTTTTTACTTTTGACAATTTGAGAAGAAAGATCTTTCGTGCTAAATGGTTAGCCCTGAAAAGGGCTTTTTTTGAAGGATCTCACATTGACATTCAGCTCTACGATTCTTCCACCCGATCCACTGGGATGATTTCGCATCCACAGTGTTCGCAGCAAATCGCCGAAGCTTCATCGTCATCATAAAATCCTTCATCTGTATCTGGACAGTTATGCTTCTGCCCAAGATACTCGAGTATGGAAAAACATTTCCCACACTCTATCAGACATCTGTTTGCACAGTGAGGACATACAAGAATTCGAACCATTCTGGAACAAATATGATTTTTTATGTAAAATATCACTGGGCTTTATAGCTTTACAGGAGGATTGAACTAACTGACCTATGACGTCATTTTCTCCTATATTTTTCCCGCGTCGGCGTTTCATTAACATTGCGCAATCAAATCGATGGTTATATCGGTGTTTTTTACCACTCCTAATTCGGTGTCACACAGTACAATACCGGTGCTTTCCGCCAGGTCCGCCCTCTTTAAAAATTTCAATCCTCTGTAAACGTATAAAGCTCAGTGTTATTTTCATACATTCACCATTTCTTTGATTCACAGCTAACGATCACTTCGGAAGCAGTATCAATATTCAGAGTCAGTTACAATATGAAGCACAACTTAGATGAAATCAGCTTGGACGATTTTCCATCAGTGGAAAACAATGGAGACGTTCTTTCATCAGTTATGAATTCGACAATTATCAATCCACCACCGGAGTTAAATCCGACAACCATCATTCCAGCGATAGTGTTTGACAACATTTATGAAGAGGTAAAGCAGCTAAATTTGAAACAAGATAGCATGATGATCCGAATCATAGATCAGCTGGAGACTTTAAACAGGCATTTGGAGGAAATTAAAACTTTAACCGTAAGTACTGATCACCTCAGTAGTAATATCGAGGTACTACGTCAACAAGATCAGCGCATTTCAACACCTCCTGTAAAGATTCCTGTGGAGTTCGAGTTTGATAAATCCAATCTTCACAACTTAGTGGACTCTATCGTAAGTGTTGTGAAGAAAAATCAACCAAAGAAAAATCACCCAAAGGAAAAACAACCAAGAAAAACAACAAAGCGGAAATCTGAGGAAGATGGTAACCATATCCACAAGAAGCAGCGAATTGATCAAAAACCAACTATACCAATATTGACAGGACAGGGTAAATACGGGAAAAACATTGACAATCACGTTGATTTCAAGATACCGAAAAAACCAAAGACAGAACGAAAACAACCAAGAAAAAACAACAAAACGGTAGGAATATGAAAACAAATATGAAACTCGTGGTGTTTGTGAATTTGCATTATAAAAATTTGTTATATACTGTTTTTGCGATAAATTCATTGTAAAATAATTCATTGCAAAAAATAATTCAGTGTGTTTTTTTCATCGTGATCAAATCGTTGTGAATAATTCATTGCGAAAAAATAATTCAGTGTGTTTTTTTCATCGTGATCAAATCGTTGTGAATAATTCATTGTGAAAAAAATATTTCAGTGCGATTTTTTCATTGATAAGAAAATGTTTTTTCATTGTCAAGAAATTTTTTATGATGCATTGCAAAAAAATGTTTGCTTGTGATTTTTTTAGTTGTTAAGAAATTTTTTCATTGTCAAGAAATTTTTTTATGATGCATTGCAAAAAAATGTTTGCTTGTGATTTTTTTTCATTGTCAAGAAATTTTTTTCATTGTCAAGAAATTTTTTTATGATGCATTGCAAAAAAATGTTTCAATGTTTAGTTCTGTTCAGTAAATAAAAGTTCAATAAATAAAAGTTCAAAAAAACAATAGAGTTCTTCATTCTGTTTTTCCCCAAAAGACTTGTTCTGGTTACATTTTTCCATACAACGTCTCATAACTGTTAGTTAAACTCTAGTTTTTTCTTACCCGAAAAAAGAAAATGTAACAAACCTATGGCTTGGGTAACAATAAAATCCCCCGAACAAGAAAATGTAACAAAGCCCCGGGTTGGTCAACAATAAAACAATTAGTATTAGAAAAAACAACGGTGAATCTGATTGGATAACATTAATTTGGAACCAAAACAGCATGAAACGTAGCATGGAAAAAATGTATGTGCTTTCTGCCAGGTCCGAGCTCTTTAAAAAATTTCAATCCTCCTTAAACGTATAAAGTCCAGCGTTATTTTCATACATTCACCATTTCTTTGATTCTCAGCTAACGATCACTTCGAAAGCAGTGTCAATATTCGGAAACATTATCAATATGGAGGAGGTAAATCATCAACTACGTGAGGCTCTCCGAGAGTATCTAAATGCAGGGCAACAGTTATTGCAACTAACCACTCGTCTCGTAGGAGAGGAGGAACAAAACCAACTGCGACGTATAACACAGCCATACAAAGATCTCGGCGAAAGATTAGTTCAGCTATTATTAAAGACAACACCGGATATCATCTTGGTTGATATCGAGTTCGGGAGGAAGATTACAGCATGCCCCATTTGCCAAGCGAATTTTGGGTGTTGCCATTAGAACTGGAAAAAAACACAGCCTCCAAAACAAAACAGCCCTTTTCAGGGCTACCCATCTACCACGAAAGTTCTATCTTTCTTTAAATTGTCATTTCTTCAAATTGTCAAACTTCTTTCTTTTAGAAGAGTTACACTGCAAAGATTCACAATCAAAAAAAGTCATAGGTTAGTTAAACTCTAGTTTTTTCTAACCCGAACAAGAAAATGTAACAACCCCACGGATTGGTCAACAATAAAATCCCCGAACAAGAAAATGTAACAAAGCCACGGATTGGTCAACAGTAAAACATTTAGTATTAGAAATAAAACGCTGAATCTGATTGGATAACATTAATTTTTGGAGCCAAAACAGCATGAAACGCCGACGCGGGAAAAACATAGGAGAAAATGACGTCATGGGTCAACTAGTTCAATCCTCCTGTAAAGCTATAAAACCCAGCGTTATTTTCCCGCACATCATTCATCTCTCCGGCTTACAACAAAAATGGAATGTGGTTTAAGAGAAATGGATTTCTGGGACCTTGCCCAGCTATCGACAAAAGTAAAGAAGACGGACGGTAAGAAGAAGGAGTTCGTCGTGCCTCAGAGCGAAGATTGGAACAAAGACGCTGAGCCTTCGTTCTCTTTGGACTTTGACCTGGATGAACGGGAGTTGAAGAGGCTAAAGAGGCGGGCAGCAAGTAGCTGTCCAGCCTGCAGGAAGGTTGGAGGTTGTGCTTAAAAACACAACCTCCAAAACCAGCTCCCTTTTAGGGGCACCCCAAACAGCCCTTTTCAGGGCTAACCATCTACCACGGAAGATCTACCTTTCTTCAAATTGTCAGACGTAAGTTCTATCTTTTCTTCAAATTGTCATTTCTTCAAATTGTCAGACGAAAGTTCTACCTTCAAGCTGTTAGACGAAAGTTCTATCTTCAAGTTGTCATTTCTTCAAATTGTCACAGCTCTTTTCAGAGCTAACCCAACAGTCCTTTTCAGGACTAACCATCTACCACGAAAGATCTATCTTCAAGATGTCAGACGAAAGTTCTATCTTCAAGCTGTTAGACGAAAGTTCTATCTTCAAATTGTCATTTCTTCAAATTGTCACAGCTCTTTTCAGAGCTAACCCAACAGTCCTTTTCAGGACTAACCATCTACCACGAAAGATCTATTTTCAAGTTGTCAGACGAAAGATCTATCTTCAAGATGCCAGACGAAAGTTCTATCTTCAAGCTGTCAGACGAAAGTTCTATCTTCAAATTGTCATTTCTTCAAATTGTCACAGCTCTTTTCAGAGTTAACCCCAACAGTCCTTTTCAGGACTAACCATCTACCACGAAAGTTCTATCTTTCTTTTAGAAGAGATACACTCCAGAGAGTTATACTGCAAAGAGTAAGAATCATACATAGGTGTAGAAAAAAGACTAAGTCCAACTCAATGATATAGGGACAAATTCCTTTTAGAAAGAGAAAAAATCATTCATAGGGGAAAAAAGTCTAAGTCCAACTCAATGCTTAGGCAATTAAAAAGAGAATTCATTCATAGATGCAGAAAAATCAGAAAGACTAAGTCCAACTCAGTGATCAGACATTTAGAAATCATACATAGGGAAGAAAAAAGTCTAAGTTCAACTCAGCGATATAGGAACAAATTCCATTTAGAGAGAAAAAATCATTCATAGAGATGCAGAAAAAAGTCTAAGTCCAACTCAAAGGTCAGGCAATTAGAAAGAGAAAAAAATCATCCATAGGGTGGAAAAAACTAAGTCCAACTCAATGGTCAGGCAATTAGAAAGAGAAAAAAATCATCCATAGGGTGAAAAAACTAAGTCCAACTCAGTGATCTGACCATTTTTTACCCAGCCTGTCAGTCATAAGATCGACACTTTGAATGCTAAATCCCTCTCAGGGTAGAGAGCCTAGGAAAAACTCCCGCCCTTTTCCCTTTTTTTGCAAAAAATTCCGCTCAGGGACGGGAGCCTAGGGACACATCCCCAGAATGTCCTCCCCAAGGCCGCCATTTTGAATGCTAAATCCCTCTCAGGGTAGAGAGTATGGGATATTTTTTTAAAAAAATCTTTCGGGGACAGCATATAGGGACACATTTTTTGTCAGGGACGGTGATATAGGGCGCTCAGGGAAGGGAGTATGGGAACTACCCCCGGCCTGGGTAGTTCCCATACTCCCTTCCTTTACTACTCACCTAATCCTTTCAATCTATTGTTCATAACCACAAGCTGGAGCACAGCTACTGGAACAATTCGATCCATTTTCTTCGAAGGCCGATGGTCAACTGCTGCTATATAAAAAGGTTCCAAAAGCGCAATAGAAGCGCAGCTCCTGTGCATAGGTAGTAGCAAGGTCGCAGCAGCAACTTAGTAGCCCAGATATCCCGTGTCGTAGTCGAAGCGTAGTAGAAGCGTCTTGGAGGCGCCGCAGAAGCGTAACAGCGGCGTAACAGGATCGTGGCCAGAACGGAATGCTTCCGGGTTGTAGTACCCAAAAGTAGTTCCCCTTGAAAATTTGATATCTATCATTTCTGCTACACTGTTTTATAATGAAAGATGACAGAACAAGTCTTAAATGTGTTTCTGAGGTTGAGTTGAATATTTCTCCAGGGAATGAATACATTTTTTTACGTTTCATTCAGGACTGTTTTCTGTGTGTGACCTAACCAAGAGGTATGGTCTATTCACCAATGAGGGCCTAGACTCAGTGATTTTCCGAGGGTGGATGTGTTTGAAGAGGAATAGCAAAACAGTTCATCCATAATGATGCCATTTTCTGCACCTTTTTGTGAAGAACATTGGACATATATTTGATAGGGAGAAAAATGCTAGGCTCCCACTACGTCAGGGAAAATGCAGCAGCCAGTCGAAGAGACTGATTTTTACTATATTTTCAATTAGCCAAAGAGTTACAGGTGTGACACCATATGGGCAACTGGTGGCGACGACACCCGTCACAACTCGGCCGATTCCGTACCTACATCTAACTTGATGGCTCCCATCACTCGAGGTATGCCGAATGGTGGCGACGATAAACAAACGAAAATCAGTCGATCAATAACAATAATGCTGCAGTGAACAGTGCTGCCGATGGATTGTTCAAACCCATCACGCGTTCCTTGCATCGTGACTCAAACCTTTATTTCGCGCTTATTCATGTTTTATCATTCAACGGTACATGGAGTTTTATTTATTCAATTTCCTCTTCAAAGAATTGAGAAAAACTAACATTAAAAGAAATGTTCTTTATACGCCATAACAATACTAAATATATTACATAAAAAATGCTATTGAAGTGAATATCAAAATGTCAGTATGATTAAAGCTTTACCAGACGACAAAATTTAGCCTTTAAGCTGCTAAGCGCGACTCACTGACCATTTGCGGACAGTGTAGATCAAGATCAGACCGCACAGAACGTGCAGTCTGATCTTGGATCTATACTATCCGATAAGGAGATACTATTCTCCTAAACATAAGTTTGAAATAGTAATGTTTGGGTTTTTACTATCGAATTGAAAATTTAATTTTAGATTTTTGGCAGGATAAGAGTTAATACTTGTCCAAATTTAGAGTATATGCAGACGACAAACGAAACGTGGCTCATAAAGATCCGATTTCAGTTTGAAAGTGTACAAAACATTGTGGAAAACGAGGAAATACTGACAACCAGCATTTTCTACTTTTTCCAACATTGTTTTCAAAAGGATTTTCCTCGGGGTCGTTAAAACACGTGACTGTTCAACCCTTTACCAAAAGACAGTTTCGGGATTAGACCAAACTGAAAGCATTTGCAGACGAAAAAATAAGTGTAGCTTAAATGATGATTTCTGTCTTAGATAGGGTAAAAAACATAGTGGGAAAAGGAGAAAATGCTGGTTACCAGCATTTTCTCCTTTTCCCACGATGTTTTCAAAAGCCGTCTTTTTCAGGTTTGTTAAAACTCGATATTGTATGGTAAGGCTTAATAAAGAGTCAACGAATGTCAAATGCTCGCCAAGAATACTCATTTATCAATTTAACGACCAAACGAAAATTAGATGACGAATGATTGATTATTATACGGCAAAAGTGAGCGACCTTCGGCGAAATGATGATTTTCAACACTGCAAGTTGAAAGTTTATTGTTTAAAGGCAATGACGACGTTTCCATACCGCGATAATGTTGTTGAACTCTTTACCAGACAATGAAATTCTAGACTTGTCCAAATTCAAAGCATTTGCAGACGACAATTCAAACATGGCATAAATGAAGGGATATGTATCAGAAAATGTAGAAAAACAACGTAGGAAAAGGAGAAAACGCTGGTTACAAGCATTTTCTCCTTTTCCCACTATTTTTCCAAAAGTCTTCGTATTTGGGGCTGTTAAAACTCGAGATGATGTTGAATTCAAAGAGCACTCGTGAAATAAACTTTTTGTAATCTAACCAGAAAGTTTAACCTTACAAATGGCCAAGGCATGTAACAAAGCACAAAACAGTGTAAATCCAAGATCAGGCTGCTGTATGGTCTAAATCGAAACTTTCGGTAAAATAAGAGTCATGAATATTCTGTGGAAAGGGGGCTTAATGCATTTACAAAAAGCATCGACCCATGTCAGCATATGTGATGATTTACTTGATGTAATGTATTACATATGCGAAACATTTTAAGGATTAGTGCCTTTGTGGTTATTTAGGTTTTCCTCAGTTAATAAATGAAGTATTACAATTGTTAGGGAATATGTCTACTTGAATGTGTGAAGCACAGCCGTATTAAGATCTCTGGAGTCAAGTTACCATTCCAGCGCCGAATAAACTAAGCAGACATTTTCAATCGAGAAAAAAGACCAAGGTCATTGCACTTTTCACTTTGCCGTTTTCCCAGAATGTCTCAGCAAAGCGGTCTGTGAAGATCGAGGATCAGGCTGCACCTTTTGTGAAGCCTTCTCTTATTCTTCACTGCCCTCAAAGGCAACTATAGTCGTGAAAGGCGCTTGATGGTGTAAGCCCATATCAAACAAGGAAAAAATGAAGGGGCCTGAATTTGTTTCTTTAAAAAAAAAGCTCATTTTTGAAAAATTGTTGAAAATATTCTTTTAAATCACTGACTTTTTGCGGACAGCGTAAAATAAGATCTGACTGTACAGAACGTGCAGTCTGATCTTGGATCTACACTGTCCGATATGGAGATATTATTCCCCAAAACGTTTTTGGAATATGAATATTTGGGTTTTCACCACCGAATTAAAAAAATCATTTTAGTTATTTAGCAGGACAGAGGTTAAGCATGCCTTTTACTTCATCTATACACGTTTAATCATATGCCTTGCAACACGTGAAAAGGGGCATTCGGACATTTGCGTAAAGTGTCGTCTCGGATCAGCCTGCGCAGTCCGCGCAGGCTAATCCGAGACGGCACTTTACGACTACATTAGATTTTGTGCTACAGTAGACTTGCATAGAACAGAAAATTACATGAAAACGGAAAGTGTCGTTTCGGATTAGCCTGCGCGGATTGCGCAGGTTGATCCGAAACACTTTACGCAAATGTCCGAATGCCCCTTTTCACGTGTTACAGGCCAATTATAGATCCGCATGGACGTTACGATCATTTCTACAGCCTACAGATGTATTCCGAAACGCAGTTCAAGTATAAGAAAAAACCTTTGAGCCATGCTCTGGCAAAAGGGGGAGTTACCGCTTCTCCATGATGCATGATACCAAGCAAGTCATCACATATTAATTGATCCATAAAGTCCGCTTTGGCCAAGAACCGACTGAATCATGATGTAAAGTAGTCCTCTGACATGCAAAAATTTTACCAATAGCAGAAAGTTTCGGCCCAGGACAGCATGCGCAGGCTGAACTAGGTCGATATTTTTTGCAGATGTATTAAGCTCCCTTTTTACAGAGCATGGTGATGTACTCATTTTAAAAGGTACTGATATTGGAAGACATTCTAAGCCAGAACTGTCGCAATCAGTAGAGGGAGGGTATTCGTCGGCATGAGACAAAAATGTTGATTTACGAAATAAAAACTAGATAGGTCCCTTTAAAAAGTAAGAAATAAGAAATAACAATAATAATATTAGTAATAACAACGGCAACAACAACAATAATAACCACAACAATAATAATAATGGGACGTTCGTCATGTTTTCTAGATGTATGTCTTAGTTTTTTTTAACAGTCATCTTCACAACCTGATCTTGATCTATGTCTTCCACAAACAGTATCAGGGCCCTGCTTTACGAAAAATCTTAATTCTCATAAATCGATTAACGGTCTCAGGTTCTGACTCAAGTTGAGTTCGTTCTTTGAGACGCATGTCATTAACATTAGCAGACAGTAGAAACGCTCCTAAAGCCTTAGTTGACACTATTTTACATACTTAACCCTTATCCTGCTAAATAAATGATATAAAATTTTCTAGCCGGTAGTAAACACCCGAGTAATGTTGTTTCATTTTTTTTTGGGGGGGGGGTGAGAAAAAAATCTTATCGGAAAGTGTAGATCCAAGATCAGATTGCACGTTCTGTGCAATCTGATCTTGATCTACACTGTCCGCAAAAGGTCAGTGGGTCGCGCTTAGCTGCCTAAGGGTTAAGAGTTGAAGAAATGCCATAAGGACATGACTGTTTCCTCTTAGTTCGGGGGGAAAAAGCAAGAATAATTTGCCTCCGCTGGAGTTCGAAAGCACCAAATTCAAAAATTCGGCGACTCTATCAACTGGGCAATTATCATTCTTCCTTGTTTAAAATGTATTTATCCCTTGTTAGGATTTAACGGCTATCCCGTATCTCCTCGTATTTTCTACGTGCATCTCTGTCTATAATTTTTAGTTTTTAAACCATCTTTGCACGAAAATAGAAATTACCAGTCTCTGTTCGGATCTTCTCAAAAATTTGCTAAACGAAACCTGTTTGGATGCTACCTAAAAGCCATTTTCGCAAGAATCTCACACACCAAGTTGAGTCTGATCTTGAACTACACTTTCCAGATAATCAATACATCTCGTCATCTGCAGTGTTAGGTTAGAAAGCCTACGATTATATAGATTTATATTGTCTCCGAAAAAAAAAGTTTCAAACAGGTATAATCATAAGAAACAAAATTTCGGGGTTTTTTTTATTGATTGAAGATGATGTAGCAAATTGCTCTGACACTGTTGTAAATCTACAAACTTAAGACAATAGATGAATTTTGCAAAGAAACAAGCACGTAAATTAATCTTGACACGACCGAAGCACAGGTGCCTGACATGTCTGGTGTCATACAACCTCTCCATATAGATATAATAAAGACTTTATTATATCTATACAGAGGGGTTGTATGACACCAGACATGTCAGGCACCTGTGGACCGAAGTGACTGTATTTAGACACGATGGCCTTTTACGCGAGACTGAAAAATGGATGGTTCAGGGGACAAAATCAATATATGTGACGTCAGAGTATAAAAATATGGGTTGACTATTTCACAAAAAACTATCATGGTATTGAGAAAAACAAAAACTTGCAGGACGTGCAGTTTGAGCAGATATTCATATTTCAAAGGCCTTTCGGGAAATTTCCATGTAATGAGTACATGTATATATTTAAAGATCTTTTTCTCAGTGGTTATGCCAATCTAAATTATGCATCGGAGGTATGGGGATTCATATTTTCAAACTCTACAGAAAAATTAATTTAACCCGTAACTGCTAAGCGCGACTCACGGACCTTTCGCGCACACTGTAGATCAAGATCAGACTGCACAGAACGTGGTCTGATCTTGAATCTACACCGTCCGATGAGATATCTTTCCCAAAAAAGTACCTTTTAGGTAGCAGCCCGTTTTACGATTTTGTCACCCGGAGTAAGACTCTCTAGGAATAAGTTTGGTGAGACAGGGGCTTCAGGCATTATTAAGCCAAAATTACAAGTTCTACCCCGACCGCAACCCGTTTTCCGATCAAGTCAGGACGGGGTAAGACGTTCTAAGATCTAGTTTGGTGTGACGGGGGCTTTATATGATTTGGACTTCAGTTAGAGCAAGTATGAAATAACATGACATGAGTCTTACAAACAAAAGAAGCATTCTCTGAGACAAGGGGTTTAATGCATCTCCGTGATCTAGGCATAGAATAGTCCTTTGACATGCAGAAAATTTACAAACAGCAAAAAGTTTTGGCGGAATGCGCAGGCTGACGGGTCGATAATTTTTGCAGATGCATTAAGCCCCCTTTTCAGAGCATGACTCATATGTTACTATGAGGTTATTTAACATGCTTGGGTACAATACTGAATTCCATTGGATGAGTACACTGCAGAACCGGTCTATATTTTGGACGAGGCGACAACACTTCCGTATTGACTTTAAAGTAGACGACAAGTATAGGGCCATTTCAATGTAAATAGTAATAAAAAAAATAAAATATCAATCAACAGAGGGTTTTTAAATTGCTTTTCTGACAACGGACTTCGGTAGACTACTCTTCCGGTCAAATATCGATATTCGGGACTCTAGCCTTGTTTCCAAAAATCCATATTGGACTCTTGCCTCGATCTGAAAAATTCATATTGGATTATACAGCGTCCAATATGGAATAAGATATTCTGTACTCACGTGGTAGTATTAAAGCGATTTCATTGGGCGTTAAATTGTAGGTGTGAAATAAATTCTAATAGACCGGTACTCATATACAAAACAGCACATGTAATTTTTCTTGAAAAGCTCTGCTTTATTCATATATGCACTTTTTACTAGTTATTCATCGATACAATTTGTATAACTACGAGGTACATGTGGATACATTGTTTGCTAAACACAAAAATAAAGACTAGGATCATGGAAACATGGTATTGTTTGGTATAGGGTTAAAGCTTATGCAAATTACTACTTGAGAAAAATATAGTGAGAAATCAAGTTTAATTATCAGATGACAAAATTTCAGTCAGACTTATCTAAACTTAGTGAATTTGCAGACAACAAATTACATGCTACTGTAAACATAAATTTGACTTTCAAACGATGGAAAACATCATAGGAAAAGGAGGAAATGGTGCTTGCCAGCATTTTCTTCATTTCCTACAAAGTTTTTAAAAGCCTCCAACCCCAGGGATGTAAGAAACTCAGGACTGTGTGGAAAATGGTTAGTATACATGTATTTCTTTATATAGAGAAGCATCTTTGGTCCTAAATACCTGGAGTCATGCCCAAAAACATCGATGACTTTCTATGACAAAAAATCCAAGTTTTGAAATTAAAATTTGGTATGCAGACAATCAAGCTGTATTGACTCCTTACCCAACAACAAAATTTTACACTTGTACACACTAAACAAATTTGCAGATTACAAATAAATTTCAAAACAAAAACTGATACTTGTTTGGGAAGGGTATAAAACATTGTGGGAAAGGAGAAGATGCTGTCTGGCAGCATTTTCTCCTTTTCCAACAATGTTTCAAAACCTGTTTCCTCAGGGCCATCAAGTTCGAGTTGTGTGGTAAAGGGTTAAAACAGAAACAGTAAACGCAAGTTTTTGAAAAGAAAAAAAAAAAAAATGATACCCATTTTTCACAGTGTTTTCAAAGGTATAAAAAGTCACTTTAGTGTAAAGGAAGGGTAAAAATACATCAAAAACCCCTGCTTAACTTCTCTGGCTATTTTATACTATTGACTGAATGGTGTTTTAAGCTGCTGTCAACATTATTTCACTACATATCACGACGATGGCTCACATATTCATGTTTTCCTGGGATTTACCAGTACTAGGCTATGGCTTTGAAGTATCTTGCCTAAGGACACTCCCACAAAAAACCCAGTGGATCAGGTGTGGCTCAAACCAGGGGCCTCCAGGTTACGAGTCCCACACTTTACCACTGAGACACCCAGGACCCCTTTATACTATTGAACATTGTAATCTCAAAATGATACATGATGAATGAAAAGAAATTATTAGCACTATTACACATTTCTAAACCTTTATCATACAGGCAAAAAATCTTGACACTCTCTAGCAGTAGATAGCTTTTGAACACATGAAAGTGAAAAGAGCAATTGAGCAATGGACTGTCCAAAGCTTTTGTTTCTTTTTCTCAAATATTTTCCAAACCATTAACTCTTTATCAAATGCCAAAGCTTTAGGCTGGTCCAACTCTTTACTAGACAGAGTTTTACACTTGTCCAACTTGAAAGTAGTGGCATAAAACAAATTGAATGTGGCTAAAATGATGGGATTTATCTCTGAAGAGCAAGAAAACATTGTGGAAAGAGAAGACAAGAGCACCACATGGGGGTGCCAACGCTTGACTGCAGTTGCTTGATTTTCAGCAAAAACTCAACCATACAAAAGGGACATAATGGTAAAAATACTTTGATGGTTACCTACCCTTGTTGTATGAGTTTCCCCTTTCAATAGTGAACAACTTGTCCAAGTTTGAGGTACATATCTTCAGTAATTACAGAGATGTTATAAAATGTCAAAGTTTTCAACGACAGACAACGCAGACGACGACGCCAGGGCTACGGCAAAAACTCGATGTTTTCTTCAAAAACAGCCAAGCTAAAAATGTCAGTTACCAGCATTTTCTGAAACTTGTTCTTCAGGGACAAAAAACATGGGACTGACTCGTAACAGGCTGAGTTACTTGCCCATAACCATTGAGATCAGCTTGGTAGAAGATTTTTCAGTTGTTCATAAAGTTCTGTAGGCTGAAACACCCCATATTCTGTGATTATACCTCCAGTAATTAATTCTGCCGGAGTTACATCAAATGCTGGATTGTAACAATCTATACCTGAAATAAAACAAGACTATTTTGAGCCATGGTCTGTGAAACAGGGGGTTTAATGGATCTGCAAAAAGTATCGATTCAGGTTAGCCTGCGCAATCCGCACAGGCTGACCTGGGTCGAAACTTTTTTGCTTTTGATTAATTTTCTGCCTGTCTACGGACTATTTTACTTCGGCATTCAGTCAGTTGTTAGACAAAATGGACTTTATGGGTCCATAATTAAATGGTGACTTGCTTGGTACAATGCATTACGTGGATGCATTAAGGTCTATGGCCCCTTACTCTCCTATTAAAAGACCGAAGCTGCCGAGATTGGACGGAGAGCCTTTACAAAAACGTCGATGTTACACGATATTTACTGATGAGTTAGCCAGTCTACGGCCCCTAACTCTCACATTAAAAGACGGAAGCTGCCGAGATTGGCCGAACAGCCTTTATGAAAACGTCAATATTTACCAATGAGTGAAGGGTTGTAATCCTTAAACCCCTTTTGCCACAGCATGGCTCATACATCAGTATTGATATCTATTTCATTCAAATGTTCAAATACACATATGCATCTTTATCAGTTTAAACTCTTTGCCTGACAACAGAAGTTCATGACTGGTCCATATTGAAAGCTTTTGAAGGTGACAAATTAGATATGTCTCTAATAATGGCATTTGTCTATGAAAGGACAGAAAACACTGTAGTATACGGAGAATATGCTGGTTACCAACATTTTCTTCTTTTCCCATGATTGTTAAAAAATGTTCAGCAGTGGGAGAGATGAATGAATGCTGAATAAGTTTTATTAAGACATTGCTATAAAATGTACCAACCTTCTGCTGCTATCTGTATATTTTTGATACTAGTCATCTCCACATGCGGCCTTTCTTCTATCACAATATCATCGCCTGTTGACAAATTGGGGTCAAACGAGGTTGTTGGACACGCCACATAGAATGGTACATTATGATACTTTGCACAGATAGCAATTTGGTATGTCCCTATTTTATTGGCAGTGTCACCATTTTTTACAACTCTATCAGCTCCTACTACAACAGCAGAAATAGTTTTCTTTTTCATCACCATTGAAACCATGCTGTCACATATCAAAGTTCCAGGCATTTTTTCAAAGACAATTTCGTAAGCTGTCAGTCTAGCCCCCTGGTTATAAGGCCTTGTTTCTGTACAATATACACCCTCAAGTTTACCAGCATCATGGAGATATCTAACCACACCTACAGAAGTAAAGAATACATGTATGTACAAATACAGTAAATTCTAAATCATCTCTATCTGAGAGAGATCAAAACGCTTGCATATAAAAGTAATCAGATCCAATGCTTTCCTATTTTTGGAAAGAAATGCGGTTGGTTGTATTGGTTGTATTGGGGTTTAATGCCACTTTAACAGCTAAGGTCATATCATGGCAGTCGGTGACGCACATGTGTTTCCTGGCTTTCTCACACCAGTACTAACACAACTTTCTTTCCAAAGCCACCGACTACTTTTCTCACATGCTTCAGCAGAGATGAGAGGCGAAAATACGCCGAAAAGAAAGTTCGCCTCAACCGGGTATCGAACTCACAACCACCAGGTCATGAGTCCGACACGCTCACCACTGAGCCACCCGGGCGGGCTGAAAGAAATGCGTATTATTCTTTACCAGAAAACAAAACTTTAAGCTTTTCCAATTAGGAAGCATTTACAAAATGACAAATAAAAAATGAAATGTAGCTCAAATGATGGAACTTGTCTATGAAAGAAAAGAAAATAATTGCTTGCTAGTTACAAGCACTTTATCTTTTTTTACACAATGTTTTTACAAGCCTGCATCTTCAAGGCCATAAAATCACAGGGTTCTCTGGTAAAGGGTTACGACTATAACATCTGATAACTAGCAGTATATGTATCTATTGGAAGAAAACTGAGGTTTCTTGTTACATTTCTTGTATAAATTTGTTAAGTAACTTTACAACAGAAATTCTATTTCATTTTCTAATCCAATCAATCCTGTGATCCTGGAAAGAAAGCTTTTGAAAACTTTGTTAAAAAAGGATAAAATGTAGTTAATCATCATTTTCTTCTTTTCAAATGAAGACTTCTATTGTATCAAAAACAGTTGTCAGCAAATGATTTCATTATGGACAAGTCCAAATTTTGTCATCTGACAAAGAGTAACTCTTTACCAAACGACAAAATTTTAGACCTGTCCAAATTGAAAGCATTATGAGATGACAAAATAAAAGTGGTTGAAAAATTGAAATTTGTTTTGGAAAGGGTAGAAAACATTGTGGGAAAAGGAGAAAATGCTGGTAACCAGCATTTTCTCCTTTTTCCACAATATTTTCCAAAGGCTTCTCTCTCAGGGTTGTTAAAAGTTGGGATTGTGTGGTAAAGATTTAACTCATTACTAAATACCTAATTTTTCGACTTGCTCAAATTGAAATGATTTTGCAGATAATAAAATAAATGTGATTCAAAAATTTTAAGTTTGTTTCAGGAAGGACATAAAACCTTGAGTGAAAAGGAGAAAATGCTGGTAACCAAAATTTTCTCCTTTTCCCACAATGTTTTCAAAAGCCTTCATCCTCAGGATCAGTAAGTAGGAATTGTGGTGTCAAGGGTTAAAAGTAGATTAACACTTGTTGACATCAAAAGTTCAAGAAAAACCTACGTAACGCTGTATCGTAGCCTGCCGTAGCAAGCGATCCTGTGTTACAATGTGTCAAGATTCTAACGTTTTCACTGTTAGAAATAGGATATGTTCTGCACCATACTTGCCAATAGCTCTATGTGTCACTACAAGAAAGGCTGAGAAAAACCTACCTAACGCTGTATAGTAGCCTGCCGAAGCAAGTGATCCTGTGATATAATGTGTCAAGATTCGAACAATTTCACTGTGGGAATTAGAAAGGTTATGTTCTGCAACATACTTACAAATAGCTCTGTGTGTTGCTACAAGAAAAGCTGAAAAAAAAAAAAACCCTACCTAATGCTGTACCATAGCCTGCCGTAGCAAGTGATCCCGTGTTACAGTGTGTCAAGATTTGAACATTTTCACCGCTGGAATTAGAAAGGATATGTTCTGCACCATACTTGCCAATAGCTCTGTTTGTCGCTACATCATCTTTAAACATTTTCTCAAATTCCTCAACCATTCTGCAATTAAAAGATTTCAAAGAATTTCAAATTCATTCATACTAATTATTATTTCACAAAAAAAATTTTAACATACCTTTGCAAATCTGAGCATGAAGCTTTTTACATTGTTTTACAATTTCTATTCAAATCACAACTGAATAATGACATTTCTTTCCAAACCTGGTATTATGTAACCTAAAAAAAGTTCAAAATCAATTCAATATTTTTTTCACCCTTGTAGTTTGTATCTCCCTTTATCTGCTAAAGCAGACAGTGCAGATCAAGATCAGACTATAAAATATGAGGTGCAGTTTAATCTGTCACAAACACTGGCCACTTCTTTGCCAGGTATTCAGAGAAAAAAGCCTTGAATTTGCAAATCTGCAACTTAAGCACTCACTGGGAATGTATATCTCATTAATTTAACCCTTTACTACACAATCCTGACTTTTAACGACCCTGAAAAAGAAGGCTTTTGAAAACATTAGAGGATAAGGAGAAAATGCTGTTAACCAGCATTTTCTCCTTTCCCACAATGTTTTCTACCCTATACAAGACAGAAATTATCGTTTGAAGTGTATTTATTTGTCATCTGCAGATGCTTTCAATTCGGTCAAGTCCAAAATTTTGTCATTTGGTGAAAAGTTATCACTACAAAGGTTAACATTCAGAAATCCAAATTTCAATAAAAACTTGTCACTACTACACGACAAAATTTTAGACTTGTCCCAATTGAAAGAATTTGCAGACAAAAAATTAAATGTAACTCAATGCATGAAATTTATCTTTCATAGAGTAGGAAACATTGAGGGAAAATGAGAAAATGCTGGTTAACAGCATTTTCTCCTTTTCCCACAATGTTTTCAAAAGTCTTCTTTTTCAAGGTCCATAAAAGTCTGGATCGTGTGGTAAAGGGTTAAAGAAGTAGCCCCTAACAAGGCATTGTTTGGCAAAATGTAGATATTTACAATTAATCTCCTGAAGCAAACTGAAATAGGTGACTTTAAGAACACCGTATAAAATATGGATAATCAACATGACTTAACAATTTATGGTATAAATGTTTGTGAAAAGACTGTGGAAAGAAAAGAAATGGCTTGCATCAGTGTTTTCAAAATATGGTCTGCTGCTTACACAGAATGTTGGTCCAAGTACTTTTTAACTCTTTACCAAACAATCCCGAGTTTTAACAACCCTGTAAGAAAAGGCTTTTGAAAACATTGTGCGAAAAGGAGAAAATGCTGGTAACCAGCATTTTCTCTTTTTTCCCACAATGTTTCCTACCCTTCCCAAAACATATTTTATCTTTATAGTGGCATTTACTTTGTCGTTCGCAAATGCTTGCAATTTAGACCAGTTTAAAATTTTGTCGTTTAGTAAAGAGTTAACTGGACGACAAAATTTTGAACTTTTCCAAATTGAAAATATTGGCAGACAGCAGAGTTATAACTAAACAAGAGCGGCAAATTGTCGCAAGATACGCCCGTCCCACCGCCAGTTGTCGAGGGGGGGTAACAATTGTAAAGGGCAGGTAGAGGAAAATAGTAGTGCAGCAGAAATCATGTAAGTGATTGAAATAGGCATGAATGTCTCCTCTAATGTTAAAGAAACATGCATATAAAGTTTCAGGTCATTCCAACATGAAAAGACAAAGTTATATTGTAGAGAAGCATGAACAGCTTTAAAAAAAAAATAATGAATAGGGAATAATTCCAAAAGGGCATTAGGTAAGGTTACGGCTCCAGTGCATTGCACTTTTCGTAACTGCAACAAACATGTTTACCAAGTCTCAAGTTAATTTGACTTGAGGTGACAAAGTTCCGTTCCGGACAAGCAAGAAATACTGTAAAAAAGAAGATCAAAGTGGAATTACTCAAAATCTGCGCTAGGTAGAGTTATTGTTCTTGCGCACTGTACTCTGTAATATTGCAACAAACATGCATACCAAGTCTGAAGTCGTTCTCACTTGAGATGACAAAGTTATATTCCGGACAAGCACTAAATGCTGTAACAATGATGATCAAAGGGAAATAACTCAAAGACAGCACGAGGTAGAGTTACAATTCTTGCACACTGCACTTCCAAATATTGCAACAAATAAGCATACCATATTTCAAGTCATTCCTACTTCAGATGACAAAGTTACACTCCGGACAAGCAAGAAATGCTATAAAAATGAAGATCAAAGGGGGAATAACTCAAAATTTGTGCTAGGAAGAGTTATGGTTCTTGTGCACTGCACTCCGTAATTTTTCATGCATACCAAATTTGAAGATGTTCAGACTAAAAATGACAAAGTTATATTCCGGACAAGCAGAAAATGCTGTAAAAATGACGATCAAAGGGAAATAACTCAAATACAGCACGAGGTAGAGTTATGGTTCTTTCGCACTGCACTCTGTATTATTGCAACAAACACAAATGCCAAGTTTCAAGTCAATCAGACTGGAGATGACGAAGTTATGCTCCGGACGAATAACTGGACGCCGCCTGCCCGCCCACCCGTACGCCATGGGTGATCCCACAATACGTCCCGTCTTCGACGGGCGTATGAAAATATACTTTGGACTCTAATCTCTGTCAACATACCATATGAAAATATTGGGGAAAAAATGTATCTCAACACAAACCTCTGTCTCAATCCTTCTAGATGAGTATTTCCATCAGACAATAACCCTTTCACAAGGTTAGAATATCTCACTGCTGCCTCTTTCATGTTGACAGCAGTTGGTCTTGAGGAGACCAAGTAATTCAACCTTTCTACAATGAACTCTCCCAGGCTAGCCATATCAGTGAAAGTTACTTTCTGTATTTCCACAGCAAGACTTAAACATCCAACTATAGCAATAGCTGGAGCCCCCCTCACCTAAAGAAAGTTAAAAAATAAGAATTATTACCACTTTAAGAAGATACTTATCAATAGAAAACAAAGCACTTTTCTATGACGAACTCTTAAGGCTGGCAACATAAGTTAAGTCTTCTTTCTTTCTATATTTCCACTGCTAAACTTCACTCATTACCATTCAACAACAATACTTTAGACTAGGCCAAATTGAACACATTGGCAGACAACACATACATTTAATTAATTTAATGAATTTTGTCCTTAAAAGGGTAGTAACCATTGTGGGAAAAGGAGATAATGCTGGTTGCGAGCATTTTCTCCTTTTCCCACAATGTTTTCAAAAGCCTAGGCTCTTCTTATTCAGGGTCATTAAAATTACAGATTGTTAAACATCCCATCATTGCCATAGCTCGTGCTCCTTTCACCTAACAAAATTTCTTAAAACTGAACTAATAAAAATCACTTGCATGTTACCAAATGCTGAGACTCGGTATGCAAGGGGTCATCCATTTCAATTTGACCAACAATATTTACATCTAAGGATGGATATATCATTGCAACTGAATTCATTCTCATTGAAGGCTAAACCTTGTTTCAATGTTGTTCTGTGGGAATGCAGCCAGTGGCTTGACGAGTAAATTAAGACCATAAGGGACAGCTACAGACTCTGACCAAATAATACAGTAAGCTCTTCATAACATGAGTGTAGGAGTTCGTGACCGAGTCCAAATCGGTCATAAACAAGAACTCCACATGCCGTAGCTACCTGCATTTTCTTGATTGCATTCCAAGCGTCGTCAGTGTCATTTATCGATATATACACAGTCTGTGACGGCAAAAGTAGCTGATCTAGGATGTCTAATTTGCCTCTCTTGTATTTAATTGCTTCCAGCGTCATCGTTAATTGATTTCGGTAACATGAAAACTTTCAGCAATTTGTTATGATTATCACTCTATCCTAACCATTAGTTGCACAACAGGCAGTGAAATAGGGGGCGGTACCTAGAGAATTGATTGACAGGCATGTACATGTATCTAGTCGGTATGATGATATTTCGGGAAGAATCATATATTGATACATGTATATAGAGTCGTATAGGTAGATATGAATCTTTAAGTGAAATCAAGTTAAAAAGAAAAACCTTCGGCCTCAGTTCAGTAAGATTTTTTCCTATTGAGTTTTTTTTAACATCTAATTCACATATGTAAGTATTTCCCGGATGAACCAAACACATAACTTTAAGGGAACGTAATCAGAGGAATTTTCATTATAAATTCTGAATCGGTTTTCTCCCTTGACACCCCATACCACCAGGGGACGACTTACTTTTTTCTTAGGGTAGAGGACAACATTTTGATAACATTATTGCAAATGAAGTTTCTAGCAAAGAGCAATCTCTCCGTCTGCCACAATACCTTTACATGTTTACAAGTATAAATTTATATATTTAACACGGAAAACATCTCAGTCATGCTCTGTGAAAAGGGGATTTAATGCATCTGCTAAAAAGTAGTGTGTGCAGGCTGACAGAGGTCGAACCTTTTTGCCACTTGTAAATTTTCTGCATGTCCAAGGACCATTCTACCTCATAACTCAGTCTGCTGTCAGACAAAATGTACGTATTTTATGGATCCATAATTATGTAATGACTTGCCTGGTATAAAGCATCGCGATGAGGCATAAACCCGCTTTTGCCAGACTGCCGTCCATATTTTAAAAGGAATCCTTTTAGAGTCGTCTGCTAGATTGGTAATAATCGAAGTAAACTCTGTATAATGCAAGAAATATTATAGACCTATATATTAACGTGTTATCGCATAATGGTTGACTGTGACGCAGCCCCAATGCGGCGTGGGTCGCATTCATCAACCATTTAAATATCGTTCTAATTCTGAATTCCGTGATTCTAAGTCCGTATTTACAAACCAGTCTCTCAATGCTGTTTTTCGCCTAAAATCTCGAGAATTATCTAATTATCAAAGTAAAGCAATTTCTGATTGGCTAAACCAATCATGAGAAACTGCGTTACTCTCCAACTCTAGAATAAGACTAAGAATGTAGTTCAGAGTGTTTGGTGACTACAGGTCCTGAAATCAAAGTATGACAGTATCTAATACTTTTAGAATGAAGGACTAGAAACGAGCCATAGTTTGGCATCTAATAGTGGACCCCTAAAATCCATTTTGTCTAACAAACGAATGAATCCTGATGCAGACATGTCACTGAACATACAGAAAATTGACCCTAAAGCAAAAAGTTTCGATCCAGGTCAGCCTGCGCGGACTGCGCAGGCTGACCTGAGTCGATACTTTTTGCAAATGCATTAAACCCCCTTTTCAGAGAGCATAGCTCAAATGAATTTAGGATAACTGGCGAATACGGCTACTGATGCCCATATTGTGAAGAACAGCAGCCTAAGGTTAGAGTATTCCTGTTTATTCTATGTTTGGTCGAAACTTTGGATATCGATACAAATCCAAATTAAAGTAGCTAGGCTTCCAGTCCGATCATTTTTTTACTACCAGAAGAGGATAATCGGACCTTACTTTGTTAAAAAATGACGGAGCCGATTAACAGTCAGATTTGCCACAGATCTCTACAGAACGTGATATATCTAGGAGATCGTGATTAGGAGTGATTAAAAGATTATTACTGCCTGAACAACAATACACTTAATACACTTTATTTCATGCTTTTCGGTAGTTTATCGAGAAATAACGGTGAAATATTGGTCGATATTTCATGGTTACGACCAGTGAAAAAAAATAAATTTTATTTTCTAACTCTTCAATTGAAAGCGGAAACAGGTGTTCCCGCGCACTAGTTACCCAGGTCAACAGCGCGTGCCATTCAACCAGATGGAAATACGATGTAATTTACCCTACATTTCTTGCGCTTTACGTAATGTTGTATTGATTGACTGATTTGATTGTATGGTGTTTAACGCCGTTTTCAACATTATTTCAGTTATATCGCGGCGGCCAGTGCACCTATCCATGCTTTCCTGGAGTTTCTTTTACCAGTACTCCGCGCAATTTTCTTTCCAAGCCACTGGCTGCTTTCCCACATAACCATCGTCGAAACAATGGTCAGCGGTGGAATAGGAATGAATCCTGTCGCAATGACTATCATCAATCCTCGGAAAGAAATTGGCCGAGCCAGGGATCGAAACTACGACCCCCTGTTCTCAAGTCCTGCACTCTACCGACTGAGCTACCGGGGCTCGGCACGTAATATTGTAATGCGTTGTTATGCGGAGGGGGTACGCCACGGGGAATCACCGAAAACAAGTGCACTGGATTTCGATGTAAGTCCCCCAAAAAAAGGGTTAGAAGCACGAACTAAAAAGAATTTTTTTGGGGGTGAAAGATCGAATTTATTTCATCGAGTGAACATAACCGGTAATATTTTCACTGGTGGCGTAGCCACGAATGAAAATATTACCGATGAAGGTCACGCGATGAAATAAATTTCGATCTTTCACCGAAAATATATACTGTATATATAACCTCCATTTATTTCGTTAAATAATACATACATAATTTTAATTCACCCAGGGATGAGGAAAATATACAACATGGAATACGCATAGCAACAATCAAAAAACAGATCTGCAATATCATGGACAAAATGTAAACGGTTGGACAAAAAAAAAAAAAGGTTACTTAGTAATCGCCGCTGATGCAGTAAATACTGTAAAAGGAAATCAATATGAACTGGTTTCAAGTACGAATTGAATACTTCTATAAAATATTAATTACAAATCATTTTTTATCGGTGGTCAGCAATCTGTTCTGGCATATTTGACCAACAAATGTCCAGCGGTCATTGTGTGACGTGGGAGGGGGCGGAAAGATTAAACCCTCAGTAATTACACCCTGGGCTCTTCATGTAAACTCTCGGGTCAGCCCAGCCTCACCCTGACATCTGTTCACCTTATTGGCCCCATTGTTCCGGGCTTGTTACAGCTCCCATTTAACGTCTTCAAGTTAACACTTTATCAAAAATTTCAGACAAGTCCAATTTAAAAGCATTCGCGGACGATAAATTAAATGGAGTTAAAATGATGAAATTTGTCTTGAAAAGGATGGAAAAACATCGTGGGAAAAGGAGAAAATGCTGGTAACCAGCATTTTCTCCTTTTCTCACAATGTTTTCAGAAGCCTTATCCGTCAGGGTCGTTAAAACTCCCGATGATGTGGTACAGGGTTAAAACAGTTTAGCATATGTAGGTTATAACTCTGCAAAGTCTTACTTTTTCAATGCCAGGTGTGACATAAATAGCTTTTGTGGACGTTGTAGATTCAGATCAGACTGCACAGAAAATGCAGCTTTCGAGAACGTCCAGTCTGATCTTTTACCTACACCGTCCGCTAACTAATGCTACTCTTTGAAAAAAAAAAAACATTAATAGTCTCACCTGACCTCCGAACTCGAAACAAGAAATATCTTTAAAAAAGATAGACGGTGTAAGAGGTACTGAAATATGAATATTGAAACTCTTCTGTGGCTCAATATGAAGTAAAATAATAAATTGATTGTTGTATGGTGTTTAACACCGTTTTCAACATTATTTCAGTTATATCGCGGCGGCCAGTGCACCTATCAATGCTTTCCTGGAGTTTCTTTTACCAGTACTCCGCTCAATATTCAAGGCTTTCCAGGCCACTTGCTGCTTTCCCACATAACCATCGTCAAAACAATAATCAGCTGTGAGAGAGGAATTAATCCTGTCGCAATGGCTATCATCAGTTCTCGGAAAGAAATTGGCCGAGCCGGGGATCGAGCCAGCGACCCCCTGTTCTTGAGTCCTGTACGCTACCAACTGCGCTACCGGGGCTCGGCTAAAATAATGAAAAGTGACCTCACAGGAAATTGCCTCCTTTTCATCACTGTTTTTCATTTTGTTGAAAAGAAGTACCGCTATTGGGTTATTGCAAAACACTTATGAAAATATCTATAGATCCATATTTTCCAAACAGCAGAAGAAAACGATTCCCTACTGCATTAGATTGCTGTGGTATGAATCGAGGCCCCAAGGTATCAGTTAGCGGTGACAACGCTTGTTAGTAGTGTCGTCATAAATGTGCGAGCAAATATGCAAGCAGGGGCCC
The DNA here is from genome assembly GCA_946811185.2 of Hippopus hippopus. Lineage (NCBI taxonomy): Eukaryota > Metazoa > Mollusca > Bivalvia > Cardiida > Cardiidae > Hippopus > Hippopus hippopus. The sequence continues at coordinate 10,471,652 of OX328099.1, forward strand.
GCCGAATGAACATGTGCAGATTTTTGACCAATCGCAAATTAACATCTATTCATTCTTTATCAGTACTAAGATGTAGGTCAAAAGCCAGGTCGAATGTATTTAGTGAGGAGAGAAAGATTTAAAGCAAGCTAAAACATGATTTTTGTTCGAAAATTCATAGTTGACTTCTAGCCCTTTTTCCACACAATCCCGAATTTTAACGACCCCGTACATGAGGGATTTTGAAAAAACATTGCAGAAAAAGGGGTAAATGCTGGTAACCAAATTTTATTTGCCGTCTGCAAATGCTTGAAATTTGGATGAGTCTAAAACCTGGTCGTTTAGTAAAGAATAAAAGCAATTAATTGATTTATTTCTGTAGAATGATCAATCAGCTTGAATGTTGGCTCGGCACGGGATGACTTAAACCTTAGACCGCTAGGCGCGACTGAAGGACATATTGCGGACAGTGTGGATCAAGATCAGACTGCACAGAAGGTGCAGTCTTATCTTGGATCTACACTGTCCGATAAGGAGACACTTTTTTCCGAAAATTAACTTGGAAATAGCATTATTTAGTTTTTTTTTTATATCGACTTGAAAGTTTCATTTTAGTTATATAGCATGATTAGGGTTAGTACATGTATATTTTTTGATCTTGCATCAACAATAACCATTTTGAGGGAGTCCCTGGAACCATTCGGTAACCTGATAGAGCTGAACCTTGTGATATTATATGGCCTGCAACACGCGAAAAGGGGCATTCGGACATTTGCGTAAAGTGTCGTCTCGGATCAGCCTGCGCAGTCCGCGCAGGCTAATCCGAAACGACACTTTCCATTTTTATGTAATTTTCTGTTTTGCGCAAGTCTAATGAAGAACAAAATGTAATGTAGTCGTAAAGTGCCGTCTCGGATTAGCTTGCGCGGACTGCGCAGGCTGATCCGAGACGACACTTTACGCAAGTATCCGAATGCCCCTTTTTGTGTGTTGCAAGCCATATTGTAGAATAGGTCGATGGTTTTTCCCATGTGTTATTTAATCCATTGGCCATTACCACATACCTAAGCTATTGCTTTTAAATGGAGTTAAACGCCGCTTTCAGTAGTATTTTAGTATATAATGGCTACAGCTCAACTTTTTATGTCATTTCCGGTTTTTAGCAGTAGAAATCTATTTGAAGGAATAAAAATGTCTTTATAAAATGTCTTTAATATCTTTTTAAATGGATGGAATTGAAAACATTGTAGGAAAGGAGCAGAAGCAGCCGACCTTGACCGATCTGGGTCCGTATTCACCAACCATTCATAAGAACGTTCTCAGTCTTAATCTCTAGGATTTTCTAAATTTGAAAGTAACGCCCCTTCTGATTGGCTAAACCATTTGGTTTAGCCAATCAGAAGTTGTGTTACTTTCAAATTTAGAAAAAAACTTGCAGAATTAGACAAGGAATGTTCTTAAGAATGGTTGGTGTGAATACGGGTCCGGTCTCTCACCGTCCCTCCCTGCGGCCGATTTTGCAATTTTTTTTTTAATGAACAAAATGAAACAATACCACACCTGATCCCTTCATAACCTTGGTCTAATCCCCCAAAAAATTATGCCGACCCTACTTTTTTTTTTTTATAAAAAAGTTAATAAAGTCTAGTCCTCCTACCATCAGTGTAATGTAAGCAAAAACAAGGTTTCCAATCCTTCAAAACTCTCTCTTGACTATTAGCCCGTGATGTATCGAATCTCATTTTCGTTATAAACTTAACCAATCATTGGATCCGACAGGCTAGCCGAGAAAATCCCCTCTTCATTTTCCGCCTTAATAATAGCACGAATCTCGAGAGGACTAAACGAGTGGCAATCAGTAAATTATATGCAAATAAGGATTTGTTTCCCAACACTCGTTATTCAATTCTCTCGGATATTTAGACGGGTTTTCGTCCCGCCAAAATGACTGTCATTTGTATGCGATTGTGACTGTGTTATTCTTAACGGCTCTTGAGAATCGCCGAAATTTCTGTGAGTAATGAGGGGGGCCAGTCAAGCACTTTTACGAGAACAAGTGTCGGAATATATCTAGCGTTTAGGTTTTTCAAACCGCTTTCAACAGCGGGCTCTACATTGCTTTGTCAAAGGACATTCCCACTCATAAATGCCCGACACCGTCAGAGTGGATCAAATCAGGATTTCCTGATATAAAATGCAGCGCCTTAACCACCGAACCATAAAGGAACCCCTTCCCTTCTGTTATAGCCCCAAAGAACCCAATCAAAAAGAATTACGCAAGTTTTTTTTTAAAAGATATTGTTTATTTGATAAGATACGTATTTTCATGTTTTAGAAAAGGCCGAACTATCCGAAGCTATTGTGTCCGAAAAATACAGGAATTTGTACGCTGTTTTCGTAAAAATATTTCGCAGAAAGCGCTAGACAGTAAATCCAAACTCCTACATTACATAGTATGATCTTTATCTACAATACTTGCAAATGGCACCGTAGAGCTAGTTTAATACTTTACCACACGACAAAATTATGGACTTGTCCAAGCACAAAGGGATTTGCAGATGACAAATCAAATGTGGCCCAAATTACAGTAAAACCTCTATAATTCGAGGTCCCAATGGGACTAGCAAAATGTTCGGATTATCGCGGTGCTCGAAATATCCAAATTGTCCATGAAACAAAATTGTACTTCGTCAAAAATCGGCTATTAAGTAGAAAAAAAGTTACAAAAAATGCAGAAATATTTTCTTCAGTGTCTCAATTCCCGATTTCGTCTCGCATAGCACCACTTTTGAAAACATTGTGCCTTTAATGATTAATTTCTTCTTTAGACACAATGTTTTCCCTCAAAATTGTCATTTTCAGACAGTAAAATGTGCTAAAATGACTACGCAAAGACAACTTAAGTTAAATTTTCGGATTGACTGAACGGATAATATTTAGCCGAGTGTCTTCTTGGTCGAGGCTAACCCTATAGTGTAGATCAAAGATCAGACAACACAAAAAGTGCACAAGAAGTGCAGTCTGACCTTCGACAAACACTGTCTGCGTTAACGAGACATTCTGAACAAATGCAACCTTAGTAGCGAAATTAACTTAGTCTTATTTCTGGATTCAAAATGTCTGTTGGGTAAATTCGGCGTTCAAAGGGCTACTCGATTTAGAAAACATTGTGGGAAAAGGAGCAATTGCTTGTTCCAAGCAATTGCTCCTTTTAGCGCAATGTTTTCCATATTGTTGATCAAAAAGGTACACACGCTTCATATTCTTTGACCTTTGTTTATTTTCGTAGCAGTGTTTGTTAGGTTCAAAAAGACCTTGTACAAGATTTGGCGAAGGGTTTTTATGGCTTAATCAATAGACTTGATACAAGCCAGTAGCGTGCAGCGTTGTAGTTTTTCCGAATTTCGGCACTCGGGCTAAATTGATTGGAAAGAATTACGAGAATAAATGTTTGTAGTGGCATCTCGGAGACAGATTAAATCAAACAGCAAATTATTTACTCCATGGATTGATTTGTTAGCGCTGTCAGACGATCGTAAAGAAACGCTACTCGATACAGCTAAATCTTCCCCAATGCCCATATATGGAAGATTTAGCGGGGAGAGAGAGATAGACAGAAAAAAAAGGTCATTGAAGAACTAGGGACGGGCGCTGCTGTGACGAGGTTGTCAATTTCGGGCGTTGAGAAACATTTATTGAAGATGAATGAAGCTGCGTCCATTACAATCGAATCCCTGATAAATCATTTGGCTTGCAACACACGAAAAGGGGCATTCGGACATTTGCGTAAAGTGTAGTCTCGGATCACCCTGCGCAGTCCGCGCAGGCTAATCCGAAACGACACTTTCCGTTTTTATGCAATTTTCTGTTTTGGGCAAGTCTGCTGAAGAAGAAAATGGACTGCGCAGGCTGATCCGAGACGACACTTTACGCAAATGTCCGAATGTCCCTTTTCGCGTGTTGCAAGCCATTTTTGGTCCGTGAGTCGTGTAACGTTACTTGTATATTTTAACGCTTTTTCGAACGATCGCGAGTAATAACAGAACTTTAGCGGCTAAAACTTTTGAAAACATTGTGGTCAAAGAAGAAAATGCTAGTAACAAATATTTTTTCCTTTTTTCAAGCAGTGTTTTCTATCCTATCGAATACAAATTCTTAGCCCTTATCCTGCTGAATAAGTGAAATGAATTCTTTGAGCCGATAGTAAAAACCCAAATTTTGTTATTTTAAAGGTATTTTTGGGGGGACGATATGTCCTTATCGGGCAGTGTAGATCAACGATCAGACTGCACGTTCTGTGCAGTCTGATCTTGATCTACACTGTCCGCAAATAGACATTGGGTCGCGCTTAGAAGCCTAGGGGTTAATTTAAGCCAGTTTTGAATGTCGCTTGCAAATACTTTCAAGTTGACCAAGTCTTTAATTTTGTTGTCTGGCAAAAACCAAAAAGATATTTTTTTGGTGCTTAACACGGTTTTCAATATTACTTCAGTTATATCGCAGCGACCAGTGCACCTATCCATCCTTTCCTGGACTTTCTTTTTCAATTACTTCACACCACAATTTTTCGAAGCCAATGGCTGCTTTTCCCACATACCCGTCGTTGAAATACTGTTCAGCAATGAGAGAGAAATTAATCAAGGTGCAATGACTATCATCAATACTCAGAAAGAATTCAACAAATCCAGGAAATCGAACCGGCAGCTTCAAGCCCTCTACGTTACTGATTGATGTTCCCGGCTTAGCTGAAAATTTGTAACCTGTCGATAGAATAAATGTACACGTACATCTGTTTTATAACTCTTCCAAACGACAATATTTTGACTGGTCCAAATTGAAAACGCTCGAAGCAGAATAATTGAAGGTCGCCTAAATTGTGAAATTTGTTCTTGATAGGGTTACTACCTGTTTACCGGTTGCTGTTTACTAGCATTTTCTCCCTTTCCCACAACGTTTTCAAAAGCTCTCTTCATCAGGGTCCTTAAAAGTGTGGATTGTGTGGTAAAGTGTCGTATTAACGCTCCAGCGAATTTTTACCTTTTTGGGAAAATTGCTTATGGATATATTATGGCAGCAGGAGACGTATGTGGAAGAAAGAATTTACACATTGAAAATTAGTTCTCCTCAATTCTGTAACATGTATTTATTGATTTGTTTTGTGTTTTACGCTGCTTTCAATATCAGTTTGGTCGAGGCAATCAGTGCACCAATCCATGCTTTCCTGGAATTTATTTCCTGCTTTCCGGTAGGTTATCGAGAAATATCGGTGAAATATTTTTCGATATTTCATGGTTACGATCGGTGAAAATACCGATTTTTATATTCTAACTCTTCAATTGAAGGCGGAAACAGTTGTTCCCGCGCACTGGTTACCTAGGTAAAATGCGCATGCCTCACAACCAGATGGAAATATGACGTAATTTACCTTACATTTCTCGCGCTTGACGTAATATTGTAATGCGTTGCTATGCGGAGGGGGGACTCCACGGGGAATAATCGAAAAGAACTGTACTGGATTTTGATTAAGTTCCCCCAGAAAGGGTTAAAAGAATGAAATGAATAGAATATTTGGGTTTTTTTTTTTTCGGTGAAAGATCGAAATTTTTTTCACTTCTTGAACATCATTGGTAATATTTTCGCTCGTGGCTGCGCCACTCGTGAAAATATTACCGATGATGTTCACTCGATGAAATAAATTTCGATCTTTCACCGTAAAAAACAAATATTCTCTATATATTTTACCAGTACTTCGCACATTCTTTCCGAAGTCTCATAGTTAGATTCACAGATGGACCATACCGTTTCCGAGAATAGATGATAGTCATTCTTCTCTCTCTCCGCTGAGAGTAGTTTCGACTATGTTTGTGTGAGAGAGCAGCCAGTGGCTTGGAAAGAATGCTGTTAGAAGTACTGGTAACAATAACTTTGGGAAAGTATGGTGCACTAGCCGCCGCGATATGACTAATAATATTGTAAACCTTGTTAAACATCAAACAAACGAACAATTAAATTATTAAACTTTGTCTCTTGAAGGCTAATATCGAAATAATTTCAGGATATTTTGGCTAGAATAATCACACGGAATTGCAAACATGTAGATGTAGATCTAAAATCAGACTGCGCATTCTGTGCAGTCTGATCTTGGATCTACACATTCTGCAAGAACGCTCAGAAATAACTTCAACTTGCTAAGTTTGAAAACTAGGTATGATGCATTAAATGGGTGGTAAAAATAGATTTTTATATGCTTACTAAAGCATAGAATATGAGCATTTTATCCTTTTTCAGCAATGTTCTTTCAAAGGCTCTCTACATCTGGGTAATCAAAACATAAAACTTTTTTCTATACGTAAAGGGTAAAAATAACTGGAGGGTAATGATACAACTGAAAGGGGATAAGAACATATTTGGACCGTGTAATTTTGCAATTCTCTATTTTGGGCCGTAGGACTTTATTCACATTTAAGTATTATATTCTACAGGGAAAAAATATGGGAAAACTGTGTTTGGCCCGAAAATGGAAAGGTTCCAGTGCAAACATTATTTACTTCAACAATTCTGACATAAATTCCGATTTTCAATGAAAGGTTTTTTTCCCCGACCAACGGCAGGAATATCATTGTCTGCAATAATTCATTAGAATGTTTCTGTCGAGTTGTTGAAATATTTGATCCCTGCTCTGTGAAAAGGGAATTTAATGCATCTGCAGAAATTTTCTACTCAGGTCAGCCTGCGCAGTCCGCGCAGGCTGACCTGAGTAGAAAGTTTTTGCTATTGGTCAATTTTCAGCATGTCAAAGGACAATTCTACCCCAAGATTCAATTGGCTGTTAGACGAAATGGATATTACGAATCCATAATTACGTGATGATTTTGGTTGCTATAATGCATAACGGAGATGTACGAAACCCCCTTTTGCCAGGGCGTAGCTCATTTGTGTTTGCACAATCCGTTGTGTCTTTGCTTCCGAGCCTGATCAGGGCGTAGCTAGCCTTCCTATTTATGAAGATTCAGGGGACGGGAGAGGTCCGGATGGCATATCCCTAAAAATATGAAAACAAGAGTACATATTGGTGCTGTATTTTAGAACTGAAGAAACGACTATTAAACTAACTTTCATATCTAACTAATATTTTCAGAGCCAAATATACAAACTCGACCTCTTTCGCTGGCCGAAATTACAATCTACTGAATCTCTGAGAGATATCTTATTAACTATGCAGTCAACAAAAGCCCAAACTTTTGCTTTCGGCGCCGAGTGTGTTAAAGAAGCGTAAATCAAACCTATAAAAACTCAGCAGATTTTTTTTCCTTAGTCAGATTCAAGCGGCTCCAACAACGCACTCGCGTAGAGACGGACTTGCGTCTACTGGCTCGTCGGTAACCCACAGGCCTTGTAACTCATGGGCCTCTAGTTCATTTCCAGCTCGTCCACGCTGCTTTCAAAGATATTTGTGAAGATTTATATATCTCTCACCGTTGAACATTGTTCATCGATGTTATGTGGAAAAGCAGCCAAGTGGTTTGGAATGGTGTTGTGAGAAACACTGGTAAAAAGAACTCCAGGAACGCATGAATAGGTGCACAGGCCGCCGTATTATGACTGACTGGCATAGTATTGAGGAAAGGCGAGCATAAAAATAACAAAAAAGTGCTTTGGCAAAAGGGGGTTTGACGCATCTCCGTGATGTATTATTCCAAGCAGTTCATCATATATTTGGCTTGCATCAAGCGAAAAGGGGCATTCGGACATTTGCGTAAAGTGTCGTCTCGGATCAGCCTGCGCAGTCCGCGCAGGCTAATCCGAGACGTCACTTTACGACTATATTAGATTATGTTCTTCAGTAGACTTGCGCAAAACAGAAAATTACATAAAAACGGAAAGTGTCGTTTCGGATTAGCCTGCGCGGACTGCGCAGGCTAATCCGAGACGTCACTTTACGCAAATGTCCGAATGCCCCTTTTCGCGTGTTGCAAGCCATTTGGGATCGATATAATCCATTTTGTCTAACAAAATGAACGGGTCTGAATGGTCCTTTGACATGCATAAAAATTAAAGATGGCAAAATGTTTCAACACAGGTCAGTCTGCGCGGACTGCGCAGGCTGACCTGAGTTGATACTTTTTGCAGATTCCTTAAATCCCCTTTTCACAGAGCATGACTAAAATGCACGTTGCTTTCATGGTTCACAACTAGAAACATCTTGACTCACACTTATGGTAGGTGAATAACAAATTTTTCTAAAGAGGCGAAAAAAAAAAAAGATAAGAAAAGCAAACTTGAATACTAAAATTCAAAGACAGTTTAAATTTCAATATCTTCCTTTCATTTTGTTCAGACTCTCAAAAAAGACCGTATAGCCAAAGACTCTCCCCTGTGATCAGTTGGACAGAAGATGTTTGTTTGGTCGAAATTTCCATTATCAAACAGTGGAATGGATTGCATTTCTGAAGTATAATATACAAAAAGAAATAGATCTATAGGATCTGACAAGAATTGGTGTTTGAGATAAAATTTTATTAGATCTAAATGAGTCTAGAGAAAATTTTATTAAGCGAGCCTTTGGCCTTTATCTGAAACGCCAATGAATGTCAGATTCTTTTTATCACATAACGATATTTCACAAATTATAGATCAGAAAAATGCAAAACCATCTATAGATGCACCCGCGGTAATAGCCATAAAACTCATTCACATCTATGAAATACGTACAAAATGACGTCAAACTGATGTCACACAATTGTGTTATTAAACGTGTATAAGGTAAGAAAATTCGTAATGGGTATATTACACTGAAAACAAGGCAGGTTATGTGATAAATATAGGATCTGACATGAGTTGGCTTTTGAGATAAAATTTTATTAAACGAGTCTAGGGAAATGTTATTAAACGAGCCTTTGGCGAGCTTAATAACGTTTTTCTTTGACGAGTTTAATAAAACTTTATCTCAAACGCCAACAAATGTCAGATCCTTTTTTTCACATAACGAAATTACACGAAATATAGATCAGATGATGTGCAAAACCATTAAACCATTTATACATGCGCCCGCGGTAATATCCGTAAAACCCATTCACTTCAATAAAATACGTACAAAATGACGTAAAAAATGACGTCAAACAATCAAACGTGCATAAGATAAGAAAATTCGTAATGGGTATATTACACTGAAAACAAGGGAGGTTATGTGATAAATACGGAATATTATGCTGTAGTGACTTTCCTGGTGTTTGTATTTACTTCGAGCTGCGTGAGAAAATTTAGTATCGTGCGAGACCGAAGGTCGAGCAAGATGCCAAAATTTTCTTACGCAGCGAGAAGTAAATACAAGCACCAGGAATGTCACTTCAGCATAGTATTCCTTTTATTATATACCTACACCTTTTCAACGACAAAATATTGCAAATTATTTTAACATTTTACTCGAAAACGGTAAGCAAAATAAAACAAATAATGGTGTAGTAGTCAGTAACTTCGTTTTTATGAATGGCGGATGAATATTACAGCGTAGAATTTTAACCAGTGAACTTGCAAATGAATACATACGTATACAGCTCGTGAGTTACGTCATTATGACGTCATCATACCATATTTGGAACCGTATTTCACAGTGTGTAGATACGGATTTTTTTTTCTGTCCTGTGTGATATCTTATCCGCGTGCGACGCATACATGTATTTTCTCCGGAAAACTTTCAGGTATATAATAAAGTATTTTATCTAGATCTACACGAAAAAAAAAAAAAATATCAGGTGATTTTGTCTTAATACTGTTCAGCAAAAAGAATTATCTTGTTATCTTTTTGTGCGCTGCAAGAGTCAAGACGTCCGAAATTTTATTATACTTTTTCTTGTAGGCCTGCAATGTATTTTCCATTCAAAAGTACAATTACACGTACTTTTATAGGGATATGACGAATTGCATAGTAATTAATAAATCGAGGACAATAACAAAACTAATACATGTACTATGATCGAACAATTATTTTTGGATATAAAAAACGGCATACGGTTATAGCAACGTCCAGGGTTTTGATTTTATTTTTCTTTTCTATCACGATTTTATTTTTTCTTTCCTTTCAAATATATCAAAATGTCTGTCTTTTGAAATATTTCATTCTCATGTCTCTCCATGTCGGACCGTCAACACTTAAGGACCGCAATGGAAGCGATTCTTTCCCTTTTTTGTTATATCCATGCTTGGTGCTGATGTGCCTGATATGGTTCTATGCATTTTTATGATTTTTGAGTTTCTATTTGAATATGTTGTGTGCTACTGTTAAAACCATATTTTGTACATTCAGTGCTGAAAAATGAATAAATAGATAAATGACATAAAATAGATCGAATACTATTTCAGCCGGTCATGCACCTTTTACACATTTATTTTACATTTGTAAATTGATGATTTTTTTTTTTTTTTTTTGGAAAGTAAATAAATGAAAAAAATAATAAATGAAAAATAAAAATAAATGAATAAATAAATAAATAGATAAATAAATAAATAAATAAATAAATAAATAAATAAATAAAGTCAAGCAAACACTTGAAAATGAAGATTTTTTTTCAATATTAGCCATTCATTTATTTTCCTCACTGAGTTGGAAATCGATTACTTGGGATATGATCAAAATCCAGCAATATAGTGGAAAAGAATAACTTAATTATCTCTTTACCAGAGAGCAAAATTTTAGACTCGCCCACATTCATATCACTTGCAGACGGCAAATTAATTATGGCTAAAATCATGAGATTAGTCTGAAAAAGAGTTTAAAAAATGTGAGAAAAGGAGAAAATGCTGGTAACCAGCATTTCCAACTTTTCCCACAATATTTTCAAAAATCGTCTTTGTTTCGGTCATTTAACCTCAGAATTGATTGGTGAAGGATGATTTTATCAACCCTCTAGCATGCGACAAAATTTTGACTAGACCAAATTAAAATCATTTGCAGACGACAAATTAAATGAAGCTCAAATGATGGTATCTATCTTTGTTGGGGTAGAAAACATTGTGGGAAAAGGAGAAAATGCTGGCAGCATTTTCTCCTTTTACCACAATGTTTTCTAAAGCCATCTTATTTCAGATCATTAAAACTCAAGATTGTTTAGTAAAGGATAATTTTTATTAACTTATAATTAAATCACCAGGGCGTTCGCAACCTGAAGACGACAACGCCGTGAACGCCGTGCCCGTTGTGCGTACCCGACATGCTTTGTTACAGAGCGTTCTTGGCGTGTTGCTTTTTGTATCGAAACATCAATTTATATTCAATTACAAAACGATCCATTTAAACTTAACAGTCACCTACCAGTTGTTGGGGCATGCATGCACGCGTAGAAATAAAGGAACAAAAAAGGTAGTTACTTTCAACATGTGTTCACATTGACTCATTCCAGTCAAGCGTGTTCAGTTTGGACTGGCTCAGCCCATATCCATAAAAAATGACTTTTTGCTCTTCCCTAATTTAGACAGTTTTTGAAAACATTGAGGGAAAAGATGGCAATAGCCTGTCTGTTGCCACAATATTTTTCATGAGTTTCCATTATGGTATACTCATTTTCTTCACTTGGCTCTTACTTGTGTTGCTTGAATTATTTGTATTATTTGGCTCATTTAACTCTAAACCAAACGACAAAATTTTGGATACATCTAAACTGAAAGCACTTGCAGTCAACAAAATTTAATCAAATGTGGCTCAAGAGATAAGATTTGTCTCTGAAAGGATAAAAAAAAAAAAAAAAATGTATAAAAGGAGAAAATGTTGGTACCCGGCATTTTCTCATTTTTCGACAATATTTTCAAGAAGTTTTCAAAGCTTTCTTTCCCTGGGTCGTCAAAATTCGGGATTGTGTGGTAAAGGTTTAAAATTAGTTAGGACAGTGATGGGTTAATCTGTTACCAAACAATCCTGACTTTTAGCGACCATGGGGAAGAATGCGTTTGAAAACATTGTGGAAAAAGGAGAAAATGCTGGTATCCAGCATTTTCTCCTTTTCCCAAAATGTTTTCTTTCGTTGCAAAGACAAATTCCACAATTTCATCCATACTTTATTTGTTTTCTGCAAATTATTTCAATATGGCATAGCTTAAAAATGTTCTCGTGTGGTAAAGAGTTAGCGATGTGTGCGGTTGATTGGTTGAAAACGACGAAGAAAACTCTCGTCTGCTTTACATTAACGACGTATATTACAAATTTTTCTAACGGACAGATTTTTATAAAACTTTGCTCATACAAAGCTCATCATATCTCTAGGAGATTACAGTAAAAAAAAAAAGATGTGGGTCACCGTGCTCGTTTCTGAGAAATTTGCCTTTGAAAAAGGTATATACAGTTCCAAAATTCAGCTTATATTGGATTTAAAGCGCCTTTCTTTAATAGTCAGTTAAACAGGAAAATTAAAGGAAAAATATACAAATATAAATAATTTTAATGAAAATTCTGATATTTCTGCACAAAAAATATATAAAAGCTTGGTTTTGAGCTTAGTAAAAGTGCAAATATGCATGTTATATATGGATCATTGAGTTAAAAAGGGAGATAATTTGACAGAATTATGGGTTAATCTTAAATAAATATATACTTTCTAATGGACAGATTTTTCTTAAAATTTCCACACTTATAGTATTTATAATTCTAAACAATAAGAAAAATGATTTATCATTGAAATTAATTAGCCGATAGCTGGCACATCATCAGTGAAAAAAAGGAAAGACACAAGTAACAAAAACGTGTTTTTCGTTGGTAGTAAGTTTTATTACTGGGCTACGTAGCCTGTTTAGGTATCTTTAGATTTCGCGCTAGTGTTTCGCAGAGACATGTGCGAATGTCACATGATCAATTTACGCATCGGTTACGAGGATTCGCATTCAAATCAGTATAATGACGTCATATCTGATGCAATAACAATAGATTGAAACAAAATAAAAATCCCGTTCTCTAAACGCAACAAATGCACCTTTTCATTGGATATAACCGCACAGCTGATACGATTGCAAAGAAATATATAGTTGTATTTATCGGTATTTTACAAGAAATTTTGAATTACGACATAAAAACTGAATAGGCCCCATTAAGACATGACTGTTTTTTCAACTTAATGAAGACACATTTTGATATGTCTATTACAGATGGCTTTTGAAAAAAAAAAAAGTTAATGGAGAAAATGCTCATTTGCTCTCATGCCTATCGAAGCTACGTACATGTATAGCATTAAATATTTAGTTGATCCTTCACTAACTTTTGTTAATTTTAGAATGGGTGAGTTGAACTCTTTACCAAACGACATAATTTTAGACTAGTTCAAATTAAAAGCACTTGCAGACGACAAAATAAATGTGATTCAAAAACTGATAATGAAAAATTATTCCTTTCTGTGTCATAAGAAGTTTTCGCTGACACAGTACATATCAGATCAAAGATGAACTGCATTCACAAACCATTCCCAAAAAATCAGAACACAGAGTAGGCCTACTCGTATTTTTCTGACGTAAACTATAAAGTTTTTTGTTATCGACAAGAGAAAGTAAACATACGTCTAAACGGTATAGACCAGTGACATTTATACACACATATTTATAACTGAGAAACTTTTGTTGTTCAAAAAATACAAAATAGGGGGAAGAGAGAAAGAAATGAGAGAAATCAAGACATAGGGAAAAAATGGAAATAGGAGGAAGGACAATGTAACTTAAACAATAATAAAACGAATGTTTAAGTGAGAGATTTTTCTTAACTTAACCCTATACTACACAATCCCGAATTCTAACGACCATAGAAAATAGAACTTTTGAAAACATTGTAAGAAAAGGATGGAATGCTGATAACCCACATTTTCTCCTTTTCCCACATTGTTTTATAGCTTTTCAAAGACAAATACTGTCATTTGTGCCATACTCAATTTGACGTCAGCAAATGCTTTCAAATTTGCATAAGTCTAAAATTTTGTCGTTTGGTAATGAGTAAAAGGACTCATCTACATGTCGGCCTAATTTCTTCTAGACATGAGCATAAGTACTGCTCATCAAAGAAACAAATTTGTAAACATTTGGTCTAACAAAATAGAACTTGCCTATTACTTTCTTCCTGGTTCCGGTGTACATATAAATAAAAAGTGGTATTCATCTTCAAAATCTAAGGAATCACAAAATTGAGATTTTCGAGAGATTTAAATTCTCTGTTGCTTCTCTGCATAAAAGCATTCTTGTCTAACTATAAATGTGCAAAGTAACACAACTTCTACTTAGCTAAACCATTTGGTTTAGTCAATTAGAAACGAAGTTGCTTTGAAATAAGAAAATTATTAAGAGGAGAAGTACGAGCAGTATTATCGAGAACACAATTTAGGTTGGTGATTACGCTTCCAGTCTGTGCCGAAGGTGCAGTCTGATTTAGAATTTACACCATCCGATAATTTTAGCGACATATTTTACTTGAAATTTTAATAATTACAATTACCTCCCAAATTGGATGCTGCAAAGCGTTAAAGTCAAACACATGAGACAGCACTCTGACAAAAATGCCAGCTGATGTAGCCTTTTCTCCGTGTACCGCAAAATTTTGATTTTGGACAGTGGAATGTAATGTCTAGAAAGGCCATTTCGGTTAGCAGATAACATTAGTATCCTGAAGCTGAAAGCAATGTTCAGGTCTTGTCATATCTTGGTTGTTTGAAAATACAATGACATGAACACTACAGTTCATAAAAGGTAAGATATCTGCGAAAGTTCTTCTTCTTATTATTATTATTTTTATACATCTGCTAAGTAAATCAATAGCTTTATTGAACAACTTTAATAATATAATCGTCGGAGCTACTTACGGAAGACTTATTTTATTTATTTATTGTTTATTTAGTTTTATTTATTTATTAATACACCAATAATAAAAATCTTAGATATATAGGATGGTGTTTTGCGCTCTACTAATTTGAACCTTTCTTACAAAACGGTTTGAAAAGTAGTCCTCATTCAAAAGCTTGGAATATTATCACTTTATACAGCTGATCTGTCACTGTGTACTCAAATGTATTAGATGAGTTATTCTTTTTAATTCAGTATTTTTACTGTATATTATATCTAACAGATTTTTGATTTAAAAAAAAAAAAGGATTTTCCCCAATATCTTTTCCACTGGAAAAAGTGTCTTCTGTTGCCTCCATAGAAATCAACACCTTATATTTTCTAAAATACAAGTATAAAAAATGCTTATCTATAAAGGACAAAATTTCGAGAACAAACAAAAACTTGTGAAAAATGTGTAGTTGTGATTTAATATAAAGAAAAAAAAAAAAAAAGTCAAACAAATTACCATAAATCAAACAAAATCAAATTTTAAAAAATGGCAAGAGTTTATATTTATGAACAAATTTGATAACCTTCATGAAACAGAACTTTGATATTGGTGATCATTTGCAGGCCACAATTTAGAAGAGGAACAATTGAAGAAATTTATCTTTGAAAGGCTAGTAAACATTGCGGTAAAAGAGAAAATGCTGGTTACCAGCATTTTCTCCTTTTCTCACAATGTTTTCAAAAGCTCTCTTCCTCGGTAGTCGTTTAAAACACATGATTATTTGGTTAAAATGTTCGGCCAGTTTTTCATGATTTTATAAAGTTTTTCACATGTTCCTGCGCAGGATGACATGAATCAATATTTTTTTCAGATGCATTAAACCCTATTTTCACAGAAAATATTCACATATTGCTCATATGTAATAGTCTATCCGTAAATTGCGAATGTAAGGATCTTTGGTTACAATATCTTACAAAACATCGGACTTTGTACATTAAGATCACACTGGACGTTCTGTACAGTCTAAACTTGATCTACATTGTCAACAAAATCAACTGAAATTGCCAGTATTCAGAACACTCACTAAATACTGGGCGCGTATTAGCCGACCATTCTAAATACTATTCTTGGTCTTAATTTCTAGAATTTCCTAAATATGAAAGTAACGCGATTTATGATTGGCTAAACCCCGTGGTTTAGCCAATCAGAAATTGTGTTACTTTCCAAATCCAGAATAAGATCAAAGAATACAATTTAGAATCAGTTGATGAAAACGAGCCCGGCGATCTCCGAATGCACTTTTGCGCAGTCTAACCTTAATGTACATTGTCCAAAAACTCAACTAGAAAGGCTTTTGGTGAAGCAATAATAAAAGTCGAATTCTGATTACTTTCTAGAAAATCACAAAGAAAATTAATATGTATATATGCCCAACCGACAGAGGTTAATGCCGTCCTTAAACTTTATCTGATGGCTCTTCTTGAGCTTACAGAAATAAACAAAAGACCTTGACCGAGAAGGCGTTTGAAAACATTGTCAAAAAAGGAAAAAATGCTGGTCACCAGCATTTTCTCCTTTTCCCACGATGTTTTCCACTCTCTTTCAGACAACTTTCCCATTTCAGTTACATTTAATTTTCCCGTCTAAAAATGCTTTAAATTTGAACAAGCCTGCAATTTTGTTGTCTGGCAGAGTAAGATTTACCAAAACGTTTCTTATGCAACTGAACTTTGGTCTCATTCATTTCGTCTCATACTGCATCCTTTGTATCACAAGAAACACATCAATCATCTCTGAATTCAAATATTAATTGTTAGTTTTAAAGATTGGATCACCAAAAGCAATTATATATAAAATGAATGATAGGTTGAAAAAGAACACTGTTCAGTATAATGGTTGCTTTTGTATATACACGGCGGCTTGCTTACGTTAAAAAAAAACGTACCCTCAGGAAATACTGGGAAAAAAATGTTAAACTCAAACTATGATCTTTCCAGTGTTAGTAAAATAGGTCCGACTTAATTTGGCACCAACGGACGTCAATATAAAATTTAGTAGAATATAATTGTTAAAATACATTATACACGACTCCAGGATTCATAGGTTTCTATTTATACTCCTAAATATAGTTAGTGTGCCGAACTGACATTTACAGTCCCAAAGTCTTTAGTTCTGCTACTGTCCGGTTTTCCGTTACCATACTGCAGAGCTGGTTTATCCACGTTTGTGCTCGCACTTGAAACTAACGGATTAAATGGCTTTGCGTCTCCCCCAATTTCCGGTAAACATGACATCCGACCGTATGGCGTGAAGGAGTCAAAACAAGTGGCAGCCGGCGCGGCCGGAGCTTGAGTCACATTCATATATCCGACGACACGTCGCATTTCATCTAGAGCGTTCGCCTGCATCAAAATATAATTTTTGGCCAACAGTAACGTGGCGATTTTGGAAAGCTTTCGGACCGACGGACTGTGGGCATATGGTATGACCGACCTTAGCTCGTCCAGGGCATCATTTAGATCGTGCATTCTACGACGTTCACGTGCGTTGATGTTCAGCCGTACGTTTTTCTCTCCACTTTTAGGCTTTTTAAGTTTGTTGGCAAGGTGATCATTGGCGTAATTTTGTCCAAAGTTATCCACATTGTTTATTGTGTTAGATCCGTCCTCGTCACTGCTACCACTGCTGTTGTTTCTGTCCCCCTTCAAAATGTCCATCATTTGTAAATTATATGTCCCGTATCTGTCTTTAAAACCTTCATTAAATTCTCGCATACCTAGTTCACTATCATCCAGACCACAAACATCGATTTTGTCCTCACTTTGCACATGGTCCTCACTAGAATGGTCCTCACGTGTAGCATCCTTGTCCTCATAATGTTTTGAAATCTGGTTTTCAAACTTTCCTGAACTCTTATCTTCATTTACTGAATCAACACTGTTTGCAGGAAAATGTGGATATGGTCTGCCAGAATAGACCGGGTAACCAATCAACGATTCCATAGTTAGTGATTTACCTGCACGGAAATATCCGCTGACGACAAAAATTTGGGTTTTTATTTTCTAATGAATTTAAATTCTTATTTTACAAACACGAGTTTTAATGCAGTTTATCTTTTAGAGTCACAAAATAATGAGAAAGAAGCCAGAAATTATTCCACTGTATCACGAATAAAAATGCAAAAAGTAGTCAAATCACTAGAATTTCAAATTTCTTGGAACAAATATTTCTCGTTTTATCTGAGCGTCTCGGAATA
Source organism: Hippopus hippopus (assembly GCA_946811185.2). NCBI lineage: Eukaryota > Metazoa > Mollusca > Bivalvia > Cardiida > Cardiidae > Hippopus > Hippopus hippopus. The sequence continues at coordinate 10,489,678 of OX328099.1, forward strand.
ACAAATAAGACGTTTCTGAGTTATGATGAAGTCCAAATTTACTCCTGCTATGACAAACGGTATCTCTAGTCCGTGACGATTAAATCTCGTTGCAATAACATCCCATTACGACCCGCCTCTCTTCGGATAAATATCGCTTCAAGTCGGCAGTGCCGGGCCAAATCATATTAACAAATTAATTGAACGGTTTGTAGCTGTAGCAAATCCTCGATTCTGATTGGCTGATACAGCAAGTGGCGTGTGACATCGGATAATAGAGTTTACAGAGGAGACGGAATTCAATTTGTTAGAGTCGCCATCGATACGCCGAATATTGCAACTTAAATAGTTCCATAAAATATTGCATATTTCAACTTTTTATCATTATTAAAAACGTATAATCATGTAAGATTTACACAAAAATCGACGCACGCATTTGGCAAACAGTGTAGCACACGTTGGATGCATTATTCGTGCGAGAACTCAGAGCTGCTGTTGCACTATTTTGCTGGTGAAATATTTAGAAAAAATGGACTTTGATAAGGAAAGATGCGTTTTTTTTTTTTTTTTAAATATGAGGAAAAAAAAAAAATGTTTTCTACCATTTCATAGACAAATTCCGTTGTTGATACTTTTTCTTTTTGTTGCCGGTCTACAATTACTTTCAATTTGGACAAGTGTAAAATTGTGTCGTGCGGTAAAACCTTTTAACTCTTTACCAAACGACAAAATTTTAGACTTGTCCAAATTGAAAGCATTTGCAGACGACAAAAAATAACTGGACTCAAAAATTGAAACTTGACTGTACAAGAGTAGAAAACATTGTTTGAAAAGCAGAAAATGCTGGTTACCAGCATTTTCTCCTTTTCCCACAATGTTTTCAGAAGGCTTTTTCCTCTAGGTCGTAAAAACCAGGGATTATTTGGTAAAGGGTTAACCTATGTAACAAATCTGTGGCAGGCGACTGTAGAAAGATTCCTTGTGAAAATTAATGATTAGTATGAATTATTGTTTAAACTATGAATATATAGATAAAAACAGAAAAAAAGATCCCCCTAGAAAACGATTGCTTCTTTAGCACAACAACTGCTTCTACATCACAGCGATTTTTCCTTTATCACAGCGATTGCTTCTTTAGCACAACAATTGCTCCTTTAGGAAAACGACTGCTCCATTATCACAACCATTTCTCCTTTGTCAAAGCGATTGCTCCTATATCAAAACGATTGTTTCTTATTACAACGATTTCTCCTTTTTTACGATTATTGCTCTTTCATGAAAGGGATCGTGTATACTCTATATATACGATCCCTGTTCATCACAACAATTGCTCCTTTATCACAACGATTGCTCCTTCATTACAACGATTACCTCTTTATCACAACGATTGCCCTATATCACAACGATTGCCCCAATATCACAGCGAGTGTTCCTTTATCACAACGATTGCTCCCATATCACTAACTCTAACCCTAACACAACGATCGCTCCTTTATCACAACGGTTACTCCTTTATCTCAACGATTGCTTCTTTATCACTCACCCTAACCCTAATACAACGATTCTCCTTTGTCACAACGGTTGCTCCTTTGTCTTTACAGTGATTGCTCCTCTATCACAACGATTGCTCCTTTGTCACTAACCCTAACCCTAATACAACGATTTCTCTTTTGTCACAACGATTGCTCCTTTGTCACAACGATTTCTCCTTTGTCACAAAGATTGCTCCTTTGTCACAACGATTTCTCTTTTGTCACAACGATTGCTCCTTTGTCACAACGATTTCTCTTTTGTCACAAAGATTGCTCCTTTGTCACAACGATTTCTCTTTTGTCACAAAGATTGCTCCTTTGTCACAACGATTTCTCTTTTGTCACAAAGATTGCTCCTTTGTCACAACGATTGCTCCTTTATTACAACGATTGCTCCTTTGTCACAACGATTGCTCCTTTATTACAACGATTGCTCCTTTGTCACTAACCCTAACTCTAACACAACGATTTCTCCTTTATTACGAAGAATGTTCCTTTATCACAACGATTGCTCCTTCATCACAACAATCGTTCCTTCAATACAACGTTTTCTATTTTAGCACACTGTTTTCAAATGTGATGAAACGCTGCAAAACGAAAAAGCCGTCTGCTTAGGAAAAAAAGAGGGTGCTATTCACATTGATACCCTATAAAGTCCGGTACCTATCCTTTTGAGACGCTTAAAGACCGTATGATAGGATATCTCGATTACATATTCACTGTTAGTTTGAAAGTTTGGACTAATTTCTTGGCCCATCCTGTAATAGAACTATCGAGATTTGGAAAAACTTTAGTTCTTCACTCACTAATCATCGTTCTACTTATGTATTCACTTGCTGAACAGAAGTTTAGCCATATTAAAAATCTCCTTACCGCATTCTTTTGGGAAGAGAGAGAGAGAGAGAGAGAGAGAGAGAGAGAGAGGTTGTTGGTCCTAGAGAAGTAGCAAAATTTGTCATGCTTTGACAAAATGGGGTTTAATGCATCTCCATGATGCATTATTCCAAGCAAATAATCAAAGTCATCATACAGTTGTGGATCTATAAAATCCACTGTGTTAAACAATCTGCTGAATCATGAGGAAGAATGTACCCTCAGAAAATTGGACAATAGCAAAAAGTGTTGCCCCCATGGCTTCCTGCGAGGAATGACCTTGGTCGATACTTTTTTTACAGATGCATTAAACCCCCTTTTCACGAAGCATGGCTGATTTTTAATAAATCGGCACCTCTGTACGTGTAGCCTTTATCTCATTTTTGCTATAAAACGTAAGAACGTAATTATTTATTAAACCTAAACTCGTCATATGGTTGATTTTCAGAGTTCATAAAATGTTTTAAAAATGTTCTGATACTAATCTGTTTAACTCTTTACCAAACGACCAAATTTCAATTCAAATTCCAAGCATTTGCAGAGGACAATTTAAATGTGGCTTAAATGATAGTTTTTTTTTTCTTTGGAATGGTAGAAAACTTTGTGGGAAAAGGAGAAAATGCTGGTTACCAGCATTTTCTTCTTTTTCCACAATGTTTTCAACTCCCCTTTCTCAGGGTCGTTAAAAAAAAAAGAACAATTGTTCGGTACAAACTTGAGGGGGGGGGGTTTAAATCTACGCCTGTACAGAGTTAGAAACGCGTAGGCTATGAAGAAAGGATTACTATTTAAAGAAGACCTCCTCTTCCCGCAGATATCTTCAAAGATTTCAAGTACCCTATTTTATTCACGTGTGCCCTTTTTAAGATCCCCTTCGTCTGACTATAATTCATCTCTGGGCATGTCAAAGGTTCGTGCAAAGAAAGACCTCTTCTAAATATTGTTAAATTGAAGCTGGCGAAAATTTGCATTTACCATATGGGTGCCGCATGGTTCCTAGAGTGACGACTATTGTTCTGAATTAGAGTGGCTTTATGCTTGATCCCCTGGATCCCGGCCTGTTTAAGATATTGAAACAAAGGCGGGAAACAAAAGAAAACAAAATGGCTCTTTTGCAGGAGCCATTGTGTACCGAAAAAGTAATCATATTTATTAGGGATCTGCCAAAGTGTGACAAAATAATAAAATATGTCCAATTGAAAATGGAAACTTTCAAAAAATGAATTCTTTGCTTAACATTTCAGGAGTCCCAGAATGGGAATGACCTAAATATACCTTAATTGAAAACTGCATAGGCTGCGTTGGCTGACCTGGTCGGTACTTTTTGCTATTGGTCAATTTTGTGCATGTCAAAGGAGCTCTCTACGTCATGAGTCGGTTGCTAGACAAAATGGATTTTATGAATTCATCATAGTATGATGACTTACTTGGTATAATACGAGTACTTTACGGAGATTAAAAATAAAAAAACATTTCGGCAGAGCGCGGCTCTTGTCCATATTGCAAGCATTTGCAGAAGACCAATTAAACGTGTGAATGTTGGGATTTGTTGTTGAATATGTTGAAAACATTGTGGGAAAAGGAGAAAATACTGGTTACCAGCATTTTCTCCTTTTCCAACAATGTTTTCACAAAGCCGTCTTTCCCAAGGTCGTTCAAACTCGTGGTTGTTAGTTAAAACAGTGTTTGGCATTGTCAGTATTAAAAATAGTGTAGTAGTAACCAAAAAGTATGAACAGGTTGATAACACTTTAAAAGCCATAGTCAGTTCATTTGAAAACATTACAGATCTGAGAAATAAAGCAAAGGCTTGCGAAAAGCAAATGTTTCTTATTTCACGTTGTTTTCCAAATCATTATCGGTACTTTCAAACTATTGTCTAGAGTGTCATCTGTGTAAGAAAAAGTGCCGTAGCTCTGTCGTTCGTGTCCTTTAATCCAGGGGTCATGTGATCGAATCCAAGATCGACCTAACTTCTTTTCTAGAAGGATGATGGTCGTTACGACAAGGATAATTTTTCTCACATCGCTGATTATGGCATTTTTTTCGACCATGTTTGTGTGGAAGAGCAGCCATTTGTTTGGAAAGTGTAGTGCGAAAATCCAGGAGTGCATGGACAGGTGTACTGTTGTCTTCAATAAAATGAATGTTTGAAACGGCTTAAAACACAGAACTAACAAACAAACAAAAATACTTCTGTCTGAAAGGGACGTGTCTTAACCCTTTACCACGCAATCCTGAGTTTTACGTCTCTGACGAGGAGGCCTTCTGAAAACATTTTAGGAAAAGGAGAAAATGCTGGTAACCAGCATTTTCTCCTTTTCCCGCAATATTTTCTACCCTTTCAAAGATCCTGCACCACTTTCAGACCTGCTGCCCGTAGATGCTCTGAATTTGGAAGAGTCTAAAATTTGTCTTTTGGGAAAAGGTTAAAGTAGTATATTTCGTAATAGGACAGGCTTATCTTTCCAACAATAACAGCTTGCCGAAGGAGAATAATACGTTTTCAGACTTAGAGGAAAACTTTGTCTTTTGTCTGATTAATTCAAAGCGGATAACTTAAGCCAGTCGGCCAAATGCTGTGAAAAGCTAATTGAATCATTTAAAATCTATTTAACAATCATTTGACTGGTTATCATCTTGAGAGCACGTGAGCGTAAAATCTCCATAAAAGTGCTAATTCCAGTCTCTCTCGGGTTGACGGTGTTTCCGTGTTAAACTCTTTACCATAAATTCCGGTGTTTTAATGATGCAGAGGAGATAAGTGTTACTACTGACATCGCGGAAAAATGAGCATATTTTAGATACCAGCATTTTATCCGTGTTCCATGCTATTTTCTATCCATGCAAAAAAACATATTCGAGAAACATACAAGTTGTCGTCTGCTTATGTTTTGAATTTGGACGAATCTATTGTTGTTTCCGCTGGTGAAGTGTGTAAGCGCAATATTTCATTATCGGTAAGAAAATCTTGTTCCTCGCGTCAAATTTCAGTATTTTACAACTCTAGATAGAATCGCACGTTCACTTGACAACATAAACATTAATTACAAATTAATATCTGATTAGCATATCCAACCACCGTGCTCGGTGGAATTTTTACCAATTTTTAATTTTCTTTCTAATTGGACATCTGTTCCGACATTTGTTACTGTTTCAAACCATGTCGGTCTATTCTATTCTACTACTGACTGGTTTTAGAACACACTAGGCCGTGACATATTGACTCTTTACTAGACGACAAAATTTAAGACTTGTCCAAATTGAAAGCATTTGCAGACGACAAATTAAATGTGGCTAAAATACAGGAATTTAGTCCTGGAAAGGGTAGAAAACGATGTTGGAAAAGGAGAAAATGCTGTTAGCAGCATTTTCTCATTTTCCTACAATGTTTTCAAAAGCCTTCTTCTTCAGGGACTTGAAACTTAGGGTCCGTTTGGTAAAGGGCTAACTTCGTTACCTCCCGAAATAATTTTACAGCAGACGATTTTGAAAATATCCTTGTAAAGTAGGGATAGTCAACATGAATTAAAGGCTAAAATAAGAAATAGATATAAAACAGTTTGGTAAAAGAAGAAAATATGAGATACTAGGAGCGGGTAACATTCGTTACAATATTTTTGAAGTTGTCTGCTTGAAGACGCTGAGTCGTCTGCGGGAGGTGTTGAGTTAAACAGTTCTCCACAACTGTCTTTAAAAAAAAGCCGCTGCTTATCTGTCCACAGAATAAATTAACCCTTACAGAGCCGAATAAACCCAAAATACAGTTTCAGTTTGGAGTTAAGGTCTACGACCCCTAACTCTCATATTAAAAGACGGAAGCTGCCGAGATTGGCCGACTAGCCTTTCCGAAACGTCGATGTTACACGATATTTACCGGTGAGTTAGTGAGTCCACAGCTCCAACTCTCATATTAAAAGACGGAAGATGCCGAGATTGGCCGAATAGCCTTTACGAAAACGTCGATGGTACACGATATTTACCGATGAGTTAGGGGTCGTAGACCTTAACACAAAAATATTTGCACAAGCAAAGCGGACAGTGTAGATAAAAGATTAAGACTGCACGTTTTGTGTAGTCTTGTTTTGATCTACACTTGCTGCATAATCAATTATAGTTCTGTCAGGCGCTTTAAGAAGCTTTAACCCTTAGGCTGCTAAGTGCGACTCACTGACCTTTAGCGGACAGCGTAGATCAAGATCAGACTGCACAGAACGTGCAGTCTGATCTTGGATCCACACTGTCCGATAAGGAAATAGCATTCCCCGAAACATACCTTTAAAATAACAATATTTTTTTTTTACCATCGAATTGAAAATTTCATTTTAGTTATTTAGCAGGATGAGGGATAAGGGATAAGTCTAGATTTGGTACCAAAACAGAACAGAACAGAACATATATTTATTTATGACTTGTACACACGATACATCGTCCATTATACAAATTTGATATACAAAATATAGTTTCACATAGGTCAAAGCAAGCGAAGGACTATATTATAGCAATGAAAACAAGAATGAAAGAATCTGAGTCATTCTTTTGAAATAAGGTTTCAGAGAGTAAGTCAAAAAGGCAAATTTTACGATACAATGCAAACTAGTTGAGTCAGTAATTTATAAATTAATTCTTAATCTTAATTGCAATTTGTTTCGCAAAAAGAACGCTTCCTTAAGGAAGTGAGCAAGGCTACATAATGTTTTTTTCTCTTTAGATTGAAACAGCTGCCATAGTTTATATATAGAAGGTTTTCTGATAAAGGATGCTGGTAGGTATTTTTACGGGTATATGAATTAAATGATTATTCTCTGGTTAAAGGGGGGAAGCATTATTGTTGCTTTTCTAAACGGTTGTCTTATTAAATAGAAAGTCGCTTTTTTTTGCTATATTCATTGATGAACCTGGTGCTGATGATGATACTAATCATCATCGTTATCACAGAATACAGGCCCTTAGTCTTTAGTTTTTGTCATAAAACCTCCCTAATGAAAGTATGGCCAATCTGAGGGCTGGTTTTTGGAATGTATAATTGAAAAATAGTGAAAAACATTTTGAATGGTTGTTGAATACGACCGCTGGTTTCAAATAGTCCAGGAACAATGTATATACGAGTAAGTATAGTCAGTGTCCAGTTGTATGTCATTAAATTCGGAATTCCCATTGACTTACAAGACAACTTATTACACTGCTTATACATAGTCATGCAATGGGGGCCATTTCTGTACATTAAATTATCTCCCTTGCCAGATAAAGACTAAAGGTAACCAAATCACAGATTGGTCCTTTCACCTTTTTTCCTTTGTTTTTATCTTTGGTTCCCTTGGGGATATTGCGATAAATACAATAATGAATTATGAGATATGTGTAAGGTTCCCATGTAATTCAAATCAAATTCTGTTCTTAGTCAAGTGGAGCTATTATAGTTTGATTATTAAAACAATCTGACCAGATTAACATGAAATATTATGTCAAGAACATAGCTGTCCAGTGCAAGAAAATCAAGGATAAAAACCAAGCAATCCCCTTATCAGGACCAATGTAGTATTGGAGAAGAATCAAGGGAAATAACTGAAGAATGGCCATCATTGCGTGTATTATGAAAAACTATACAGGTAGAAAGCGAGGTGACTGGAGATATTTACATTAATCTGCTTTTATTGTTCCGCACCTGACATCGAAGTTGTAGCTCACTGAAACCCAGCGGTGTTAAACTTCGGCGACATCGCCATTGACGTGTAAAAAAGCATTTCTCGGAAAATTTGATCACTTAGTTAGCTACGTAACTTTCAAACTATATTGTATCGGATCTGAATATATATTCTGATGTAAAATTCAATTTGTAAAACTTTAAAAAATGATTATCAACCATTGTCCCATTGTTAATAATTTTTCATGCATCGAATTCATATCCGCAAAAGCATTTTGACGAATAGCGGAAAGCTTCGGCCCAGGTCAGCCTGCGCGGATTGCGCATTATGCAGGCTGACCTTGGCCGATACTTTTCGCAGATGCATTAAGCCCCCTTTTCACACAGCACGGCTCATATAATTTGATGGTATTAGAAGCTGGGCACAGGATTCAAGTAAAATTCTCTCATTCTTGGATATTTTAGTCCTGCCGAACTCCCCAACAATCAATATTGATATTGTACAGACAGCGTTCTCTATTGTCAAAGCGAGGCAATTCTGACACACGTGACTAAATGGCTCGGAACAAATTTGGGAAATCAGTCTTTAATTCTTTGATACCGTATAAATTTATAGAATCCTTACCCGATTGTTCTGCCGGTAGTAGACAGTTCTTTAACTCATTGATGAAAAAGGAGCTGTAGTGCTTGTTACAATGATTATATTCAAACATATTTCATTTCATTGCTTCTTGACCCGTTACTACACAACATTTTATACTTGCCCAAACTGAAAACGCTGACAGACGATAAATAAATTAAGGCCCATATGTTGGGATCTGTCTTTGAAAGGCATTAAAACATCATGGAAAACTGAGAAAATGCTGGTTACAAGTCGAAGCTTCTTTGGCTTTTTGTCAATTTTCTGCATTCTACCTCGTGATTCGGTCGATTGTTAGACAAAACAGTTTATACGGATCCATAATTATATATGAGCCTTGCTCTGTGAAAAGGAGGCTTCATGCATCTGCGAAAAGTATCGACCCAGGTCAGCCTGCGCAGTCCGCGCAGGCTGACCTGGGCCGAAACTTTTCGCTATAGGTCGATTTTCTGCATGTCAAAGGATCAGTCTACCTCATGATTGAGTCGGTTGTTAAAAAAAGTGGCTATTATGGATCCATAAGTATGTGATGGCTTTCTTGGTATGATGGATTACGGAGATGCATTAAGCCCCCTTTTGCCAGAGCACGGCTCATATATAATTATAAGATGACTTGCTTGGTAGAATGTATCACGGATATGCATTAAATCGCCTTTTGCCAGAGCACGGCTCAAATGTATAATTTTGTTATATTTATAATTCTTTTAGCCGAAAATTTATAAACTCTGCATTTTCCAACAGCTGAGAGTACATTACAGTTTACTGTAACTCAGAATATTTTTATGTTATAGGCTTGACTAAATAAGCGGGTTGTAGAGATCCGAGATTAGACTGCAGGCTCTGTGCATTCTGATCTTTTTCTATTCTTAATCTTTAGTAAAGAGGATGAGTATCATTTTGTGTAAATTAACACAAAATGATACTCATCATCTTTACTAAAGATTTGGTTATGATATAATCTCAATGAAAACTTGCAAACGATTGAGCGATGATGGAAATTTTCAAACAGTTATGATTGACAGGTATTGTTCGTCTGTCAGCGTCTAAAAATGTAATTTATCAGACGAAATTGAACTAGTTACACAGTGTCATCGTTCCGGAATGAGACATATAACAAAAATTTGTACCTCCGTTCCATTTTGGCCTGCAACCACGCGAAAAGGGGCATTCGGGCATTTGCGTAAAGTATAGTCTCGGATAAGCCTGCGCAGTCCGCGCAGGCTAATCCGAGAAGGCACTTTACGACTATGCTAGATTTTGTCCCACTGTAGACTTGCGCAAAACAGAAAATTACAAAAGAACGGAAAGTGTCGTTTCGGATCAGCTTGCGCGGAGTGCGTAGGCTGATCAAGAACAACACTTTACACAAATGTTTGAACGTCCCTTTTCGCGTGTTGCAGGCCTTTTGGCAGTGTTAACCGTTTTCAAAAGCGCCTTAGTTGAAAACAGGGGTTATAAGTGGGTGGGATAGATCAAGATCAGACTGCACAGAGCCTGCAGTTTAATCTCGGATCTCTACCCATGACCCACTTATCTAGTCAAGCCAATAACATAAAAAATATTCTGAGTTTCAGTAAACTGTAATGTATTCTCAGCTGTCTGTGTTTATAAATTTTCGGCTGAAAGTGTTACACAAAATTATACATTTGAGTCATACTCTGGCAAAAGGGGGTTGCATTCTACCAAGCATGTCATCATATAATTATGGATCCATAAAAACTATTTTGTCAAACAACCCACTGAATCATGAGGTAAACTGTTCCGTTGGCAAGCAGAAAATTGACCAAAAATAAAAAGTTTCGACACATGTCAGCCTGCGCGGACTGCGCAGGCTGACATGGATCGATACTTTTTTCAGACGCATTAAAAACCTTTTCACATATGATGCTGAGTTTATAGATTTGGCGGTGAAAGAGAACGGTTGGGAAAAATTTGAAATTATAAATACTAAAGATGAAATTTAGTATGAAATTATACATAATACAATATATATCACTCAGTCAATCTCTCTCTGTCTCTCTGTCTCTGTCTCTGTCTCTGTCTCTCTCTCTCTCTCTCTCTAGCCCATTATCATACAGTCTGTTTTGTTAACCTATTCACTTGATAAAATGACATGAAATACGTGTAATGATATGGATTAACCAACGATGAAAAGGAAGAAGTTTTTAACTTTTTACACAATATTATCTAGGTTAAATTACCATGACGAAAAAAAAAAAAAGCTTTAGAAAACATAGTTGGGGAAAAAAAAAGGAGAAAATGCGGGTGACCAGCATTTTCTTAGTTTTCCATGATGTTTTCATTTCTTTCAAAAATAAATCCGAACAGTTCAGCCACATTTTAGTTATCGTCTGTCAACGTTATCAGTTTATGATTTAATTTTCTTCTAAAGATATTTTATTCAGACACGTAACGTTACATATGTATATACATGTAGTCATATATACATGTACATACACAAACATTGTTATAAAAATTAATCGAGAAACTGCCTCAAAAAAGATTTAACAGCAACATTTTTCCTAACAAATCTAAACTAATTTGTACAATATACAGAAGTACTTGTGAGTGAACTTTATGAGTCAATTTGTTAAATGCAAATAAGACATTTTTTCTATCAATGCTTGCTTTGCGTACAACGCAAGGTTAAACAATTCACTTTTATTATTCGAGCAGAGTAGTTGTAACAGTTTAATGGTACTTGGATTTTTTATAAAAAATACCCTTTTATATATTTATGCAAGTATAACATGTTGTCTAGTAAGTGGTCAAGCGACAATGAAATAAAAGCTCCTTTTCCAACAATGTGTTGAAGAACTGTCTACTACCGGCAGAACTATCGGGTAAGGATTCGTGCAAATTTATACGGTATCAAAGAATTAAAGACTGATTTCCCAAATTTGTTCTGAACCGTTTAGTCACGTGTGTCAGAATTGCCTCGCTTTGACAATAGAGAACGCTGTCTGTACAATATCAATATTGATTGTTGGGGAGTTCGGCAGGACTAAAATATCCAAGAATGAGAGAATTTTACTTGAATTCCGTGCCCAGTTTCTAATACCATCAAATTATATGAGCCGTGATGTGTGAAAAGGGGGCTTAATGCATCTGCGAAAAGTGTCGGTTGAAGTCAGCCTGCGCAAAATCCGCGCAGGCTGACCTGGGCCGAAACTTTTCGCTATTCGTTAATTTTCTGTATGTCAAAGGACCAGTTTACCTTATGATACAGTCAGTTGTACGTCAAAACGGTTTTTATGGATCCATGATTGTGTGATGACTTGCTTGGTATAATGGATAACGGACATGCATTAAGCCGCCTTTCGCCAGAACATAACTCATATGTTCTCGTCTTGCTCAATTCAGATATAGAATTTTGCAACAAAGAGAACAAACAGGAAAATATATCACACTGCAGCTACATTAACCCTTTCATCGGCAAAGGCAAAAACATAGGCTTTTTGCGAACAACATAGATCACGATCAGACTGCACAGACGTGCAGTCTAATCTTAGATCTATACCGTTCACCTATTTTGTCATGCCTACATAATAAAAATCTTTCTGGGTTTGAAAGGATTGCAGTTTCAGTTGCAGATAGAGATCAAATTAATATGAGCAGTGCTCTGTGAAAAGGGGGCTTAATGCATCTGCGAAAAGTATCGATCAAGGTCAGCCTGCGCAGTCCGCGCAGGCTGACCTGGGCCGAAACTTTTCGCTATTCGTCAATTTTCTGTATGTCAAAGGACTAGTTTACCTTAAGGTACAGTAAGTTGTAGGTCAAAATGGTTTTTTATGGATCCATAATTATGTGATGACTTGCTTGGTAAAATGGATCACGGACATGCATTAAGCCCCCTTTCGCCAGAACATGGCTTATATCTTCTCGTCTTACTCAATTCAGAATATGGCCTGCAACACGCGAAAAGGAGCATTAGGACACTTTGTGTAAAGTGTCGTCTCGGATTAGCCTGCGCAGTCCGCGCAGGCTAATCCGAGACGGTACTTTACGACTACATTAGATTTTGTGCTACAGTAGACTTGTGCAAAACAGAAAATTACATAAAAATGGTAAGTGTCGTTTCGGATTAGTCTGCGCGGAATACGCAGGCTGATCCGAGACGACACTTTACGCAAATGTCCGAATTTCCCTTTTCGCGTGCTGCCGCGTGGGGCTATATAGAGTTTTGCAACAAACAGTACAAACAAGAAGATATACCACACTTCAGCTACATTAACCCCTTCAGCGCTAAAGGCGAAAAATAGGCTTTTTGCGAACACCATAGATTAAGATCAGACTGCACTGACGTGCAGTTTGATCTGGATCTATACCGTTCGCTCGTTAAGTCCTGCCTACAAGATAACATTTCTGAGTTTGAATGGATTGTAGTTTCAGTTGTAGAAAAAGGTCAAATTAATATGAGCCATGCTCTGTGAAAAGGGGGCTTAATGCATCTGTGAAAAGTATCGACCAGGTCAGCCTGCGCAGTCCGCGCAGGCTGACTTGGGTTGATATTTTTTTGCTATTGGTCAATTTTCTGTATATCTAAGGACCTGTCTATCTCATGATCAAGTTTGTTGTTTAGACAAAGCTAGATATTATGGATCCATATGTATGTGACGGCTTGCTTGGTACCATGGATCACGAAGATGCATTAAGCCCCCTTTTGTCGGAGCATAGCTCATCTACTTGGCGCTGAAGGTTATGCCAGATTTGTAATGAGAGATCTGTAGAAAATAAAATTAATTTCGTTCGAAAACGTAGTGTTACTTGTCGCCAGCTTTATCAAGATTACAAAGGTTGTATTTTTTTCCTGAAAAAGTGAACCGTCATATCTGCCTGTTTCGACGGGTAAAAAGTGATTTGCAGTTCTACATTTTAAGAGGGCGTTCAGTCGTGTCTGTTTAAATTATTTAAGTAAGTGGCTTACTTTGAGGGAAAGGAATATTTTACCTTTATTGCTTTATATATTGTCCACGCCTTGCCTTAAAAAAAAGAGCCAACCCCGGTACGGTAAAATGCTAACCCCGGTACAGTAGTTTCGTAAAAAGAGCTGTACTCATTACACCATGGCCGTCCAAAATCTAGAATTTTCTAACGATTTTCGCTGTGATGAAAAACGATTTCCGCGTGAAAAAATACCTTTACAGATACATGTAAATTGTTTCTCCTGAGCAGACGACTTGTCGAACCTTTGATCGGCAATTTGATAGCTCTAATCACGTTTCCCTTTTCCTTTTCCAATTTTTGGTCGGTTCAAAAGCTCTTGGAAGCTTATGTTGTCTTGTTATATCGTCTTGCTGACTTTAGATAAATCTTATCTTGTAGACATCAAAGTGCACTGGCATCATCAAATCATTGTTTGACAAAGCAATGGGTTACAAAACGCTTTGCCTAGAAAATAACTTACCTTGAACAATGATACAAGAAAAAGCTTTAATTTTGCTAAATCAGGCAGCTATATCCGGTTTTCATGTATCCGTCACAAAAATTCCTTTTCAACGTGACAAATTAAAAAAAAAAGGCTAGTATCAATACCCAGATTGTTTAAGATACATGGAATTGATCGTATTGTCTTCCTTATTTTTCTCTTAAATTTGCATTGGTATCGGCAACAAAAAACTTGGTGAACGGTGTTGTTCACTCTAAGTCGTCTGGCTTCCGTTATTATTCAGTTATTAGCCACTTAAAATGTCTGTGGACAGATCATTTATTTATTTGTTTGGTTGCATGAATAGTGATAACATTATTCCAGTCATATAACGACGACAGCATGATTATTCATGTTTTTCCTATGTTTTAATTAATAAACTAGGGCGTCTAATGTGTCTTTTCCAAGGGTACTCATAAGATACCAACGCCTGCAGCAGAGCTCAGACCAGGATTTCTAATGATTACAAATTCTATCGCTCAACCACCGAAAGATAAAAAAATCCCGGCCATTTAATTTAACCTTTTCTCGGACAGCATTTTGACCCTGTTCCAGATTCAAAGCATCTGCAATTGACAACTTCAGAATTGGTGTAAATGTACAAGTCTATCTAAGTTTCCTGACAAGGGTAGAAAGCTTCGAGGGAAACACTTGAAGACAAAATGGTTACCACAAATGAGGCGTGTGGTCTGATCTGTGATCTACATTGTTCGATATGATGACTTTTAAATGGTGAAACTACCTTGAAATTGCAAAATATCGTTTTATTGTTTCCTACTGGCTTTGAATTTTTATTTTTTTAGTAGCGTCAGAATTAATACACGATATTGAAAATGTTAACCCTAAGAGGGCAAAATAGACCTAATTATCGATATACATTTTTAGTCTAGAAATAAGATGTAGTTAATTGCAACTTAAATGTTGCTTTTGTCCATGCAACTGACAGACAAACATGAAATGAAATATTCAAGGGTCGTTCAATTGGTATACAGCTCATGGGCCGAAATTGTAATGGGCCGAAATTGTTATGGGCCGAAATTGTAATGGGTCGAAACTGTTAAGGGCCGAAACGTCCCGGAAACATTTCCAATATCCAATGAAATCTTTAGGATTGATGGAGGAGGAGGAATGGGTGTATCAGGTAAGAATTGTGTGTTAAATTTCGGAAATAATTGTATAACTAGTCGGAGATATCTAATTTAGACACATCTTTTGTTCTCCTATTTAAAACTACTGTAGATAGCTTTAGTATCTATACGGAATAAAATTGGGTTGCAAGCTTAGGATACTTAAGACTATTTTCGGACGTAACGTATTCCGGATACCCATAAGACAAAAGTCAAAGAGCATAAAAACGAAAGTACCTTGTCATGTACTAAAGGATACAACAGTTTGGAAAAAAAAAATGAAACTGTTTATTAATTGAATAGATCAAGTGTTTTGCGCAAGTTTCAGTTTTGAAAATCAAGTTGTGGAATTGAAATTCACGTAATAAATTTTGGCTACACGCGAAACCTCACGCAAGAAAAAAAAAAATAAAAAAGAGCCATTTTTCCGTTATCTTGTGTAAAATGACAGTTTTGTAGTAAATTGACACCCTTATTTGACATTTTCTTTGTCAAATCATGCGGAAATACCTATCCATAAATTAACAGACATGAAAAATTGATCTGTGCAAAAAACGCAGAAACCCATGACACATAATGTTCCGTTAGACTTAGCCCGATCCGAGAACTCAGACCGTCTTTTCAGCTTTTTAATTACTTTAAACAGAAAATTTTCACAATTATCTTGATCTAACAGACTTTTTTTGCTGCAAATAATAAGTATGGGTTGCTTAAGCTGTAGTTGAGAACCATTATTGTCCAACCCTCTAATATGAAATCTTAACCACAGATTTACAGCTCAAAACTACTTTATCATAAATCACCTGAAAATATTCAGTGTCTTAATAAAAGGGTTGGAAATATTCACTCTCAGTAATAACAGCGAGTGGACTGGATTTTTTTTCCCGTCGTAAGAGACAAAAAAAAAAAAAAACATACTCTGATCCAAAAAAGGTCATAAAAATGCCACTAAAACCGATCTTTCCTTTAGAAACATGCATACGGTCTTGTCTTGGTTGCAGTTCCTAAATTAACAGCAGTGAAACTATTGTTTGCATTCAAATAAGGGGTTCATAAAAAAAAGGTGACGTCTTTCACTTCATAGTACGCAAGAAAACTGGGATGCATTTCGGGTTAGAAAACATGCAACCCTCGAAAACACGTCGATCGATGATAGATCTAATTCATCTTTCATGAAATGAAGCTTTTCAATATTTACCAAAGTTATAGTTTACATAAATACTTGGAGCCTCACTGCCGTACGTTCATTTATGGCCATGTCTTTATCTACGTAAAATAAAGCCATGCACATAAAACATCTTAAAATCTGATATGTAACACTTAACCAATCATTCAAGAAAGTTGCCACTCTATTTAACACACCAACTCCAGAAAGTGTCAGAAACTCATGTTGGACGAGGAATCCGGGGAAATCGATTCAGAATACGTGGGAACGAACTAGATTTGGGACGAATTACTAGGACATTATTTCGGCGTTTCTTTTATTTATAAACAGTCTTAAAACTCGATAACTGTCTGCTATGGACCATTAGACGATTCAGTACTTCTTTCTAGGCAAAGTTATGTTTGTGAATGAGGGTTGCCCCTGTCTGTAACACTTTAATGAAGGTAAAGGAATTTCGTTTAAAAAAATTCTTTTAGTTGCGTTAACTACACACTTACACACCGGGTTCACTTCAAAAATAGGGTAGTGTGAAATAGAAGCGGATTTAACTCATAAAACGTAAGTCTTTTACAATCAAATCTTTAAAATCGGTTCAATATTGATTTATCTTGTTACCGATATAAGTTTTATTGGGCACTTTGTATTTTAACTGTCCGAATTTGTTGCTCAAACAGCGACAAAATTCGATGTCGGAGTTTGCTAAAGAAACCTAAGAAGGAACCGATAAGACCCTACGTACACGATGAATGTCAAAATGTGAAATAACGTACATAGGGTCTTATAAATAGGACTATGACGATGGGTGACAGGTGCTGTACACTCCCTACCACTTCAACACTCGCCCTACTTGTTTTTAGGTGGAATTTTCCTGTAGGGCGTATTTTTGTATGACCACACATATCAGAAGGTTTGGACCCAAGAAGGTTTGGCCAAACGCCTTCAAGCAGATTTCGAGAAGATTCGGCCCCGAGGATGAGAAAATTCGGCCAATGTTGTTCATTTGCAATTTTAGTGAATTATCTATGTGAATAGAATCAGTTTTTAAAACGATTTAGTAATCCTTACCTTTTATAGAAGTTTTGCTGAACATAATGATCATTAACACGTTCTGTTATAGCCATTTATTATTGGCTAAAGTTGTATTAATTTTATCCTACTATTAAGAAGATTTGGCCCCAATGTAAAATAAATTAAAGGTTTTGATTAAACAAAAAGTTACATAAGGCCTAAAAAAAAAAATAGTTTGTTTAGGGTAACGTCTCCAAAAATGTTAGGTAGGGTAGGGACAAATTTTTTTTTTTTTTTTTTTTTTTTTTTTTAACTCCCTCCCCCCCCCCCCAAAAAAAAAAAAAAAAAAAAAAAACATTTTGAAATGGTGGTATTTGCTTTCGAAAATGGAAAAAAAAGAGAAATTGGTGGCTACCAGCTCTGAGTCCCTTTTCTCATTTTGTGTTCAAAAGACCTCTAGTCTGTCACTAACTTTCTGATTGTGCGGTAAATGGTCAAATTCTATCTAAACTATACTTCTATATTTGCATCTTTTTTCCCTACTGAATGCTGTCCACTTTTGTTTAACTCTTTTCTGAATTGAAATTTTTTAGACTTGCCCAAATTAAAAGTATTTGCTGACAACAAAACAAATGTAACTCACAAATTGAAATTTGTTTTGGGAAGGCAGTGCTCGCGCTGCCAATCGACATTATCGACAATTGTCGATTAATTAATTCAGCTGTCGATTAATTCTTCCAATTGTCGATAAAAATTGTCAATTAATTTATTCCAAAAAAAAGTCGGGTATAATTCCCTTTACTTGCCTGGATCATGCGCTAATTTGCACAGGAAATGTGGTAATCGCTAGTTTCACACCTCGGCGGATGCAACCTTAGGTAATCGACAGGTCACAGTTAGCTTGTATATTCCACAACGCGTGTCATGTTATCGGTTGTTATTCTAAGCTGTTAATTGGAGAACGCGATTATTTGTTTATTTCACATTAAATTTTGATTGACTATTTTACTTGACGCAGTGATAGAATGCCTTGGATTTCAGTATCGCCTGAAACGACGATGGCGACTGCAGGAAACCAATTAGATATCATAAATTCGTATACATTGCTAACGTAAACCGGCGCTGTTTAAATGTCGGTGAACAAAAAGAAAACAATAATTCATAATTGAATTTAATTGACATGTTGACATTATTCTAAAAAATCTTGTTCTTGAACCCTTAAGATTTTATCATTCTTCACTTATACGTCAACATGGGTCGTCCTAAACGGAAACTATCGCCAATTAAAAAAGATAACAAACTAAGAAAAATTTAACTGCATTTACAGTATTGGGTTTAGCAGTGGTACCAGTGAATAGTAGTATGAAAATTCAAATTAAATTTAAAGGCTTAGGTTGATAACCTCATCCACTTCACTGTTTAGGTACTATCGAGTGAATGACTTTATTTAAGACATTTTATCCTCCTCATTGACTTTATTAGAAAATAATTAAGGTCAACAGATAATAAAGGGAGGTAATTCATCATGTAATAGAAAATTTTCTCCTTTACTTGTGCACATCATTTATTACAATAAAAAAGAAAAAAATGTTGTTTGGTAAAGAAGTAACCATTCATCGAAAGAAACTAGGACTTAATTGTCTGTATGCTTTTATACAAATAATGTGGGAAAAGGAGAACTATCCTTAGGAAATGGTGTAGAACAAATTTTCCTTTTCCTACAATATTTTCTACAATGTAAGATTAAAATGAAATTTTGTCTTTTGGTAAAGGAGTAACCATTCATCAAAAGAAACTAGGACCTAAAAGCCTTTATGTTTTTATGTAACTATTGTGGGAGGGAGCACTATCCCAGGAAATGGTATAGAGCAAATTCTCCTTTCCCACAATATTTTCTACAAGGTAAGGTTAAATATATATGACCATTTTTTTTTATTATTATTATTGTAATGGAAATGATTATGTGATTGAAAGTTTGAAACTATCAGTAAAAAACAAAGTTAATGCTACATGTGCATGTCTTTTCTTTTAAACCAAACTTCGCGCGCTTAATTTGTCTATTAATTTTTTCAAGAAAAAATTGTTGGCCATTATTTTACTTGGGCCAGAGCTAGCACTGGGAAGGGTAGAAAACATGGGAAACAAAGAAAATATGAGTTTATAGCATTTTCTCCTTTTCCCTCAATTTTCCTACAATGTTTTCAAAAGCTTTTTTTAAGGATTGTTAAAACTGTGGATTGTGTGGTAAAGAGCTAAAACAGCTGAAAAAGTGAAAAACATTTATTTGCAAGTTTCTAAATAAACTGATTAAATACTAGAATGTTTCGTTTGTTTTTATGCTTAATACCCTCCCCCTCCAGAACACTTTAGAGGACTATATATATTATACTGATTTAAAGTAAACATTTTATCTGTAGAAAAGTTGGGTTTACAAAGGTTATGCATATTGTTTTTTATCTAGAACACACATTCTTGACACAACTTTGAAATTACAAGTATCCACTTTTGTTGTCCTTCAGAGTTATAATGTGAAACAAGAGTGTCGTCATCACAATATACGCCACCACATGGCTGCTATTTTAAGCAGCTAGCTTTAGAGACTAAAGTGTTGGAATTTCTAGTACCTACCTGGGTAGCTCAATAGATATATTGTGTTACTTGTGATCTAAAAGTTTTACGCATGGACTGATGGATGGACAGACGGACGCACAACGGACTCATTGGTCATTGGCTTTGATTAAGCAATAAGAATATGAAGTTTCATGAAATTATGTCCATTAGTTGGAGATACATTGATGAAAAACATTTTTTTCCCATGACACAGCAATAAATTCCAAAACCCTGACAATATGTGCTAGGTCACATGGTCTGTGAAAATTTCATCCAAATCCGTTGAGATATGTCAAGTAATTAAAGAGATATTGGTGAAAAATGAAATATAACATGAAGCCCCCTTTTTCCATGATGCAACTATGAATTGCAAAACCTTGACAATATGCGCTAGGTCACATGATGAGAAACATCCTGTGAAAATTTTACCCAAATCCGTCAAGAAATGTGGGAGAAGTGCTGCTGCTCCTCAATTTTATATAGATCAGACACATTTTACCTGGAAACTAAAGTGGCATCACTTGCCGGAAGTGTAGGAGAGATTAGAAAGCCTTGGAAAATTTTTGCATAGCGGCACCTAGCCTAGTTAGTTTCAGGTTTTTCTCTAAGACCAGGTAGGGTAAATCAAGCTGAGTGAAAGGGGGGTGGGGGGCAGAGCGAGAACAAGGCAAGTTTGGGTAGATTTATATTTTCCGAAAGAAATTATTATTGCCTCATTGTAACAAAGATAAAAAAAAAAAATATGAAAATACCTGTCTAATATGAAGACCTATCGACGCTTGATACAAATCTAAACTTCTATCGTTGCTGTCGTCTAGTTTAGTCCACAGTCCGTCCTGTCAGATAAGTTGTGAGAGAAACGTCCATTAAAATTTTTCGAATGTTATATCTGCATTGAACACCTTAATTGTTCGTAGTTCTGGAGCATGCTAGCACTTTTGCCGAATGATGTTTAACAGAACTTGTTCAATCTGAAATGTAGCAAACCGAAAGTAGCGACAGTGCACTACAGAACCGGAAATGCGGTGATGACAACTGAGATGACGGGATCCTGTCTATATTTTACGCGAAGAAAAGCGAAAATCAAAAGCAAAAGTTCGTTACACAGTCTGTATAGTACCGCAGTATTTTGGGCGTGATTTGTTGTAGAAGATAAAACTGGTACCCGTTTGTCTTTTGTAACCGTGCGATAGGATACGAACGTTCGATAAACAGAAGTTCCTGTGTGGAGTTAGCGAAAAAGCCCGATCTCTCCGCCTGCTTGTATGTATTTTTAGAAATGGAAAACCCACGTTATTGCGTTTGACAATTTGTGTTTAAGGTCGGTTCAATATACTCCGATACACGGTAGCTTTTTTTACAGGCGTAGGAGTTTTCATGCATAATTATGTATGTAGTAGTACATGATTGTACACCTATAATATAATGCGCAATATTTGCCGAAACAGGCGTCCTGTGACACAGTATGATAAAAGGCTGATTTTTTTTTTATCGGAAGACAAAAAAAAAATTAGGGTCGGAGCAAAATCTCCAGGTAGGGTCGGGTTACCCGAAACAAACTATTTTTTTTTTTACGCCTTACTACATGTAATGGCCATGTTTTTTGTTTAAAAAAGATCTTTCATACTTGCATGAACATCTATGTTGGTAATCTAACTTTAATAACATGAAAAATAAGGGTGTTGGGTGGTATTTCGATAATGGGTCTGACCACATGTAATCTGTGAAAAAAATTTATTCGAAGGTTTAATGCTTAGCTCTTTACCACACAATCTGGAGTTTTAAGGACCATGACAGTGAAGACTTTTGAAAACCTTGTGGGATATGGAGAAAATGCTGGTGACCAGCATTTTTTCCTTTTTCCACAACGTTTTCCACTTTTTCAAAGACAAAAATCATTATGAATTACATTTAATTTGTTGACTGCAGATGCTTTCAATTCGGTAGAGTCCAAAATTTTATGGTTTGGTAAGGAGTTAAGCAGACAATCCTTAGTTTTAACAGCCTGGAGAAAAACTTGGTTTTGAAGATATTGCGGGAAAATATGAAAATGCTGGTAACCAGCACTTTCTCCACTTTCCATATACATGTAGTTTTTTGCTCTTTCAAAGAAAAATCTAATTAAAATGCCTTAAATTTGGATGGGACTTAGTTTGGTGAAGTGGTCAAGAGTTACCGTTAAATCTGATCTCAGTGTTCATTTTTATAGATTTTTAGCTCACCTGAGCACATAGCGCTTAGGGTGAGCTATTGTGATCGATCACCGTCCGGTATCCGTCCATCTGTATGTCTGTCCGTCCGTGAACAATTACTTAAAAAATCTTCTCTGATGAAACCGGCAAACAGATTTCAGTGAAACTTCACAGAAATGATCCTTAGGTGATGCACTTTCAGAATACTTCAAAGATTTGAATTTCATGTAGAACTCTGGTTGCCATTGCAACCGAAAGAAAAAACTTTAAAAATCTTCTTGCCCCAAACTGTAAGGGCTACAGCTTTTATATATGGCATGTAGCATCATCTAGTGACCCTCTACCAAAATACTTCAAATTATGGCCCTGGTGTGGAAATCGGCCCTATGTTGTGGGGTCTCGGATTTCACGTAGAGATAATGCAGGAAATCTTTAAAAATCTTCTTGTCCTAAATCCTCAGGGCTACAGCTTTCATATTTGGCATGTAGCATCATCTAGTGGACCTCCACCAAAATACTTCAAATGATGGCCCCTGTGTGGAAATTGGCCCTTGTTGTGGGGTCACGGATTTTCATAGAGATAAAGAAGGAAATCTTTAAAAATCTTCTTGTCCTGAACCTTAAGGGCTAGAGCTGTCATATATGGCATGTAGCATTGTCTGGTGGACCCCTTCTAAAAGACTTCAAATTATAACTATAGTGTCATAATGAGCCCTATGTATTGGGTTCCCAGATTTTACATAGAGATAACGAAGGAAATTTTTTAAAAATCTTTTTGTCCCAAACTGTAAAGGATAAAGCTTTCATATTTGGGTTGTAGCTTTGTCTAGTGGATCTGTACCAAAATGCTACAAATTTTGGTCCAGGGATGAAATTGGCCCTCTGTTGTGGGGTGGGTTAAAAACTAGGTCAAAAGGTCAAATCTTAGAAAAACTTGTGTACAATAGAAAATGGATTAATTTGGTCAAAAGACTCAGGTGAGCGACTTTAGGGCCATCATGGCCCTCTTGTTTATTGAATATTATTTCAATGGATCACGGTTTCCTTTCAGGTTGACTAAATCATTATTGGAATATATAGCCTGTAGTGTACCTTGGTATTTAGAGGTTTTTTCATTTGTTGCACTATCAAAAGTAACTTTAAATTATATTGAAAACATTGCTTAGTTCTTGACCAAACACCAAATTTTAGGATTACCAAAATGAAAGCTTTGCAGACAATAAAGTGTGACTCAAAAATTGAAAATTCTTTTTCGAAGGGTAGATAACATTTTTGAAAATGAGAAATTCTCCTTCCAGCACTTTCTTTCTAACCATGTTTTTCAAAAGCTTTCTTTTTCAGGGTCATTAAAACTCAGGATTGTTTGGTGAAGGGTTCAGAGAAAAAGTGCTTTTCTGGTATGAAGTCATTAGCATACATGGTACTTACCATTAACCCTTTACGAAACAATCGGATGCTTTTTTGACCCTAATGAAGTCTTTATTATGTAGAGGGTTTTTAGCCACACTGGCTGAAGGTCATCGAGCTTATGTCATGGCCCTGTGTCTGTCAAGCATGCCTGTGTCTGTCAACATTTATTTCAAATTTCTCTGAAACTATCCATCCCATTTTAACCAAACTTCACAGAAATGATTCTATCATGGGCCTCTGTAGAAATTCTTGTTTCCTTTTAAAACTCTGGTTGCCATGGCAACAAAACTGAAAAATATTGCAAATCTTTGAAAATCTTCTTGTTTGAAATCTTAAAGCCTAGAGCTACCAAATTTGGCATGTAGCTTCATTTCATGGACCTCTACTAAGGTTTTTCACTATATAGCCTTGGGGTCAAAATTGGCCCTGCCCCAGGGTTTTACAAGTTTTACATAGGCTTACATATTGAAAACTTTAAAAATCTTTTGGTTATAGACCATAAGGCTTAGAGCTATTTGGCATGTAGCTTCATCTACTGTTCCTCTACTAAGTAAGGTACTTGAAATTATAGCACTGGGGTTAAAATTTGCCCTGCCCCAGAGTTACAAGTTTTACATCGGCTGGATATATGGAAAACTTTAAAAAATCTTTTGGTTTTAAACCATAAGGCCTAGAGCTTCAAAATTCAGCATGTAGCTTCATCCACTGTACCTCTACTTACATTCTTATAATTGTAGCCCTGGGGTTAAAATTGGCTCTGCCCTTGAGTTACAAGTTTTACATTGACTTATATTGAAAAATTTAAAAATCTTCTCATTCCTAACCATAAGGCATAGGGCTACCAAATTTTGCATGTATATATACGGGTATATCTAATGGACCTCTGGAAACCAGCATTTTCTTCTTTTCCCTCAATGTTCTGAAAAGCCTTTTCTCAGGGCCTTCAAAACACAGGATTGTTTGGTAAAGGGTTAACCCTTTACCAAACAATTCTGGTTTTTCACAACCCTTTGAAAGAAGGCTTTTGAAAACATAGTCGGAAAAGGAGAAAATGCTGGTAACCAGCATTTTCCCCTTTTCCCACTATGTTTTCAACCTATCATAGAGCTTAAGCTTATTTTAACCAATGCTGAATTTGATGTCTTCAGATGTTTTGAATTTGAAAGAGTTTAAAACCTTGGTCACACCGAGCTAACGGACGAGTAACGGATAAAAAATCATTTTATCCGTTCGTGTCAGTTCGTATCCGTTTTATGTCCGTTTCTTGTCCGGTGAATACGCTACTTGTCCGGCGACGTCCGGTGATGTCCGTTCAGTCCATAGGGAAGTTTTAAGCATGTTCAAAATTTCCACCGGACAAGACGGACAGAGACATGCAAATGACAGACTTTGGATGCACCTGTCTGTTTATACCCTCGGCATATCTCGTCCGGTACATTTCGGTTCATCATACGTTGGAAGAACGTTTTGTCCGGTTCTCACACGTTTCACTTCCGTTTTATCCGGTACAAGTCTGTTACTTGTACGTTTATTATCCGGTACATATCTGGTAAACATGCGTTTTTTCCGTTACATGTGCGGTACTCCTGCGGTCATTGTGTGGCTTCTTTGCTCCGCACACCGATCGCGTGAGCCTCGAGCGACAGAGAAGATGAATTTTGTCACCGGATAACCAAATTCTGCATGTTTTTGTCCGTTTTCCCACCGTTACATATCCGTTAGCCGGTCTGACCAAGCCTTAAAAATTGTTGTTGGGGAAAGGGTTAAAGAACCATTGCTAATAATTTAGATTCTCTACTTGACATTTAAATTATTTCTATGATATTTTTATTTGAACTTTTCTATTTACAGTGCTAGAGCCCACTATAATAAACTGATACGAATTAAAAAAGAAAATATAGGAAAATGGGACACCAAATAAAAGTGAGTGTAACAAATAGTATTATGAAAAACTGGACGTAATGGTGATTTGATTTGTTGAGCTAGCCATGGTAAACGTGGTACCAAACAAGAAATGACAGATTTAAAGTTTATTGCAAAGAGTTGGTCATCAGAGTGATTTGAGCACATTACGATGGAAAACTGGGTACCAAACCCTCATGCAAAGCCTTACATACCAAGGAAAAAGAACAAGATTAGACAACTCTGTGGACCATGTCTGTCCTGCAGAAAACGCTTTTCCTTTCTATGCAAGGTATTATATTTTTTTTGTATTTTATTTTTATCAGCCTGAAGGGACATTTAATTATGTTATGCCCCTGGTTGTCTGTCTGACTGTTAGGAGTTTTTTTCTGCTCAATGTCTCTTGATTCCAGGTTTCACAAAATAACTTAAGTCTCTTATTTTGCACAAATCAACTAACGGACTCTCTTTCTTAATTCAGTTGAGTTTTTTATTCGAAATGCATTTCACTAACATTTACAGACTTAAGTAATGCTGTCATATTCTGAGTTCACACAACATTTCAGACTCAACTCAGTGAAATAAATGTACTTAACTCAGTTCACAGACTTGATTGATTGATTAATTGTATGGCTTTTAACGCTGTTTTCAACATTATTTCATTTTTACCACGGCAGATGCAGTGCTCTATGGCCAGGATCAGGGCAGGTTACATGCTCTTGATTGCTTCCTTTGGCGTATGTTTGCGGATTGCTTGTTGATAAGGTGTTAACTCTTTACCATACAATCCCAGGTTTTTATGACCCTGATGAAAAGGTTTTGGGAAAAGGAGAAAATGCTGGTAACCAGCATTTTCCATTTCTTTCTCACAGTGTTTTCTTCACTTTTAGAGATCTTATTTTATCATCCCCTGCCAAAGGCGGAGGGATACAGTTTTAGTGTTGTCCGTCCATCCTTCTGTCCGTCCGTCTGTGTGTCCCTCCGGGACAGTATCTCCAATACCATTGGACGGAATTTCGTGAAACTTTATACATGTGTACAATAACCTATTCAGCCTATATACTTTTTTCTTTTTTTGATTTGATGCAAAGTGGCCGACTGGGAGCGATTTTGAGTTACGCAGTCGTGTAAATTTTTGAAAAGGTCTTTTTCGGCGGGGGATATCATTTCAACGAAATTGCTTGTTGTTTGAACTAAATTGAATTCGTCGTCTGCAAAAGCTTTCAATTTGGACAGGTCTAAATATTTCTCAGGAGTGCTATTCAGTAGATCAAACCTCGAATTTATAAACCTTTTTAGCTCTACTGGCTGAAAGCCAGCAGAGCTTATGTCATGGCGTGGTTTCCCTCGTCTTGTCCGTCCGTCTGTCCATCAGTCTTTTTCTTGTTTACGCGATAAAGTCTTCATTTGTGATCAGATTTTCATGAAAATTGCACAGTTTGTTTATCTTATCAATAGCTTCAACTCTATTGATTTTGAAAAAAATCCAACAAACAGTATGGGAAAAGTAGCCATTTCAAGTTGAAAATTTCCATTTCTTGTTTACACGATAAAGTCTTCATTTATGGTCAGATTTTTGTGAAACTTGCACAGTTTGTCTATCTCATCAATAGCTTCAACCCTATTGATTTTGGAAAAAATTCAACAAATAGTATGGGAAAAGTAGCCATTTCAAGTTGAAAATTTCCATTTCTTGTTATATGATAAAGTCTGCATTTGTAATCAGATTTTTGTGAAACTTTCACAGTTTGTTTATCTCATCAATAGCTTCAACCCTATTGATTTTGAAAAAAATTCAACAATCAGTATGGGAAAAGTAGCCATTTAAAGTTAAAAATTTCCATTTCTTGTTTACGCAATGAAGTCAGCATTTGTGGTTGGATTATCATGAAACTTGCACAGTTGCTTTGTATCATGAACAGCTTGAACCCTATTGACTTTGAAAAAAAACTGACAATCAGTATGGGAAAAGTAGCCATTCGAAGTTGAAAATTTCCATTTCTTGTTCAGGCAGTGAAGTCCACAGTGTTGATCCAAATCTTGTGAAACTTGCAAAGATTATTTGATTCATCAAGGGATTAAACTTTATTAAAAGTAAAGAAAATCTAGTAAACCGTTCAGGAAAAGCAGCCATTTGATGACTTAGTATCGTTTACTCAACAAAGTCTACATTATTAGTCACATTTCTTTGAACTTTGCTAGTTTTGTGTTTTTTGTCTTTTTTCTTTTTGCATCATGAATTCATATGTATGCTAGCAAAAAAGCAAAATTACTGCCAGCCAGTAGAGCAATTTCAGGCCCTCAAGGGCCTCTAGTTTTTAGCTCCACTGGCCGAAGGCCAGCGAGCTATTGTCATGGCGTTGTGTCCGTCGTCCGTCCGTTCGTTCGTCCGTTCGTTCGTCCGTTCGTCCGTGCGTGCGTCCGTAAACTTTTTCTTTAAAAAACTTCTCCTCAGAAACTATTGACTGGATTTTTACCAAATTTCACAGGAATGTTCCTTTGGTGGTCCTCTTTCAAATTCCTTCAAATAATTGTGTTCCATGAAGAATTCTGGTTGCCATGGCAACCAAAGTAAAAAACCTTTAAAAATCTTCTCCTCCCAAACCGCTATTTGGATAGCATTATTATTTTGCAGGAATGTTCCTTAGATACAGGTTTACAGAATTCCTTAAAAAAAAAAAGATCTGTCAAAAAACATGGCTTTTATGGGAGACTCATTTTCCTTTTATGGTATAAAGTAAAATCTTTGAAAAAGTTCTTCTCTAAAACTATTCATTGGATTTCATTGTTGTTTTGCAGGTAAGTTCCTATGGTGGTTGTCTACCAAATTGTTTCTTCAGTGAGCTAAAATGCAGGATTGAATGATAATTGTTAAAAACTTCCTTTCGCCATTATAGAAATATCAGGCCTGTGGAGCGATACAGGCGCTCAAGCGCCTCTAGTTCTTGATTTATTATGTTGTGACTTGCTTTACCCTTTACCACACAATCCTGACTTTTACTGACCCTGAGAAAGATAACTTTTGAAGACATTGTGGGAAAAGGAGAAAATGCTGGTAACCAACCTTTTCTCCTTTTCCCACAATGTTTTTAAAAGGCTTAAGGTAATTTAAAGACAGGATTGTGTGGTAAAGGGTTAATTAGCTGTTTTGACAAAGTAAAGTTTAAATAGATCTATATTCAAGGAAAAAGAATGATCAGACTGGAACCCAGGTTATTGTAAAGTCGAAGGGAAAAGGTAAAGAGGTAGATCTATATGACAGTGGCATGTTTGAAAGATGTTTGAGGATAAAAAAAAAACAAGACAGCTATTTTATCATGATGACAATCTGGTCTGAACTTTGACTAAGTTTGTTGCTGAAGTGTGTTTACACCATTAACTCTTTACCCAAGGACAAAATTTTAGACTGGTCCAATTTGAAACAATTGCAGACAACATACAAAATTTAGCTGATATGATGGTTATTGTCTGTGAAAGTGGAGAAAACCTTGTGGGAAAAAAAGAAAATGCTGGGTATAACTCAAACATATTGACCCGAAATTGACTTTTATGCAATGAATAATTAGGGAGTGAATATTTTTATCATCACGTGTAATCGGATGGTACAGAAATTCTATTAACGGTAAATGTGGGGTTTAACCCTTTCAGTCCCGTAGTTAAAAAAAAAGCTTTTGCGGATGACATGGACCAAGATCAGATTGCAGGGAAAGTGCATCTTTGATCAATTTCACGTATTACCGTATTACCATATTACCAATTTAAACCAACGAAATAATGTTTATTTCAGGTATTTAAGCATTTTCCAAAGACACGATAAATCTATTAGCCATATAAAGAGTTGAAAATTAATCACATAGTTCCGCAATCAGTCGACAATAGCCAAAGCTAAGTTAGGATAGTAATTCAAGCGTGTAATATATGGTAATAGAGGTCATTCATTTCATGTCAAATTGTTCGAGTAATACTAGCATTTTCTCTGTTTCCCACAAGGTTTTCAGGAGGCTTTTTCCTAGGGGTTGTTAACTGTTTACCACACAATCCTGACTTTTAACAACCCTGAAAGAGAAGACTTTGGAAAACATTGTGGGAAAAGAAGAAAATGCTGGTAACCAGCATTTTCTCCATTTCCCACAATGTTTTCTACCCTATTAGAGACAAAAATTGTCATCTTAGCAACATTAAATTTTTCGTCTGCAAATGCTTTCAATTTGGATGAGTCCAACATCTTGTTGTTTGGTAAAGAGTTAATTCTCGGGATTGTATGTTAAAGAGTTAACTCTTCTCTTTTAGTGTCACTGTTTAGCAAAGAACAAAATTTTACACACAGTCATTTACAGTGGACTAATCATGTGTTACTCAGATGTTGGGATTTGTCCTTGAATGGGTAGAAAACATTATAGGAAAAGGAGAAAATCTGGAAGCAAATATTTTCTTTTTTTTCTCCTTATGTTTTCCTAAGACTTCTTCCTCACTGAATACTCAGTGTTAAGAAAACATGGGACTGTTTTGTAGAAGGTAAACTCTTTATCAGATGACTAAATGTTAGTTTTCCAAAGCATGTTTATGCAGATAGCAAAATTTACGTGACTCAAACAATAGGACATGTCCTTGAAAGGGGGTGAAAACACAGAGTGGGATATGGCAACAATACTGATTACGAGCATTTTCTTCTTTTCCCTAAATGTTTTCAAAAGTATTGTTCCACCGGGATGTTTTAACATGGAATTGTTCTGTACATGGTCGAAACAAGTAAAATCCTTACAAAACAGACCTTTATACATGTATACCCATGATGTGGGTAAATAGATATAGAAACAATTTTAAAAAAAAGCAACAGTGTTACTAGAGTATAAGAAGTTGCTCCATTTTCCACAATGTTTTTTTGAGTCTGTATAAGTATTGCCATAGAATGAACGTTATCTTTATATGATAATGAATGAAGTATCAAATTACAGAGCTAAAATCATTTCTTGTTAGTTTATGTATTGCAGATCAATAAGTTATTCTTGACCCTTTACCACAGAGTCCCAAGTTTTAATGACCCTAATAAAACAGGCTTTTGAAAACACTGTATGCATTTTCTCCTTTTCCTACAATGTTTTCTACCCCTTCACAGAAAAAATCTTATCATAAGATTAACATTTTATGTGCTGTCTGCAAATACTTCCATTTGGAATGATATTTTTCTATCGCCCAGAATATATTTTTTCCTTTCAAAGACATTCTTTGATTTGAGCCACATTATTTGTAGCCATGCAAATGCTTTCAATATGTACAAGTCAAAAATTTTGTGTTCTAGGGAAGACTTTTTTGAATATCGCTATACATAGTAAGATTTTTCTGAGAAAGGGCATTAAACAAGATTTCTTTGCTCAAGTTTTTCGCAAATCCTAACAAAGACTGCTAGTTTTCATTTGGGTTCAAAACCAGCTTTAAATAGATTTAAAACATAGAAATATATTTATAAAACATGAGGAATTACCAGTTTTTTTTTTATAATTTATTGTAAAATATCCTTTTTCATTAGTAACTGTATGTCATTAAGTATGGCTCCCACCATCTTAATTCTTTTTTTCTTTCAACAATTTTTTCTTTGTTCATAGTCACATTCTTTTGATTTTTCCTTACAAAATATCAACTCTCTCCTTAGTTATGTTTATTCATCAAGTCATCTATAGAAACTAAAAGATTTTTTTTTTTTTAAAGCCATATAGCCATCCATTTTAATGTTTTCATGTTTGTTATGACAATTATCCCTGTCTCATACAATCCTGTAATGATCCCGAGAGAGATTACTTTTAAATGAAGGAAAAAGAAAAAAATACTAGTAACCAGCATATTCTCCTCTACTTACAATGTTTTCTGCCATGTCAAAGAGAAATACCATCATCAGGGCCACATTTGTTGTCTGCAAGTGCTTTTAATATGAACAGGTCTAAAACTGTGTTGTTAGGTAAAGTTCAAAATCAAATGCATGACCTGATTTAAATATTTTCTTTGTCTATGATTTATTTTTAGACATTATTTTTACAATAGATTTTCAATTCAAAAATTTTCATGTCAGATAAAGATTGCATAACCCTTAAATCTTTAATACTTGACAAAGATGTAGACTTGTCCAAATCGAAAGCATTTGCAGACGGCAATATAAATGTGGCTCAAATCATAATTGTCTCTCATAGGGTAGAAAACATTGTGGGAAAAAAGGAGAAAATGCTGGTTACCAGCATTTTCTCCTTTTTCCCCCAATGTTTTCAAAAAGCTTCTTCCTCGAGGTCGTTCAAACTCAGGATTGTGTGGTAAAGGGTTGCCCATTGAAAGTATTTGCAGACAACAAATGAAATGAAGCTCAAATGATAATATTTTAGGTATTAACCCTTTACCAGACGACAAAATTTTAGCCTTGCCCAAATTGAAAGCATTTGCAGACGACAATTTCAATCTGGCTCAAATGGTACAATTTCTCGTTGATAGGGTGGAAAAGATTGTGGGAAAAGGAGAAAATGCTGGTTACCAGCATTTTCTCCTTTTCCAGCAATGTTTTCAAAAGACTTCTTTCTCAGGGTTGTTAAAACTCGGCATTGTGTGGTAAAGGGTTAAACTTCGATTCATATATGATTGTCCACATTTTAACTTAACCACCAACAACTAAATTGTATACCTGACTAAATTCAAAGCATTTCCAGATGACAAAAATGTCACTGAAAAATTGTTACTTGTTTTTGGATGGGTAGAAAACATTGTGAAAAAAAGAAGAAAAGGCTGGTCATCAGCATTTTTTTCCATTTCCCACAATTTTTTTCAAAGCCTTCTTCCTCAAGGTGGTTTAAACTCAGGTAAAGGGTGTGGTAAAAGTGTTTTTTTGACTTGTCCACTGCAAATTTGTTTCAGATAGGTAATATGTTAACTCTTTACCAAACAATCCCCAGTTTTAATGATACCCAGGGAGGAAGGGTTACGAAAACATTTCGGGTAAAGGAGCAGGAATAAAGAACAAACAAATGGAGAAAAGTACTTTTTCCCATTCTGGTTTAGAAATTTGTGAAAAATTATAATTGAAAAAATGAAATGGGAGTTGTTTTCTTCAGGTAAAACAGTTGGATACCTTGTCCTGTGTATACAGCTGAGCCCCGGTAGCTCAAGCCATGGTCACATTTAAGGTCATGCACGTAGTTCTCTGTAGTTCATTTCAAACGTAGTCTGCCGTAGTGTTACTACGGTCAGCTAGGTTCAAGTACGTTCAAAGTAAGTTCAAACTTGGCAATAAGAGGAAATACAGAAAGTCTAAGTACGTTGAACTACGTGTAAGTACGGTTAACTACATTTAACTGCGTGCAAAGTGGCTAGGGTTAAGTAGGGTATTACTATGTCCAACTACGATTAACAACGTTAAACTACTTATAAACTACGTCCTAAGTATGTACACGCTACGGTTAAGTAGGGTCAATTATGGTTAACTATGGTCAACTATGTTCAAACTATGGTCACAGTAGGGTCACAACATCGTAGTTAACCGCAACAAAATTTTGAACATGTTGAAAAATTATGCACTTGCTACGGGCAAATCATAAGTTCAAACTATGTTCATTAATTTACTACGTTGAACTACGGTTATCTATGTGTAACTACATTCAACTACTTTGAATATGTTCAACTACGTAAGGTGTGACCACGGCTTCAGTTGGTAGCATGCAGGACTTGAGAACAGAGGGTCGTGGGTTCGATCCCTGGCTCAGCTAATTTCTTCCAAGGATTGATGATAGTCATTGTGACAGGATTCATTTCTCTCCCACTGCTGACCATTGTGTCGACGATGGTTATGTTTTGAAAGCAGCCAATGGCTTGGAAATTGTGCGGAGTACTGGTAAAAGAGACTCCAGGAAAGCATGGATAGGTGCACTGGCTGCCTTGACAAAAATGAAATAATGTTGAAAACTGCGTTAAACACCAAAGCAATCAATCAAAAGTCCTGTGTATACACAAATGAGCGGCAGTTTCGTAGAAAGGGGTTACATGTATTTTTGTAATGCGCTACACCAAGTAGTTTGTGTTGTAATAAAATGTCTTGATCCATTTTGTCTAAAAGACCAGCTGAATCATGAGTTAGAGTGGTCCTTGGAAATGCAGAAAATTTGAAAATAGCAATTGTTTCCAGTTAGGTCAGCCTGCGTGGACTATGCAGGCTGACATTGGTGGATGCATAAAAAATAATGAAAAATATTGTAGAGAGTGAAGTTTATCAAAAAATCAAGTGCCTTTGGCCTAGAGGTACTGTTTTGATCTTCACTGTAAAAATGTACTTTCGTCATACTGGTGAGTTAATGGCCCTGAAGTCTTTTGAAAGCATTGTGGGGAAAAAAGGAGAAAATGCTGGCAACCATCATTTTCTCCATTACCCACATTGCCTTTTACCCTTTCAAAAATTCTCATGATTTTGGACACATTTTTTGTTGTCTGCCATTGCTTCTTGAACTACCTTTTGTCATTTTGTAAAGAGTCAAACAGTGAAGAGACATAAAAAACTTCTATTTAACTCTATACCACACAACTAAAATTTTAGACTAGTCCAAATTGAAATAATTGCAGGCAACCAAGTCAATGGAATAAAAAATTTGAATTTGTTTTGGAAAGGGTAGAAAACATTGTGGGAAAAGGAGAAAATGCTGCTCACCAGCATTTTCTCCTTTTCCCATAATGTTTTTCAAAGGCTTCTCTCTGATGGTTGTCAAAAGTTGGGTTCATTTGGTAAAGAGTAAAGGGTTAAATGGTTTTACATTTTGCATGTCTGGCTCATTAGATATGTGTAGTTTTGTTGGTGTTTAATGCATTGTGTCCTTTTATTGTTTTTTGGCACTTTCTCAAACCTTTTGAAAGTGTGAAAATAGCAGTTGGAGGCATAAGTACTTAGAGAAAAAGAGTGCAAAAGGAAAAAAAAAAAAGCACGGATCATTTGAAAAATTAAAAATTAATATTTTGGCATAGGAAGAAAATTTGAATATTACAAACAATAGTGTCTGTAGCAGTAAAACTGTTTACTGGATGAAAACAAATTTGGCTCATCAAAATGGAAAACATACATTGTATGAAATATTGCTCAGTTCATTGGTCTTTGAAAGGGTATAAAACTTTATGGAGAAAGGAGAAAATGCTTGTTACCAGCGTTTTCTCCGTTTCCCACAATGTTTTTAGATGTCTTCTTCCTCAGGGTCGTTTAAACGTGGGATCATTTAGTAAGGTGTCAAACAAATGGTTGTTTTCCTGAATGTTATTTGTGGTTGTCACAGTGGCACTTAATAATAGTGAACAATTTCACATGTGAAAAGAAATGAAAGAAGCTATCAGTATGTATAGAAAGGTGCTTCTTTTGCTGGTAAGTTGTATTAAAACTCTTTAACAAACTACAAGGTTTTAGACTCTTTCATATTGGAAACATTTGCAGACGACAAATTGAATGTGATTGAAATACTGGAACTTTCCTTTGAAAGGGTAGAACTTATGGTTAGAAAAGGAGAAAATGCTGGTCACCAGCACTTTCTCCTTTTCTAAGAATGTTTTCAAAAGTTTTCTTTCATGTCCATGAAAAAAATTTTGGGGGCATATAGTTTTTTAGTCTGTTGTTCTATCTGTCTGTCCATCTGTCCTTCCGTCTCTGAGTCTAGCCCATAACTTTTTTCCCTATTACTTAATCTCAAAATAACTTTGCAGTTTGTACAAATGTAAGCACATCAGGACAATGTATCATGCACAAGAGGTTAAAGGTCAAGGTCACAGCAAGGTCAAATGTGTTATTTTATGGGGTAGTGTTGGTGTCTGGCCTGTAACTTTTTAAATTATAAATGAATTTCAGTATAACTATGCAGAATTATCAACCACATAAAGATGACGTGTGATGCACAAGAGACTTGTCTGTATGTTGCAGGTCAAGGCTACAGCAAGGTCAAATATGTTTTTGGCAAGAAATGTTCTTGTCCAGCTTGTAACTTTTTAAATCATGACTGAATTACAGTATAACTGAGTATTACTGTCAACCACATAAGACAGTGTGTAGTGAGCAAGAATTATGTCTGCAGGTCAAAGGTCAAGATCACAGCTAGGTTACATGTCCATTGACGTGTCCGTGCCATAATTTTTTTTGTAAGGTCCATCTTTCCATTGGTCCATCTTCCTGTTTGCATTTTTTCTCCAGATTATGTTTTTCATGGTTTTGATGCCTTGTTTAACTAATACTTTTCATGCTAAATTACATAGTTACGTCTTTACTGATTTTCAGAGTATCTGATCAAGATACATATACCAGTGACAAAACCAAATGATAAATTTAATTGGCTCCCAAATGCGATCTCTACCATGCTCAACTGCAAAGGTGGAGACCAGTTGCGTAATAAAACTTGTATTGGTATCCGATTATGAACACATGCTTTGCAACAGGCGATAAACTGGGAACTGATTTAGTCTCATTTCAAGTGTCAGAAAACTCTTGTTTAGTCCTCGGCATAAAATATTGTCTGCACCAAGGTAACAGTGACTTTTGACGGCGTTTTCAGCACCAGAAAGCAAACAAGCTGATCTCAGTGAATCCAACAAAAATCATGCCAGGTCAACATTCCCAAGAACTAAATCTTGACAATTTACATGGCATAAAATGTCATTTAGACCAAACATGTAATGACTTTTGATGGTGTTTTTTTTTTATAAAGACTGGCCATATAACAAAGTTGATGGTTTGTATGGCTGAACATATTGATATTTGGTTATGTCAATAAAACACAAACAAATTATATTGAAAATTTGATTATTTTAATAATTGTACAAAATCAAAGAAAGAAGTTTGACCCCCCAGTCCATCCTGTCTGTCTGTCCGTTTTAGTCTCCAAGCCATAACATTTTCTCTTATTGTTCAATTTCAAAATAACCTGTGGCACAAATGTTAACCGCATAGAGACGATGTGTCAAGTGCAATGTCGTGTCCATTGTGTTATTTCCTACATGGATTTGGAAGGCCTTTATAGTTTTATGTTACCTGAAGATGTTAGTTCATTGTTGACTACTAAATTTTGTGTTTATGACCCTGGAAAAGAAACCTTTGAAAAACATTGTGGGCAAAGGAGAAATTTTTTTAGCATTTTCTTCTTTTTGCCCCATGTTTTCTACCTTTTCAAATACAAATTCCAGTGAATTATAGCTTAATCCTTTATGACACAAGTCTGCAAATGCTTTCAATTTTACAGGTCTAAAATTTTGTTTTGTGGTAAAGGGTTATTTATGAATTATTTTCTATTTCAGGCATGCTTGTTGCTAACATTTGCTGCCACACTGTTTATCAACATATCCTTTATATTCAACCAAAAGTCTGGCCTCAGTTTTATACAAGGTAAGTCAGTTCTCATTTCTCCTCATCAGACCCTTTATTTATTTACCAATATTTAAGACTTTTCCATATTCAGACCATTTGTAGACAAAACATTAAAGGTACATGATTTGATAAGATTGTCTTTGAAACAATAGAAAATAATGTGAGAAGAGGAGAAAATGCTAGTTACAACCTTAATGTTTTCTACCCTTCTGAATTAAATTTGATCATTTGAGCTGCTTTGATTTTATAACCTGCAAAATTTTAATACTGTTAAATAGGACAAGTCTACAACTTTGTCACTTGGGATATTGTTAATGCATCTCTGCAGGGATAAAATGTTAATATTCTCTTGCTTAGACCAAATACCTTTGTCAGATGACATGATGCCTTGGAGCCAAACACTTTCCAAAATAAAAATATTGTGCCAAAAAGAGAAACTACTTGCAGTTTTAGCTGCTGCTGCATTGTTTTCGATATATTCATGTGCTCTACCTAAATTCGTACATGAGGTGGATTATGCCCATTTCACAATATTTATGAAGTGCCTGAAGAACAAAATAGTTTTTAGATGTAATTTGTTAACATTATAAATGACCTATCAGAATTACCAACAACTGTATTTATCAATGCTGAAATCAAGTTATAACCCTTTCATTGCCCTAAGCAAAAATAGGGGCTTGTTTGGACAGCTTAGATGAAGATCAGACCCCACAGAATGTGCTGTCTAATCTTTGATCTATTTCACTGGCTTATTTAGTCAAGCCTGTGTGGTAAAAATCTGTCTCAGTTTCAGTGGATTGTGTTTTCAGCCTTCAATGAGATTTGGGGTCTTGTACAGCTTAGTGGCAAAGTATAGGACTTGTAACCTGGGGTCCCAGGTTTGAGCCTCACTGGAAGCATTGGGTTTTTCGTGAGAGTGTCCATGGGCAAGACACTTGAATGCCTAGGCTAAGCACTGGTGAAACCTTGGACACACACATGAGCTGTTGCAGTGGTACATGAAATGATTTTAACCCTTTCCCACACAATGACGACTTTTAACGACCCGGGGAAAGAAGCCTTCTTAAAACATTGTGGGAAAAGGAGAAAATGCTGGTAACCAGCATTTCTCCTTTTCCCACCATGTTTTCTACCCTATCAAAGAAAAATTGCACCATTTGAGCCACATTGAAATTAACGTCTGCAAATGCTTTCAATTTGGACAAGGCTAAAATTATTTTGTCTGGTAAAGTGTTAAAAGCGGCATTCAACACCATTCAGTCAATCA
This sequence comes from Hippopus hippopus, assembly GCA_946811185.2. Lineage (NCBI taxonomy): Eukaryota > Metazoa > Mollusca > Bivalvia > Cardiida > Cardiidae > Hippopus > Hippopus hippopus. Next base: position 10,527,808 of record OX328099.1, read on the forward strand.
ACAAAGAGGTTGAGTCTACGTATTTGGTGCAGAAAAAATTAATCCTTTACCATACAATTCAGAGATTTCACAACCCTGAAGGAAAGGGCTTTTGAAAACATTGTGGGATTGATTGATTGATTGATTGATTGTATGGTGTTTAACACAGTTTTCAACATTATTTCAGTTGTATTGTGGTGGTCAGTGCACCTATCCATGCTTTCCTGGAGTTTCTTTTACCAGTACTCCGCACAATATTCTTTCCAAGCCACAGGCTGCTTTCTCACATAACCATAATGGAAACTACGGTCAGTGGTGAGAGAGGAATGAATCCTGTCGCAATGAGTAGAAAACATTGAGGGGAAAAAGAGAAAATGCATTAGTCAGCAATATTTTAAGATTTCAAACTCACAAAGACTTGGAATGTCTCATGATCAATAGCACAGGTTGATTACGAGAATTTAACTCTTTACCAAACAAAAAAATTTAAGACTAGCCCAAATTGAAAGCATTTGCAGACAACAAAATAAATGTCACTCAAATTTCGAAGATTGTTTTAGGAAGGGTAGTAAACATTGTGGGAAAATGAGAAAATGCTAGTTACCAGCATTTTCTCCTTTTCCCAGTGTTTTCAAAAGGCCATTTTTTCAGGGTCGTTAAAAATCGGAATTGTTTGGTAAAGGGTTAAGTTAGAATTAGTATCATAACGTCATGTCTGATATGATAAAAGCAGATGGAGCTATCGATTGCAAAATTACTATCCCGCTATTTAAACATCCAAACTTGCAAAGAAATATATCTGGTTGTATTTAGTGGTGTTTTACAATAAATTCTGATTTACAGTTTCAAACTAAATAATCCGCACTTTTAACAACCCATAGGAGGAAGGCTTTTGAAAACATTGTAGGAAAAGGTAACTGTTGGTAACCAGCATTGTCTCCTTTTCCCACAATATTTTCTATACTTCCAAAGAACTTTGTGTATGTATCCAGATCATACATGCACTTTTGTGTATATATCCAGGTCATCCATGCACTTTTGTGTATGTATCCAGGTCATACATGCACTTTTGTGTATGTATCGAGATAATACATGCACTTTAGTATATGTATCCAGATAAGGGTTTTTTCAGTCATCTGCTGCCATTTCAGTGCAGAAGGTAATGAGATAAGAACGTGTCCATCTGTTACATACAGATGAATCAGTTCTGTACTTTATCTTATTATGAAAGCAGACCAAATTACGAGGTTGGTTTTTTGTTTTGTTTTTTAACAAATTTTGACTTTGTTTTAAAATTTTTAGAAATGATTTGACATTTTTTCTTTGTTCAAGGTTGATATGCCACAATTTTTTCACCTATACTATATATCAAACATTGTTTTGTGTTGATTGTCCAGCTTTTTTCACGGTTGCTTTCAAAGATGTCTGTTGCAGATTTCTTTCAAGGAGTAATGAGATAACCCTTTATCACACAATCTGGAATGTTAATGATCTTGACAAAGAAGACTTGTTAAAACAATGTGGAAAAAGGAGAAAATGCGGTTAACCAGCATTTTCTCCTTTTTCTTCGATGTTTAGTTTACTACCTTTTGGCAGACAAGTGTCAACATTTGGGTTGCATTTGTTGTCAGCAAATGCTTTCAATTTGACCTTGTCATAATTTTTGTCGTCTGGTAAAGAGTTAACTCTTTCCCAAATGACAAAATTTTAGAACTTTCCAAATTGAAAGCATTTGCAGACAACAAAATAAATGTGGCTCCAAGAATGAAAATTATCCTTCGTAGGATAGAAAACGTTTTGGAAAAGGAGAAAATGCTGGTTACCAGCATATTCTCCTTTTTCGACGATATTTTCAAAAGGCTCCTTTTCTCAGGGTCGTTAAAAGTCAGCATTCTTTAGTAAAGGGATAATGAATTTCTTATACATGTTCATATATTGAGGATATGAGTGGTGTAAACAAGAGTACATACAGTATATTCCGCAACCACATTAATAATTCAAATCAAGATACCAGTGTATAGTTCAACGGCCATTGCTTGTCACTTGATAAGAGTTAAACCAAACAGTTCAGTAGGAATATATAAACAACTCTCATATTAATCTTATCAGTGATTAACTACAATCCTAAATATATACACATATATAATAATAAATTCAGAAGAGCATAATGCATTTACCTGTTCTGTGTTGTTGTTGTTGTTGTTGTTAATGTTTTGGATTGTTTGTTTATAGACAAATGACATAATACCAACGTTTAAGTGTAGATGTTTTGTGGATGATTGTTTCATTGTGGTGATTAATTGTTCTTTGTGCAGAGTTTGTATAGCTTCAGGTGGCATCCTTTTCAAGTCTTTACCAAACGGCAAAATTTTGGCCTCAATGAAATTGAAAGCATTAGCAGACAATAAAATAAACTTGACTTGGATGACAATTTCTGTCTGATTGAGGAGATTTTCCACAGTGTTTTCAAAGGTCATCTTCTTAAGGGTCGTTAAAACTTCAGAAGGATAGATAAAAATATAATTAAGTTGTTATCAGACAACAAAAATCTAGACTTGTCAAAGTTGAAATCTTCTGCAGACAGCAATTTGATGTAGCTTGAGTAATGAGATTTATCTCTGAAAAAATGGTCCAGAATAATTACATCTCTGATGGAGACCAATGTTTTTAACATTGTTGGAAAAGGAGAAAATGATGATAAGCAGCATTCTATCCCTTTCCTACAATATGTTCTAGCTTTTCAAAGACAAAGACCATCATTTGAAACACATCTAATGATTAATTGATTGATTGATTTTATGGTGTTTAACGTCGTTTTCAGCATTATTACAGTTACATCGCAGCGGTCAGTGCACCTATCCAGGCTTTCCTGGAATTTCTTTTGCCAGTACTCCATAATATTTATTCCAAGCTACTGGCTGCTTTCCCACATAAACATTTCCGAAGCAACAGCCAGCAGTGAGAGAGGAATGAATCCTGTCGCAATGACGGTCATCAATCTTCTGATAGAAATGGGGATCATTTGAAACACATCCAGAATAATTTGTGATCTGCAAAATGCTTTTAATTTTGGCAAGTCTACAATTTTGTTGTTTGTAAAAAGGTTAAGAATGCTGTCCCAGTACAGATGATTGTCATTGCTACAGGATATTTTTCTCTCTCAGCTGAAATAATGTTGAAATTGGTGTTAAAAGCAACCAAAGAAACATGATTTACTTTTTACCACATAACAAAATTTTAGACTCATCCAAATTCAAAGCATCTGGAGGTGACAAATAAAATGTGTCATCTTGGAAAGGGCAGCATTTTCTCCTTTACCAACAATGTTTTCAAAAGGTCGTTCGTTATATGTTGGGATTGTTTGGTAAAGGGTTAACACCATTGTTTGTGTACAGTATTATTCAAAAGATTGTATGGTGGTGATAAAGATGAATACAGTATGAGACTATTTACATGTTCATTGTTTGGGATACTAAAGCATGAACTTTGGATCCAGTGCATGATAGTTACTATTGTTGGTGTACAGTTTTGTGCAGATAAGACAGCTTGTGCTCTTTATTCATCATGTAAGAAAAGAAAATAGTCATTTCTTGTATGTAGTTCTTGGTTTGAGGTCATTGTATTGTAAAATCTGCCTTAGCAGCCACCTATATGAAGCAGGCAAACTGTATTAAGCTACCTTGTATTGCATTTACAGAGGAGGCAACCTGTACAAAGTAACCACCTGTCCTCATTAAACATATAATTTGATTGTCTCCTAGGTACTTGCTTAACCCTATACAAAACAATTCCGGGTTTTCACGACCCCGAGAAAGAAGCCTTCTGAAAACATTGTGGGAAAAGGAGAAAATGCTGGCAACCAGCATTTTCTCCTTTTCCCACAATGTTTTCTACCCTTCCTATAACAAATTTCAATTTTTGAGTCACATTAATTTTGTCGTTTGCAAATGCTTCCAATTTGGACTAGTCTAAATTTATGTCATTTGGTAAAGAGTTAATACAAGTTGGACTGTAAACTAACTCTTACCAGACAACAAATTTTAGACTTGTCTAGATTGAAAGCAATTGCAGACAGGAAATTCAAGGAGGCTGAAATGATAGCGCTTGTCTTTCATAGGATTGAAATCATTGTAGGAAAAGGAGAAAACGCTAGTTATCAGCATTTCTCCATTTCCCACTTTTTCAAAAGCTTTTTCTTTTCTTCAAGGTCATTGAAACTTGGTATTATTTATAAAGGGTTAAGAATTTTTTTTTCATTTTACCACAGAGCCCCTAGTTTTTAAGACCCCGAGGAAAAAGGCCTGTGAAAGTATTGTTGCAAAAGGAGAAAAAGCATTCAAAATGTCGTCTGCAATTGTTTTCAATTTGGATCAGTCTAAAATTTTGTTGTTTGGTAGAGAGTTAACCCTTTATCAAACAACAAAATTTTGGCCTTGACCACCTTTAACTCTTTACCACACAATCCCGATATTTTACGCCCCTAGGATGAGGCCTTCTGAAAACATTGTGGGTAAAGGAGAAAATGCTGGTAACCAGCATTTTCCCCTTTTCCCACAATGTTTTCTACCCTATCAAAGACAGAAATCATCACCTGAGCTACACTTATTTTGTCGTCTGCAAATGCTGTCAGTTTGGTAGGGTACAAAAATTTGTTGTTTAGTAAAGATTTAAAGCTTCTGACGTTGACAAATTCGTGTTGTTCAAATGATGATTTGTTTTTGATGGTGTAGAAAACATTGTGTGAAAAGGAGAAAATGCTGGTTACCAGCATTTTCTCCTCACACAATGTTTTCAAAAAGCCTTTTTTATATGGGTCGTTAAAACTCAGTATTTTGTTGTAAAAGGCTTTATAGACAGAATCATTTTTCTCTTTCCAGATTCTTCCCATGATTCCCAGAAGAGTCGAAATCAATTTTTTGCGGGACTTGATGAGACAAATATTCACAGACCTGTGATCCCTGGACGGTCCATTGTTTTAGATGTTCTTTCCAACAGATCCTCTGTCTATGTAAAAGTTAACAGCAAAACGGTATCTATTAAAATAAACTGTTTTCCAAGTGACGGAATTTTAAACTGATCCATTTTGAAAGCACATGCAGATGATGAATTAGATATGTCCTAAATCATTTGATCAATTTCTGAAAGGATGGAAAAAATTGTGGGAATATGAGAAAATGCTGATTACCATTTACAGGCATTTAACACTTTACCATACAAACCCTGAGTTATAATGACTCGGAGGAAAAGGACTTTTGAAAACATTGTTTGAAAAGAAGAAAATGATGGTAACAGGCATTTTTCTCCATTTCCCACAATGTTTTCTACCCTGCCATTAACAAATTTGGATTTTTGAGTCATATTTAGTTTGTTGTCTGCAAATACTCTCGAATTCAGCAAGTCTAAAACTGTGTTGTTTGGTAAAGGGTTAAAGCAAATGGGAAATCAGACTGGGTCAGTATTCACATACCTTTGGCAGATGCAAAGCTGCCTATAGATACATGAATACATGGTTGAATCCACAATATTCTGACAAACAGTATTAATGTTTACCAAACGACGTATTTTTAGACTGGTCCAAATTCAAGGCATTTGCAGACAACAAATTTAAATGTGGCTCAAATGATATACTTTTCTTTATATAGGTTAGAAAACATTGTGGGAAAACAAGAAAATGCTGGTTACCAGCATTTTCTTCTTTTCCCACAATGTTTTTCAAAAGCTTTGTTCCTCAGGGTCATTAAAACTTGGGGTTGTGTGATAAAGGGTTAACTCTTTACCAAACAACAGAATTATTAGACTCGTCAAAGCTGAATGGATTTGCAGATGACAAGGTAAAGGCTATTCAGAAACTGAAATATTTTTTAAAGGAAATAGCATGGGAATGGGAGGAAATGTTTGTTTCCATTGGAAATGTTTTCAAAAGCCTTCTTTCTTTGGGTTGTTAACACTCTGGATTGTGTGGTACAGGTTTAAATGTTTATTTGTTTTTACATCTTAACCATCAGGGTGCTAAATGAATCCATTAGCCTTTTTCAGTCTAGAAGAAAGAGACAAATAATTGCAATTTCCAGCTTTTTCTTGTTAGCTCACCTGAGCACGAAGTGCTAAGGTGAGGTATTGTGACCGGTCGTTGTCCAGCATCCATCTGTCCGTCTGTCCACAATTTCTTTAAACATCTTCTCCTCCTAAACCACTTAGCCAATCTTGATGAAACTTGGCAGGGATGTTCCTTGGGTGAGGCAGTACCAAAGGTGTTCAAGAGATTGAATTCCACCCATAACTCTGGTTGCCATGGCAACAAAAAGGGAAAAAAATAACAAAATCTTTGAAAATCTTCCATTCTGAAACTAGAACGCGTAGAGCTTTGATATTTGGTATGTAGCATCTCCTAGTGGACCTCTACCAAGTTTGTTCATATGATGCCCCTGGGGTCAAAACTGGCCCTGCCCCGGGGGTCACAAGTTCTAACATAGGAACAAAGAAGGAAAACTTTAAAATTCTTCTTCTCTAAAACTGGAAGGTGTAGAGCTTTGATATTTGGTATGTAGCATCTCCTAGTGGACCTCTACCAAGTTTGTTCAAATGATGCCGCTGGGGTCAAAACTGGCCCCGCCCCGGGGGTCACAAGTTCGAACATAGGAACAAAGAAGGAAAACTTTAAAATTCTTCTTCTCTGAAACTGGAAGGCGTGGAGCTTTGATATTTGGCATCTAGCATCTCCTAGTGGACTTCTACCAAGTTTGTTCATATGATGCCCCTGGGGTCAAAACTGGCCCTGCCCAAGGGGCCACAAGTTTGAACATAGGAACAAAGAAGGAAAACTTTAAAATTCTTCTTCTCTGAAACTGGAAGGCGTACAGCTTTGATATTTGGTATGTAGCATCTCCTAGTGGACCTCTACCAAGTTTGTTCATATGATGCACTTGGGGTCAAAACTGGCCCCGCCCCGGGGGTCACAAGATTGAACATTAGGAACAAAGAAGGAAAACTTAAAAATTCTTCTTTTCTAAAACTGGAAGGCGTAGAGCTTTGATTTTTGGTATGTATCTCTTAGTGGACCTCTACCAAGTTTGTTCATATGATGCCCCTGGGGTCAAAACTGGCCCAGCCCTTAGGGTCACAAGTTCTAACATAGGAACAAAGAAGGAAAACTTTAAAATTCTTCTTTTCTAAAACTGGAAGGCATAGAGCTTTGTTATTTGGTATGTAGTGAACCTGTTCTAAGTTTGTTAGCCCACCTGAGCACAACGTGTTCAGTCAGTTCAAAATTGGGTCACCTGGGGTCATAAACTAGGTAACTAGGTCAAATTAAAGAAATACCTTGTGGGCACTCTAGAGGCCACATTTATAGCTCAAATGACCTGAAATTTGGTCAGATTGTTTGTCTAGATAAAATCTCACATGAGTTTGGATTTGGGTCACCAGGGATCATAAACTAGGTCACTAGGTCAAATTAAAGTGATACCTTGTGGGCACTCTAGAGGCCACATTTTTTGCTCAGTTGACTTGCAAATTGGTCAGAATGTTTGTCTTGATAAAATATCACATGAGTCTGAATTTGGGTCATGTTAGGTCTTAAATTAGGTCACTAGGTCAAATTAAAGAAATACCTTGTGGGCACTCTAGAGGCCACATTTAATGTTCAATTAATTTGAAAATTGATTAAAATGTTTGTCTTGATGAAAACTAGGATGAGTTCAAAATATGGTCACGTGGGGTCATAATCTAGGTCACTAGGTCGAATTAAAGAAATACCTTTAGGGCACTCTAGAGGCCACATTTATTGTTCAATTAATTTGAAAATTGGTTAAAATGTTTGTCTTGATGAAATCTAGGATAAGTTCAAAATTGGGTCACCTGGGGTCATAATCTAGGTCACTAGGTCAAATTAAAGAAATACCTTGTGGGCACTCTAGAGGCCACATTTCTTGCTCAATTGACTGGAAAACTGTTCAGAATGTTTGTCTTGATAAAATCTCACATGAATCTGAATTTGGGTCATGTTGTGTCTTAAATTAGGTCACTAGGTCAAATTAAAGAAATACCTTGTGGGCACTCTAGAGGCCACATTTATTGTTCAATTGATTTGAAAATTGGTTAAAATGTTTGTCTTGATGAAATCTAGGATGAGTACAAAATTGGGTCACCTGGGATAATAATCTAGGTCACTAGGTCAAACTAAAGAAATACCTTTAGGGCACTCTAGAGGTCACATTTCTAGCTCAGTTGACTTGAAAATTGGTCAGAATGTTTGTCTCGACGAAATATCGGATGCATTTGAAATTGGGTCACCTGGGGTCATAAACTAGGTCACTAGGTCAAATTAAAGAAATACCTTGTGGGCACTCTAGAGGCCACATTTATTGCTCAAATGATTTGAGAATTATTCAGAATGTTTGTCTTGATAAACTTTCAGATAAGTTCTAAATGGGGTCAGCTGGGGTCATAAACTAGGTCACTAGGTCAAATTAAAGAAATACCTTTAGGGCACTCTAGAGGCCACATTTTTTGCTTAATTGACTTGAAAATTGGTCAATGTTTGTTTTGATAAATTTTCAGACGAGTTCTAAATTGGGTCATGTGGAGTCATAAACTAGGTCACTAAGTCAAATTAGAGAAATACCTTGTGGGCACTCTAGAGGCCACATTTATTGTTCAATTGATTTGAAAATTGGTTAAAATGTTTGTCTTGATGAAGTCTAGGATGAGTTCAAAATTGGGTCACCTGGGGTCATAATCTAGGTCACTAGGTCAAATTAAAGAAATACCTTTAGGGCACTCTAGAGGTAACATTTCTTGCTGAGTTGACTTGAAAATTGGTCAGAATGTTTGTCTTGATGAAATATTGGATGAGTTTGAAATTGGGTCACCTGGGGTCATAAACTAGGTCACTTGGTCAAATTAAAGAAGTACCTTGTGGGCACTCTAGAGGCCACATTTATTGCTCAATTAACTTGAAAACTGTTCAGAATGTTTGTCTTGATAAATTTTTTGATGAGTTCTAAATTGGGTCATGTGGGGTGATAAATTAGGTCACTAGGTCATCTTACTGACAATTGGTAAGAAATTGAATTATGCACATGGAGTGAATTTCGCTTATTGACTCAGGTGAGTGATCCAGGGCCATTATGGCCCTCTTATTCAGATTGTCATAGCAGACAGTGTAGAACGAAGATCAGACTGCATGTTTTGTGCAGTCTGATATTGATCTACCCTGGCTGCACAGGTAACTTAAGCTGTAAAAGATGCTAAGCCACAAATGACTGATCTTGATAAACAGTTATATGGACTTATAAAATTTTGTATTTTTTCTTTCCAATATCTGTAGGTTTACTACAACAATGAAACAACAGATCATGGCAGGGGTATACATGTTGTTGTCCTTAACCAAGCCACAGTAAGTTTGAATCTTATTTCATGCATCAGTTCATGCCAAAAGCTGTTTTTCAGAAGTCCTTGCCATGTAGGCAGTTTTAAACATTCTCTAGAAAGAAAAATATTGAACTGTAGAGAAAATCTTTTCACTCACCCAAGTTAAAAGCATTTGGCAGATGTCAAATTATAATGATGAAACGTTTGAAAAGAAGAAAAGACTAGTTATTAGCTTTTTTTCTTTTCCTGGAAATGTTTTTAAAATTCATTCCTCAGAGTGGTAAAAAATTGCTTCCTAAAGAGTTAAAGCATCTTTTAGAACTACAGTTACCTTAATGACAAGTGACAAGTGTAGATCAAGATTTGACTGCACAAAACATGCAGTATTATCTTTGGTGTACACTGTCAGCTTTGGTAAAACAATTCACCAGTCTTTTTATACTGGGTGAATCAGCACTTCACCTGTTTAATCTTTCCACTTTTCACCTGAGAAATTTTGAAAACAGCATAAGAAGAGAAAAATTGCTCATACACTGTTGCAAAATGTGTAGATTACTGCTGTGGAGCTCAGTCAGCAAAGCACAGGGCTTGTGGTCATCCAGGTCACAAGGTGGAGTCCTATCTGGGCTAATCATTTTTTGAAATAGTATTAGAAATGATAATAATTCTTTACTGGACAATCTTGAGTTTTAGGGAATCTGATTAGGAAAGCTTTAGACAATATTGATGGAAAAGGAGAAATGCTGGAATGTTCTACGCTTTGAAAGACACATATTGTTATTTGCGTCTATTTTCAAGACTTAAAATATTGTTTTGTTTTATTTGGTGCTGTAAGGGTTTAGTCCATAATCAAGTTCGTGTGCGCAATTATTAATTCTAGACATTCCTTTTTTTTTCAGGGGCAAGTTATGGCAAAAAACCTGTTTGATACTTACTCCTCAAACGAGGACGATGCTATGATACAGTTTTTGGAGAAGTTATCCCTCGGTAGGATCATTGTGTTCACACTAAAGGTATGTCAAAAAATCTATTTACGCGTTTGAGTTTTTAATCTAAATCTTTTTTAAGACGATTCCCCTACAGTACTTGTTCTTGTTAAATTCTTTACAAAATGACAAAATTATTGACTGATCCAAATTGAAAGTATTTGCAGACAACATATTAAATTTAGCTGAAATGATGGCAGTTGTCTGTGAAAGTGTAGAAAACCTTGTGGGAAAAGGAGAAAATGCTGGTTACCAGCATTTTCTTCTTTTCCTACAAGGTTTTCAAAAGGTTATTTCCTCAGGGTCGTTAAAGCTCGGGACTGTGTGGTAAAGAGTTAACTCTTTACCAAACGAAAAAATTTTAGACTGGTCCAAATTGAAAGCACTTGCAGATGACAAAATAAACATAACTCAAAAATTGAAATTTGTTTCCAGCAGGGTAGAAAACATTGTGGAAAAAAGGAGGAAATGCTGGTTACCAGCATTTTCTCCTTTTCCCACAATGTTTTCAAAAGGCTTCTATCTCAGGGTTGTAAAAAGCAGGGATTGTTTGGTAAAGGGTTAATCATTTCTTTGCCTTTGCATTGCCTGTCATGCATGTTTAATGACACTAGCTTTTGATGCAGTATTCATTCATACTTATTTTATCTTTAACCCTTTACCACACAATCCCGAGTTTTAACGACCCTGAGCAAAAAAACCTTTTGAAAACATTCTGAAAAAAGGAGAAAATGCTGGTAACCAGCATTTTCTCCTTTTTCCACAATGTTTTCTACCTAGCCAAACACAAATCTCGATTCTTGAGCCACATTTATTTTGTCGTCTGCAAATACTTTAAATTTGGACAAGTCTAAAATTTCGTTGTTTGGTTAAGGGCTAACCCTGTTTGCTGCCAAAATTAATAAATAGTTTTGTTTTCAACTTTTTCAAAGGACTGAAAAGACTGTTTTACCGAAAATAACGAAACTTGTTTGTTGATAGTTCTGAATCAAGTAGCAAGTGATGTAGGTCCAAGATCAGACTGCACAGCATGTATAGCCTCATCATCGCTGCCATCTGCTAACGCAATGTGGTGATGATAGGGCTATTTGACTGTTTACCAGATGACAAAGCCCGAGACTTGTCGATTTAGAAATCATTTGTAAACAAGAAGTTAGATGTGACTCAAATGATAGGATTTGTCTGTGAAAGGCTACTGATATTGTTGGAAAAGGAGAAACTGCTTTTTTCTCCTTTTCTCACAATGTATTCAAAACACTTCTTTCGTAGTGTTGTTTAAACTTGAGATTGTTTGGTGAGGGTTACAAGAAGTAGATGTTTATTGCATGCAAATAACCATGGACATGTGAAACTCTAAAAGAACTTTTTTTTCTTTCTGATTTGTGCTTATTTGATTACCGATTTTACTTTTTAGCTCACCTGAGCACGAAGTGCTCAAGGTGAGCTTTTGTGATCATGCTGTGTCCGTTGTGCGTCGTCCGTTGTGCGACGTGCGTCGTGCGTTGTGCACTTTTACCTTGTGTACGCTCTACAGGCCACATTTTCAGTCCGACACTCCTGAAACTTGGTCAGAATGTTTGTCTTGATAATATCTCGGACGACTTCGAAAATGGGTCATGTCGGGTCAAAAACTAGGTCACTATGTGAAATCTTAGAAAAACCTTGTGTACGCTCTAGAGGCCACATTTTCAGTCTGATAGTCATGAAACTTGGTCAGGATGTTTGTCTTGATAATATCTCGGACGAGTTAGAAAATGGGTCATGTTGGGTCAAAAACTAGGTCACTAGGTCAAATCTTTGAAAAACCTTGTGTACGCTCTAGGGGCTACATTTTCAGTCCAAAACTCTTGAAACTTGGTCAGAATGTTTGTCTTGATGATATCTCGGACGAGTTCAAAAATGGGTCATGTCGGATCAAAAACTAGGTTACTAGGTCAAATCTTAGAAAAACCTTGTGTACGCTCTAGAGGCCACATTTTCAGTCTGATACTCATGAAACTTGGTGAGAATGTTGGTCTTGATGACCTCTCAGACGAGTTCGAAAATGGGTCATGTCGAGTCAAAAACTAGGTCATTAGGTCAAATCTTTAAAAAACCTTGTGTATGCTCTGGAGGCCACATTTTCAGTCCAAAAGTCTTGAAAGTTGGTCAGAATGTTTGTCTTGATGACATCATGGATGAGTTCAAAAATGGGTCATATCAGGTCAAAAACTAGGTTACTAGGTCAAATCTTAGAAAAACCTTGTGTATGCTCTAGAGGCTACATTTTCAGTCCACAAATCTTGAAAGTTGGTCAGAATGTTTGTCTTGATGACAATCTATGATGGGAAAATGGGCTATATTTGGCTTAAAAGTAGGTCACTGAGAGAAATTCTAGAAAAAGCTTGTGTACAAGCTAGAGGCCAAATTTTCAGTCCAATAATTATGAAAGCTTGATAGAATGTTTGTCATAATATCTAGAAAGAGATTAAAAATGGGTCATGTTTGGTCAAAAGACTCAGGTGAGCGACTTCAGGGCCATCATGGCCTTTTTGTTTAATATATTCTTTCCCTTTCATCAGTTTGTTAGAAGTTGGATAAATGCAAATAAAAATCCCAAGGAAATTATAGCTTAGTTGACTTACTGCATCTGTCAAACAAATAAATTGACTGACTTATCAAATGAGGGGTGATCACAAAGGACATGGACTAAATTGTTATTTTTAAAACTATTTCACCTAAGATTACAAATATTTTTATAAATGAGCATTTATTACCAGGTAACTGACTCAAAGGTTCAAATGATGTCATATTCAAGTAAGTAAAGTGTGATGTCATTTTACTTACGTCATATGGTGCATTAGTGGTACATTTGAGCAAAGAGTAATTGTACAGTTTTATGTTACCATAGAAAGTTTTTTTGTGGAAATTAAAGATAATTCAGAGAGTTTATTGATACTATGTCCAAGAAATCTTGTACTTGTAAATGGATTATAGGGTTGAGAGAAGGGTGCAATATTATTGAAGATGACCCTAAATCTGATCAATGGTCAATGTCAGTAGCACACAAAATCATTGCAGATGTATAGCAGCATGTAAAGCAAGATCACTGAGTTACAGTCAGGGAAATAGCGGGCACATTTAGCATTTCATATGGAAGTGCCCAGGAGATTTTAAAGGACAAACCTGGAATGTTGAATGTTTGCACAAGTTTGGTGTCTTGGCAACTTGTGCATGAGCAAATTGGGGTTCAGATTGAAATCTGTAAATAAATTTTAGAATGTAGCAGGGTAGTGGAATCACATTTTATTGATTGTATAGTTACATGTGATGAAACATAGCTACACTTTTAAAAACTTGAAGCTAAACAACAACGCAGTGGCCATGCATTTAACATGGTTACAAAGCATTTAACATGGCCACCCCCTGTTCAAGCCAAACTTTCACTGTCCATTGGTAAAGTTATGTGCATCATGTTTTGCTCTTCTCATTGTTTTCCTTTAAATAGTTTATTACCTATATATACTGCTGTCAAAGCTGAGTATTCTGCACACATTATTCAAATAAATCAGATAAAGGCCATAAGAAAAACAAAAGCCAAACCATACATGGAAAGGCATAATTTTTCCCCAAGAAAATGCTCCAGCTCACAAAGCCAGACCTGTATGGGAAACTTTGCAAAAACTGAAAGTACAACTCCCCATATACCAGACCTGGCTCCTTGGTACTTACGACTATTTCTTGTTTTAAAAGATTCTCTATCTGGCACATGCTATGAGAGCAGGGAGGACCTAAGCTACGCTTTGACTGGGTTGTAAAGAATAATGTCATGTGACAGGCTCGCAAACAATCTTGCAAAGGAATCAAGGATGAATAAGAGCATAGAATACACAGGGGATTACATTGAGAAATAGTAAACATTCCAAGTTGGTTTTATTACTATATTCCAATACAGACACCAGTCCACATTCTTACTGATACCCCTTATACATCCAGAAATTTAACATTTTTCGTCTGCATTGTCATCTGTGTCATCTACTTTGTTGTCGTGCAAAAACTTTGATATTTTATGATATCTCTGTTATCAATGAAGATGTTTTAAAATTGGACTCGTGAAGTATCTGAAGGGAAACCTAAATTATATTTGACACAGTACTGCCCCTTTTTCAACTTAAAATGCTTAAAAACTTAGTCATTTTTAATATCTCTGTCATTACTGGAGACATATACTTAGAAATTGAGGTAGTTGTTAGCAATCAAGAGTGGAATCCAAACAACAGAGGGCAGGTGACCATCAGAATACTTTTGACACAGTTATGCCCCTTTTTCCACTTAAAAGTTTTACTTAAAGCTGCAACTGAGCGTTCACACCTGTATGCCGTGCTCTAGTTATTCCTATGACACTGAACTCTCAGTTTTAGATAAGTGAGAGGGTTGTATTGCCTTATTTCAGTGGATCAAGCTTGGTAGCTTAGCAACATACAGGGCTTGAAACCAGGGTCCGTATCCAACAACCATTCTTAAGAACATTCTTAGTCTTATTCTCAAGAATTTTCTAAAGTTTGAAAGTAACAAAAGTGTTAACAGTTAAACCTAATGGTTTAGTAAGTCAGAAGTTGTGTAACCTGCAAAATCTATAATTAGACCAAGAATGTTCTTGAGAATGGTTGGTGAATACAGACCCAGGAGGTTGCTGAAATGATTTCCCAGATGAATATTGTTTTGATGATGTTTATGTGGGAAAGCAGCCAGTCGTATCGGAAGGATGTTGTGCTATACATGGGTAAAAGAAACCGCAGGAAAGTATGGATAGGTGCACTGACTGCCTCAGTAAAACTGAAGTAATTTTTGAAAATTGTGTTAAATACTACACAAACATACTAGCTTATTCAGTGGGTGTGGTTTTGTTGACTTCAGCAATCAGTCAAAGTGAACTAAATAATAAGATTGTGAATCTTCTGTTTGTTAAGTCAATGTTTCGAGACAGAGTACATGGACTGAGGTATAGACTCATGTACCACACAATCTTTTATACATCAGCCCTGCTGGGTAGGTAATCTGTCTCATGACCTGGTGGTTGTGAGTTTGTTCCCCGGCTGAGGCAAACTTTCTGTCAATTTTTCGCCTCTCACCTCTGATGCACTGGAGAAAAGTAGTCAGTGACTTGGGATGAAAGTTGTGTAAGTACTGGTGTTAGAAAGTCTAGAAACACATTGTAGGTGCATTGACAGTTGTGATATGACCTAAACTATTAAAACGGCATTTAACTCCAATACCATCAATCAATCAATCAATTTTATATATAATTTTAGGATGAGGGCAGTTTCCAGATGAAGGACAATGGTAGACAGGTTCTAACAGATCTGGGCAGTCAGCATGCTAAATCTCTGGCTTGGAGGGATAGTTGGGCATTTGTTACTGTAAATGGGAGTAAGTTGCGGGCTGTTTTCGCCTACCATTCTGAATTGTATCCTTAGTCTTAGTTTAGATTGAGAAAGTATCCCATTTTCTGATTGGCTAAACCAGACGTTAATCAATCAGAAATTGAATTACCTTCAAATTAACAAATTTCTTAGAATTAGACTATGAGTAACAGTGCTCCAGCCAGGGGAAAAAAGGGCAGGGTGCTGGGGCTGAGAAGGGCACTTTCAGGCGTAAAGCGCCAGAGGGGGGGGCAATATAGTGGGAGGGTTTGTCTCCCTCTCAAGGGGGAAGGGGGGGTAAGAATTTTTTTTTAATTTGGACCCTATTGAAAGTCTCTTTTGTGATTTCTTACGTAAAATAAGAGATTTCCACAACAGAAATAATTCTGTCAATTATTTTGGCTTATGTGGATCTTCAAGCTTCATCTTAACTCTTTACCACACAATGACAACTTTTAACGACCCTGGGAAAGAAGGTTTTTGAAAACATTGTGGGAAAAGCAGCAAATGCTGGTAACCAGCATTTTCTCCTTTTCCCACAAAGTTTTCAGCCCTATCAAAGAAAAATTGCACCATTTGAGCCACATTGAAATTGTTGTCTGCAAATGCTTTCAATTTAGACAAGGCTAAAATTTTGTTGTCTGGTAAAGGGTTAACAAGAGAACTATTTTTCATTATGAGGTAGTTCATACATGAACCCTCATTAACTCTTTACCACATAACAGACTTGCCAAATTTGAAAGCCATTGCTGAACACAAAGAGTTACCAGCATCTTCTCCTTTTCACACAATGTTTCCTAAAGCCTCAAGCCTATTTAACTACAGACTTGATACCAATACAATTCATGTCTTCATTTTTATCAGTGCTTTGCAAGGCCAGCAAGCTACAGAAACTAACAAATACAAATTTTCAACCCTTTCTTTTCTTTCTGTCTTTTATTGCAATGTAACTGTCTTTCATTTTTCTGATACTTCTTCATGAATTCAATTTACAGGGTTTCAAATCTGTGGAATTGGTGAAATACGGCAAAAACAGGTCTTTATTGAGTAACTTATTACTCTGCATATCGTTCAACATCATGGATAAATGTTAAATGTTACAGAAATGTTGCATACTTCCTTTCATTACCCTTTGTTTTGACATTCTCGAGTGGTAAGGCAGGGACCACAGACGACCCCCCCTTTCCCGGAATTTGCCAGATATTTTTCATTGTAAAAAACAAAGGGGAGATTTTAGCTTCTTCTTTATGTTTAATGCAGTGAGTAAGCAAATCTACTCTTTAAATTCATTATTCAAGCTGGAAAGACAGTTTGAAATGTCTGTGATCGGGTTGATGTGAAGTTGACATTTGTTATGTCATGGGTTTCTGTGTTTTTTGTATCGGTCCTTTTTCCATGTATTTTAATTTTTGGAAATTCATTTCTGGATGTTTTGATGTACATTCTATAAAATGTAAGTCAACAACATGCTGTGGTATATTTCTCCGTCTGTGTAATGAATGCACCATTTTCTGACTTATGACAGTTTAATTTGCTGACTCATCAATCCTACTCGAGTATTAACATAACTTTATCAGTTATTTTTGAAACCAGGAGTAAATCTAAGAATAAATTACTTTGCTTATGAACAGAAAACACTACATAAAGGGTAATTTTACCAATCTTGCACCCTAGATTCAACTCTGGACATATAACTTGATATGGGAAATTAAGCATGATCTTCGACATTAACGATAAATTGCGATTGATGATAAACCGGAAAAAAAAAAGCTAGTCTTTGGAGAGAGCACTTATCATAAAGATACCATAATCCGTTTACATAGAATATATTGTTAAAAGACAACGATGGATAATTGCCTCTATTGTTCTCGGCACTTGTGTACTCTGACAGACTTGTAATGTACAGTCGGGGTCGATGTTTTCACACTTCGCTGCCTGGTGGGGAGGCTGTAAATTCGATTGTATATTCAGAGGTGAATATCCATGACGTCTTAAACAGACTTGTGGCAAAGTTTAGATTAGAGGTTACAATACTGAACAATGGGCAATCCAGGGCACTATTATATGGCAGGGTTTCCAGAAAAAGGGCAGGGCGTCCAGAAAAAGGGCAGGGTGCCTAAAAGAAGGGGCAGGGTGCCGCGCCCTTCTATTCCCCACTAACTGGAACACTGAGTAATATTAAGAATAGTGGTTGAATATGGGCCCCATCTTTTACTTTTTTTTTCTTTTGTTAGTTTTATCTATAGGGTGCGGAATAAACCCGAGGGACAGTTTAACTCTAGAAGAAGACATTAGCCATTTTAAGGTTGCCCTTTTCATGAATGTCTCGGCAAAGTAGACGGTGTATATTATAGATCAGACTGCATGTTTTCCACAGTCTGATCTTCATCTGCACCGGCCTCCAAAGGCAGCTAAAATAGTGACCTTGATTTTACCATGCTTCCGTTGCATTGTGTTTATAGAGCTGAATTCATGTTCGAATCATGGTAGAATCCTGTTTTTTGAATCAGACTTCTAACCCAGAAATGTAAGCTAATCAATAAGACTTCTGTAACTGTTTATTGATTTAACAAATGACATGATTTTACACTGGTCCAAATTTCAAGCATTTGTACACGACAAATTACATGCTTCTTGAATAATGAAATTTATCTTTGAAAGGTTAGAAAATATAGTGGGAAAAGGAGAAAATGCTGATTAACAGCATTTTCTCTATTTCCCACAATATTTTCAAAAGCCTTCTTCATTAGGGTTCTTTAACATGGGCATGTTTGGAAAAGGGTTGTATTTTTATTTCCAGAACGCGCTTATGGTGAAGTGATTGGGAAATCTCCAGATTTTGGTAGTTGGGGAGATTTGGTTCAACTTAAAGTTAATATAACTTTGACATCATTGGAAGGCAAGTTCTGTTGTATGAATTTTTGCAGTGCAAAATTCTGAATGTTGCCATATATACTACTCAAACTTTGAGAAGGATCACTTAGGTATTTCAATACAGGTATATGTTGCAACAGTAGTCTTACATTAAAAACATTCATTTCCGCTGATTTCATCAGTATGGCGATGTAATGTATTGAAAAACCATACCTGATACATGCCACACAAATATAGCCTGAATCTGATATAGTGATCCTTAGCAAATTTTGAGTAGTATAATATATGTTTATAAGCAGTGCTTTGACCAAAGCAGGTTAAATGCATCTCCATTATGCATTATACCAAGTAAGTCTTCATTTAATTGTGGATTTTAAAATCCATATTGTCTAACAACCAACAGCATCATGAGGTAGAATAGTCCCTGGACATGCAGAAAATTTACAAATAGCTAAAGTTTAGACCTATGTTGCCCTGCATGGACTTTGCAGGCTGACACAGCTTTTTCTAGATGAAGTAAACTCTGTTTTCGAAGAGCATGCCTCATACAAGTGCTTTTCCCCTTTTTCCGAGGTAAAATAAATGCAACTTATTTTTAGACTATTTTCCTTAAAAATAGAAGAAAGAAGCTTTGGTAATTGAAAAAAATTCTCAGTACTGGAAAACTGGTTAAGCTGTTTATTTGGTGTTCCATGCAGTTTTCAGCAGTGTTTCAGTTGTATAACAGGGATAAATGCATCTATATATCTGTTTCATGTATCAAAGCTGCAAGCTACTTATTTCCTAAAGAACACTTAAAACAATGCAAACCCATTATCACAGAATCCCGAGTTTTAATGACCCTGATGGAGAGTGCTTTTGAAAACATTGTGGGGAAAGGAAAGAGTGCTGGTAACCAGCATTTTTCTCCTTTTTCCACAATGTTTTCTACCTTATCACAGACAAAATCTCTTAATAATTATGAGCCACATTTGATTTTTTCATCTGCATGTTTTCAATGAAGACAGGTCTAGAATTTCTTTGTGCGGTAAAGAGTTAAGGGGAGAGGGGGATAAATCTTGTCAAAATGACTTGCATCAAAGAACTTGAGCCAAGCAGGGAGGGATTTGACCAGGCTACCCAAGGATTACATTTTCTATGTATTACCACTGAGATACAGAGGTGTAGATCTAAGCTTACGGGGCTCAATATTATGAGATAATGGATTTGAGCCGCTGTCTGGGGAAAAAGGTTTATTCTAACATGACACTTCAATTCGGCTCGATAAACGCAGTGCAACAAAAACGTGATAAAATCTATGTTATTCTGTGTAGAGTGACGTCATTCTATATAGAGTGACGTCATTCTGTATAAAGTAAGTTATTCAGTGGAATATAATCTGTGTCCGCGTTTTTACTCTAAGTATGAATTTGTTTTTCCTTTGATTAAGAGTTGGTCATGTTAGAATCGAAATAATCTTCTATCCTGGTTTATGGTTCAATAAACCACGTTATGAATTATGAGACGTAATGAATAAACCACTCGGGCTATCGCCCTCGTGGATTATTTATTGTGCCTCATAACTCACAACTGTGGTTTATTGAACGATAAACCACATAGAAAGAAGATTATTTCTTAAACATATCTCCTTTATGCGTAACACCAAGCAAGTCATCATATAATTATGGATCACTTTAACTCTTTACCACATGATAAAATTGTAGACAGATCCAAATTGGAAGCATTTCCAAAGGACAAATTAAATGTTGCACAAGTAATGAGAGTTGTCTGTAAAAGATAAGAAAACATTGTGGGAAAAGAAGAAAATGCTGGTTACCAGCATTTTCTTCTTTTCCCACAATGTTTCTAAAGCTTTTTATCTCAGGGTCGTTAAAACTCGGGATAGTGTGGTAAAGGGTTAATCTGTTTTGTCTAATGGCTGATCTTATCATGAGTAGAATAATCCTTTGATATGCAGAAAATTTACAAACAGCAAAAAGTTTCCACCCATGTCAGGCTTTGCAGAGTGTCAGCCTACACAGACTCTGCAGGCTGACCTGGATCGACACTTTGGTCAGATGTGTTAAACCCCCCCCCCCCTTTCCACAAAGGATGCCTCATTTATTTACCTATGTACAAAATTTCAGATAGTATTTGTTCAGGATGGCCCAAAACAGAGTCAATGGCAAGACGTAGATATTTTTGTTCTAAATATGAAGGTTATGGAGATGTGTGTCATTGTGTTCAGCCAGCTCCTATAGAGTTTCTTCATAAACCTGTAAGTTCATGTTCAGTTAGTCATCTTGCAAATAATTTTTTTGTGTGATGGTAGACCACTGTCTAAGTCTTAGTGGCTTGGGGCAAAATTATTTGATACAAGCAACTTCTCGTTTTCGTAAATCTTTTCACATGTATTCATGTTTTAACCCTTTACCACATAGTCCCATCTTTTTAATGACTGTGAAGAAGAATGCGTTTGAAAACATTGTTGGAAAAGGAGAAAATGAAATGTTGGTAACCAGCATTTTCTCCGTTTCCGATGATTTTCTTGCCTTTCAAAGATATGTGTTAACATTTGAGCCAGATCTGTCATCTGCAAATGCTTTCATTTAACAATTGTGAAGATGAATGCTTTTGAAAACATTGTTGGAAAAGGAGAAAATGCTGGTAACCAGCATTTTCTACTTTACCAACAATATATTCTACCCTTTCAAAGATATGTGCTAACATTTTAGCCAGACTTAAATTGTCTTCTCCAAATGCTTTCAAACTGGACAAATAAAAAATTACGTCCTCTGAAAGTTCTTTGCCAAGCTATGAAATCAAGGCAATAAATTTCTGGTTTTAAGACTTGTGTTACCTACTAAGGTACTGGGCTTAGCTTACATGTTATGAAAATTTGAGTTGCATGTAAAATGTATCATGCCATTTAGGTAAAGGACCTTCAGAGAACTGATGATAATCATTGCAGCAAGGTTCATTCCTCTATCACTTCTGCACATTGTTTGGATGATGTTTGTGTAGGAAAGCAGCCAGTGGCTTTGGAAGAATATTGTAGGAACTACCACAAGTATAAAAATTTCAGAAGAGTATGGATAAATAGCCGTAGTGATGTAACTGAAATAGTGTTGACAACAGTGTTAAACACCTTGCAAAGAAAACCCCAATTCAATACACATCATACCGTCACCTAAAGATTGATTCTAATGTAACACTTCATTTACTTCTTTGTTTATCATTAACAGCTGCCGGACGGAGGAGTATTAAACATTGCAGTTTCTGTGATAGCCAGTAATAGACCGCAATATCTCTTCAGGTAATATACAGAGTAATACTTTGCCATCTGCCTGTATCTTTTTCTTGCAACAAACTATTTTTGAAAATATAGAGGTAAAAGAGAAATTGCACAAGTGATTTTATGTTTTTAAATGAATGATATATTTAATCTTCTTTGAATGTTTATCTTTTAATTTTATGTGGATGTTTTTCAAAACTGTCCACTTCAAATCTGCTTATGGTGTAAGTGGATTTTTTTGTAATGTGGAAACTTTTGCGATTTTGTGAATTTGAAAAATTCGCAAACTTTTCTGTTTGTGTATTTTACCACATGTATACCAACAGTTAGTGATTGTCTTGAATTTGGAAACATTTCCGTAAGCAAAATGTTCGTGATCTGTAATTCGCAAAATTTTGACATGCGTATATATCCACATATACAGTGTCTCTTTACTAGGCAACAAAATTTTAAACTTGTTAGAATAGAAAGCACCTGCAGACAACAAATCAAATGTGGGTCAAATGATGGGATTTTCAATAAGGTAAGAAAAAAAAATATTGTGGTAACCTGCATTTCCTCCTATTCGCACAATGTTTAAAAATCCATTTTCCTCAGGGTCTTAAAGACACAGTATTGTTTGGTAAAAAGTAACAAGAAGGCGATTAAATAATTTTCATTTGTGTGTAGACATGCTTTGATGAATCTACAGCAGACATTCAATTTTTGTTTGGTTTTATGATGTTTTTTTTAAATCTTTAGCCCTTTACTAGAAAATCCCAAGTTTGAATAGCTGTTTGGAAGAAAACGTGGGAAAAAGAGAAACTGTTTGCAGTTACAATGTTTTCCTACCCTTCAAAGATATACCTAATCAATATAGCCACATTTGATTTGCTATTAATTTGGACCAGTCTGAAATTTTGTCTTAAGACTTAGAGACCTAATCAATAGAGGTTTTGGAATTAATACATGAACTCTTTACCAAAGCACAAAAATTTGGACTTGTCACAATTTCAATGTGGTTCATGCTTGTGACTTGCAATTTCAGATTTTACCACTTTGTTTTTGATGCATTTTGCATAAGTGCAAAAATGAAGTTGGTCTGAGTTGCAGTCAAGTTATGGTGTATGTATTATTTTATAGAATTCTTTTTCAGCCAAAGGTCTTTCTGAAGAGTTTAGATAAAAAAATAGTGCAAAATTTCATTTCAGTGTTGAACATCATTTTGAAGTTGAAAAATAAGGCAGCCTCTGGCATGAAGAGATGTTGTGTGTAGTGTTGGTGAGAAAAACACCTTGGATGCATTGATCTGTGCTCTGGTTTCTCCGATATCAATAAAATACTGTTGAAAATAGGTATAACTCTTTGCCAAACAAAAAAAGTTTAGATAGGTCCAAATTGAAAGCATTTACAGACAACGAATTAAATGTGGCTCAAATGATGGTATTTGTGTCTGAAAAGAGTAGAAAACATTGTGGGGAAAGGAGAAAATGCTGGTTACCAGCATTTTCTCCTTTTCCCACAATGTTTTCAAAAGCTTTCTGAGTGTCTTTAAAACACAGGATTGATTGGTAAAGGGTTAAACACACACACACACAAAAAAAAACAATATAGTGTATTGTAATTATATTTTACAGAATGCTGAAGACTTTGTTACAAACCCCAGGTGTTCCAATTAATAATGTTACTGTGTTCATTGATGGCTTTTATGATGTAAGTATGCAGTTTTATCTTTCAACTATCTGAATATCCATGCAATAACACCTATGCAATATTATATTTTATATTCCACAGATATTTATAGAATATGAATGAATTTTCTGCAGGTAAACATCACGTTTAATGACATAGTTAACATCATTTGTGACGTCATTGTTACAGCTGATCCATATAAACTTGATATGCAAGTATCGCTAAATTTGTGTTTTTCATCGTTAGAAATGATAAACAGTTGCAAATCAGGCATTAAAAGATAAATAGAATTCATACATAGTGTTGTCGAATGTCAAAAATATCTAACTCTGTTGTGAGAACTGATAATTGTCTCGCCAAGGCTCAACAATTATCAATTCTCCAAACCTTGTTAGATATGTTTAATATACGACAACACTATAAAACATATTCTCTATTTATCGTTTTTGCTCTCTATCATATTCTCTTCTGACATTTTATATACCTTAACCTTTTACCACACAGTCCCGAGTTTTAACAACTCTGAAAGAGAAAGCTTTTGAAATCCCTGAGAAAAAGAGAAAATGTTGGACACCAGCATTTTCTCCTTTTTCCACATTGTTTTGTACCCGATCAAAGACAGAAATAATCATTTTAGAAACATTTAATTTGTCATCTGCAGATACTTTCTGTTTGGTAAAGAGTTAACCCATTACCACAAAATCCTGAATTTTAACGACCCTGTAAGAGAAGGCTTTTAAAAACATTGTGGGAAAAGGAGAAAATGCTGGTAACCAGCATTTTCTCCTTTTCCCACAATTTTTTCTACCCGATCCAAAACAAAAATAATTTCAGTTACATTTAATATGTCGTCTGCAAGTGCTTTGAATTTGGACCAGTCTTAATTTTTGCTGTTTGGGGAAGAGGTAAGAGATTATTATGCTATGCCCCTGGTAATTCACATGTCTGTCAGTCTGTCTTTCCATCTCTCAGCAATTTTTTATCTGCTGTATACTTCTTTAACCCCTTCTCCGATTTCTAAAATAGTTCATATGCATGTGCATCTTGATCAGACGACATGCAGATCAGAGGTTAAAGATGCTAAGCTTTAACCCTTTACCACACAGTGACGACTTTTAACGACCCTGAGGAAGAAGCCTTTGAAAACATTGTGGGAAAAGGAGAAAATGCTAGTAACCAGCTAATCCCACAAAGTTTTCTACCCTATCAAAGAAAAATTGCATCATGTGAGCCACTATGAAATTGTCTGAAAATGCTTTCAATTTGGATAGGTCCAAATTTTTACCATGTGGTAAAGGGTTAAGGTCAAGGTCTCGGCAGGAGGAAGGGGGTCAAAGGTGATAATATCTGGATATTTCTTAACCTTGCCGAACTCTTGTTTGGTCTTTGCAGCAGAATGCTTTTGAAACATTTCAAGATGAGTAGCTTCTATAAAGTGGTTACTACTTTTGCCATAATACTGTTTGACATTTTTTTCCCTCTTACACTGTATTTCAGAAATGATCCACAAAACATGAGAGAGAGAAGATAAGGGATGGGACAGCTCATTTTGTGCTGTCTGACCTTGACCTTCATTCTGTGCATGAACAGCCATTGTCATGATAGGTGTTCTATGCTTAAAGTAACAATAAAGCCCAAAAGTAAACAAAGCGGGTTTTTAACTGCATTTAAATTCATATCATACCATTTAAAAGTATGGAAACTATTGTGAAGATGAAAATCTGTCATTGTACGGTTGGTCCAAGTGTTAGTTGCTGACAGAGAAATTAATTTCAAAACTAGGTTAAAACCTGCCAGGTAGCTCTGTCTTTTGTTTACTTTTGCCTGATTTTAAAATTCTATTTTCTGCCAGCAATGAACACATGGCCTGACCACACGGTAACAGACTGTCATCTCCACAATATTTGCTATACATTTAAATGGTATGATTCAAATTTAAATGTATTATGACACCTGCTTTGATATTTTGGCCACTATTGGGCCTTTAAAACTTGTACTTGTTCAATTTTACAGGAACCAAAGGATGTTGCACAGCTGTTCAATATAAAAGCCATCCAACATATGCCTCATGGTGTGAAAAATAGTCGAATCTCACAGCATTATAAAGCCAGTATCACTGCCACATTTGAACTGTTTCCTGTAAGTCTGTTTTCAACTTTAGTCATGTCTAGACTAGATTTTTAAAACTCTTCCATATTGAAAGTTTGGTAACCCTTGTACTCTAAACCCAGGTTCAATTGCTCATGTGTACAGTATAGATCAAGATCAGACTTGTATGGGCTGTGCAGTCTGATCTTTGATCAACAGTGGCCACTGCTTTGCCAGATACACTAAAAAAAAAAAAACTGCTTTAACTCTTTACCAAATGACAAAATTTTGGACTCAACCAAATTGAAAGCATTTGCAGACAACAAATTTAATGCAACTCAAATGACAATTTCGTTCTCTGATAGGATAGAAAACATTGTGGAAAAAGGAGAAAATGCTGGTAACCAGCATTTTCTCCTTTTCCCACAATGTTTTCAAAAGTCTTCCTCTTCAGGGTCGTTAAAACTCAGGATTGTGTGGTAAAGGGTTAAAATTGCAATATACACATCTTGAATTCTGCCATAGAATGTCAGTTTCATTTATCGACCGGTAAAAGGATTAAGAGAAATGAAAATGAGCTATGCTGTGTGAAAAGGGAGCTTAATGCATCTGTGAAAAGTATCAACCCAGGTCAGCCTGCGCATTCCTCGCAGGCTGACCTGGGCTGAAACTTTTCGCTATTGGTCAATTTTCTGTATACATATCCAGGGCCCAGTCTACCTCGAGATAAAGTTGGTTGTTAAGAAATTTGGCTATCATGGATCTATAAGTATGTGATGGCTTGCTTGGTACCATGGATCACAGAGATGCATTAAGCCCCTTTTTGTCAGAGCATGGCTCAAATATGGGGTAGCTTTTCTAATTGGCAGGCATGAAAATATTTCAAGACAAACTGCTGGATAGTTTTTAACTCTAATCTGGAAAGTGCCTGTCACAACTTTAATTGCTTTTATTGCCAGTGTAGATTAACCCTTTCCCAAACAATCTCTGATTTTCATGACCCTGATAAAGAAGCCTTTTGAAAACATGGTGGAAAAGGAGAAAATGCTGGTAACCAGCATTTTCTCATTTTCCCACAATGTTTTCTACCCGTTCCAAAACTAATTTCAATTTTTGAATCACATCGATACAGTTATCGGCAAATGCTTTGAATTTGGATGAATCTAAAATCTTGGCTTAAGGTAAAGAGTTGAGATATGAATTCACAGACAGTGCAATCCTACCCTGGATCAACGCGGCTAATAGGAAACTTGAAACAACAATTACCTAGATGTTTTTTTCTGCCTCAAAAAAATTTTGATTTCATTCATTTGTTGCTCTAAGTGCAAAGTTCTGTTTCAAAAATTGTCTGCAGGAGGGAAAACCTGATCATCAGCTTGGCTGTTTTGCAAAAAAAATATTAAGCTATTGGCATAGCCCTATCGTTGACCTTTTTTCTTTTTATATCTATGTCTTTACTGAAGGTATTTAATTTGAAGTAGTTGTTGACTATTTTAAGGGGAACCTATACCATAAGACAGGTTTCCCATCAAAATGTTTTTAACATGGTTGTAGTTCTTTTTGCCTGTACATTTTTTCAGTCCTCAAACTATATAATACTCATAGAGGAAGACCTAGATGTTAGCCCTGATTTCTTCCAGTGAGTATTAATTTTGATACATGTTATATATGAGCTATGCTCTGGCAAAAGGGGGCTTAACGCATCTACTTCATCCATCATACAAAGCAGGTCATCATATAATTATGGATCCATAAAATGCATTACGTATAACAAGCATCTGAATCATGAAATAGAATCGTCCTTTGACGAGCATAAAATTTACAAAAAGTAAAAAGTTTCGGAATGCGCAGGCTGACCTGGGTCGATACTTTTTACAGATGCATTAAGCCCCCTTTTCACAGTGCATGCCTCATATAGCATTGTCTTGAATAAAGGATAATGTGGGTAGTTTTACAACAGTGTTGTAAAGGCATATATGTATTAACCCTTTAGTGCACATAGCCAACTTTTAAAGACCCTGTGAAAAGTTTTTTGAAAACATGGTAAACAGCATTTTCTCCTTTTCCCACAATGTCTTACCCTATCAAAGAAAAATCACATCATTTGAAATTGTTGTCTGCAGATGCTTTCAATTTGGACAGGTCTGGAATTTCGTCCTGTATTTAAGGATTTATACATTGGAAAATAATTCATGTGGTAATTTGTATTATGTTTGAGGAACCTATAGAACAATCTATTCTGGAACAAATTTCCATGTTTATGTACTGGGAGATTAATGCCAACAAATGTATTTACAGAGTTGCAACTTGTCTAAGTCGAAGTTAAAATTCTTAAAACTAGAAACAAGACTTGTCCAATGGGAATGATGTGTTACTTAATGAAAAGCTTGCAAATGTTTTATTTCCTAAATTTCAGCTATTTCAAACAAACAATGCCTATCTTAGAGCAAGATCCCACCTTGTATTGTATATCAGCATGGAATGATCAGGTAAGCAACAAATTAAAGAGTTAAATTCATTAATTTGACTTCATTAACTTAACAAAAAACAAAATTTCAGACTCTGATTTGAAACCATTTGTAGACAATAAATGAAAGGTGGTTCCAAAGATGGAATTTGTCTTAAAATGGGTTGAAAACATTGAGGGAACAGGAGAAATTGCTGGTTACCAGCATTTTCTCCTAGCAGCATTTTCTCCGTTCCCCAAAGTGTTTTCAAAAGGCTCATTGCTCAGGATTGCTAAAACTTGACATTTTGTGGTAAATGATTAAGACTTTTTCTCCTTTTCCTGCAATGCTTTGAAAGGCTTTTTCTTTAGGGCTATTAAAACTCGGGAATGGCAATGCTTGAGACGTAATTGTTAAAATCTAATTAATCTGTTACAGTTTGTAGATAGATAATTTAAAAAATAGTTTGACAAATAGAGAAATGTTTTCTAAAAGTCGTCTGCTGCTGATATGTCCGTATATTTGTTAGACCCTTAACCAAACAACAAAATTTTGTACTTGAAATCAAAAGCCTTTGTGGACAACAAATTGGATGTTACTCAAATGGTGGGTTTTATGTTTGATTGGTTAGAAAACATTGTGGGAAAAGGAGAAAATGCTGGTAACCAGCATTTTCTCCTTTTCCAACAATGTTTTCAAAAGGCTCCTTCCTCAGGGTTGCTAGTATTCAGTATTGTGTGGTAAAAAGGAAAGAGGTTCATTGGTACTGAAAATAATTTAACCCATTACTTCATATGGTATTTTAAGGCATACCAGTACATGTAACAGGTGGAGAAATGAGAAATATTGGAAGGAAGATGAAATGTCCTTTTGTAAATGATAGAGTGAACAATGTTAGAAAAAGATGCTAGAAAAAGATGTGAATGACAGTAGTGTAGGGGAAGAGTATTGACCTCTAACATCAATGTATTGGGTTCAAATCCTGCGATAAGCAGCATGGACCATTGAAACTACTCTTATTACAGCCCTGGTTACACCTTTACCACACAATCCCAAGTTTTAACAACCCTTAAGAAGAGGGCTTTTGAAAACATTGTGGAAAAACGGAAAAATGCTGGTAACCAGCATTAATGTAAGTTATGAGAACTTGTTTCTCAAATACCGTAATTCATTTTAAAGTTTAAGAAAAAGATCAGTTGCTTGGTAATAGCAATTGCAGTTTTCCTGTCAATGTTTTTGAAAGCTGTATACTATAGGATATTGAGAAGTCATATTTGTTATGTTAAGGGGTTTAGCTCTTCAATATTTCCAGGGTTATGAGCATTCTTGTAAAGATCCCACCCTGCTGTATAGAATAGAGACAATGCCAGGGCTAGGTTGGATGATGAAGAAATCCCTGTTTAAAGACGAACTGCTGCCTCAGTGGCCATCTGTCGATAAAGTAAGTATTTTTCCATTTTTAACAAGTTATTGGGTTATGTAGACTGCTTGTAAAGATCCCAGCCTATTGTATAGAATAGAGACAATGCCTGGGCTAGGTTGGATGATGAAGAAATCCCTGCTTAAAGACGATCTGCTCCCTGAGTGGCCATCTGTGGATAAAGTAAGTTTTTTTTCCATCTTCAACAAGTGGTAGGTAATACATTGGTAGCACACTGCGTTAGTAATAGTAATACAGGTATTCTGAAATCAAATAATGGTTGGTCCAGAACTCAGTCTAAGGATTGATATTCAGTTAAATATGATGTCATCTCTGTACAAATATGTTGGAAAGGAGCCAGTGGGTTGGAATAAGTGTCATGTAAAGTCCTGGTTAAAAATTCAAGTCACTGATGGATAGCTAAACTGGCCACTGTCATATAACTGAAATAAAGATAAAAGCAGAATTTAACACCTAACCTACACTTTTATTTTATATTTCTCAAAGCAATGGGACTGGGACATGTGGATGCGAAACAACATCATCCGTAAAGATCGAGAATGCATCATTCCAGACGTTTCCCGTACTTACCATTTTGGGTCCAAGGGACTTAATATCAACCCATATTTCCAACAATTGTACTTCAACAACCACAAAATTCAGAAAGAACCTGATGTAAAGTTAAAAGATATTGATAAGTAAGTAGATTTTTATTATTGTTATTTAATTTGGTTTAATTGGTCATAATTGTGAGACTACATAGGGGGAGGGGGGATGTACAGTAAAACTATCAATGACCATGAACCTGGAGATACAAGCACCGTGCTATTCTGAAATTACAACCTGCATTTTCAAAATCAATGTAAAATTCCCTGTTGGTTTTAAGCCTGTGAAATGACCACTCAGTTTTCATAACTTCTTTACAACCAGCTAATTTTCACATGTTGGTAATCACCTTGCTACAGGTAGGATTATTCTTGAGTCCCATGGAATCGAGAATCAATTATCTGTCTTTTATTCATCTATTGACCATTGTAACATGTTTGTGTTTATTGATCAGGATATTAAGTAACACAATTGAATGACCATTGATTTAATATTTTAAAGAATTAATTCTGCTTTTATGCAGTAATCACACATTGTTGACCTGGATGGGGATTATTGACCTGGATGAAAAACATAATTGACTTTGTGATGATTATTGTTAGCATTGCAATTTAAGATGCTTTGCTTAACTAGTGATTGAGATGGGTTATTATTTCTGTTTTTGTGACACATTAAAGCCATTCATAGAGAACATAGGATTTGTAAACAAGTGAACACTACAACTTGAGATCGATGATTAGCAGAACTGTTCAAATATTTATCTCGAATCAAAATGGAGAAAGCAAAAAGAAAAAAGGATAATTCTCAACGTCAGGATGTTCAATGACTACATACTCAAAAATTTTTGTTTAAAGATAAACAAAATGAGCAGTGCTTTGTGAAAAGGAGGTATAGTGCATCTCCGTGAAGCATGATACTAAACAAGTCATCACATAATTATGGATTGATAAAATCCATTTTGTCGAGCAGGCTGACATTGGTGGATACTTTTGATACTGTATACCTGGATATATATGCATGTTGAAAAATTTGCGAATTACGGAACACAGACATTTTGCGTATAGAAATGTTTGTGAAATGTTTGCGAATTCAAGACACTTGTTGTTTTGTCGTTATACTTGTGGTAAGATATGCGAACAGAAAAGTTTGCGAATTTTTCAAATTTGCGAAATAACAAAAGTTTCCAAGTCGCAAAAATTTCCACTTATACAGTAGGTGTATTAAACTCACTTTCCCGGAGCTTGACTCAAATCATAATGTTAAGTTGAACAATGAACATAATTGTGTCCAGAGAAATCAAGTTATTTCTAAATTTTAATACAGTGATTTGATCATTTGATTGAAACTACACAAACAGTGCTTTACATATTGGAATGGATGATTTTAAGGCACCTGCTGTATGTAAACTGATAGGGCTTTCAGGTTTGAATTTCAGGTGCGACTAATTCAATGCATTGATAACCATTTTCCTTTATTATTGTAAAATGCAAATATTGGGATATTCATCCTACCCTTTACTATACAACCTCATGTTTTAATGACCCTTTGGAAGAAAGACGCAGAAAACATTGTGGAAAGAGAGGAAAATGCTGGTTTGCAACATACTCTCTTTTTAGAACAATGATTTCTACCCTTCCACAGAGAAATCCCATTATTTGAGGCTAATTTAGTTTGTTGCCTGCAAATGTTTATATTTAGGACAACTCTAAAATGTTGTTGTCTGTTCTTTACATTAAATACCTCTGATGACACCATTAACTCTAACCAAACAATCCCTGGTTTTAACGACCCTGATGAAGAAGCTGTCTGAAAACATGGTGGGAAAAGGAGAAAATGCTGGTAACCAGCATTTTCTCCTTTTCCCACAATGTTTTCTACTCTTCCAAAGTCAAGTTTCAATTTTTGAGTCATGTTAATTTTGTTGTCTGCAAATGCTTTCAATTTGGACAAGCCTAAAATTTTGTTGTTTGGTACAGAGTTTAGGTAAAAGTGTTGACTTTGGTGACAAACAATAGCATTTTGCAGCATGGACAAAGAGATCTGGATGTTATTTGTCATATTTGCAAATTTATACCATTTTTATCTCCCTAGAATGAAGAGTGCAGAATATGAACAGTTGATACAGGGTGTAGTACAACAAGCCAAAGTCCTAGATCATTCCAAAGATCCCTGTGCTGATGATTTTATACCTGAAGTAAATGTAAGTAGAGGATGGTATTCCTATGTATTTACTTAGAGAATTTTCACTCTTTTTTTCCTATCCGTATAAAAAAGGAGTAAGCATTTAAATGATTTCCTTTAATTGCAACCTTTTGCTTTCTGTCATAATGATCCTTGTGCATACAAATCAGAAGGTATTATTTTATTAAAGACAAGGAAAGAGGAAAAGAGGGAATTTTCAATTGTCTATTTAATACTCTTATAATTTTTACTCTTCAAACTTTTTTCCAGGGCCCGTATTCACCAAAATTTTTAGGAATCTTCTTACTCTTATTCTCAAGAATTTTCTAGGTTTAAAAGTAATACAACGCCTGATTGGCTAATGTTGATTGATTGACTGTATGGTGTTTAACCCTTTACCATACGGCAAAATTTTAGACCTATCAAAATTAAAAGCATTTGCAGATGACAATTTCATAGTGGCTCAAATGACACAATTTTTCTTTGATAGCGTAGAAAACTTTGTGGGAAAAGGAGAAAATGCTGGTTACCAGCATTTTCTCCTGTTTCCACAATGTTTTCAAAAGGCGTCTTCTTAAGGGTCGTTAAAAGTCGTCATTGTGTGTTAAAGGGTTAATGCCATTTTCAACATTGTTTCAGTTTTATCATGGTGGCCAGTGTACCTATCCATGCTTTCCTGGAGTTTCTTTTACCAGTACTCAGCACA
Source organism: Hippopus hippopus (assembly GCA_946811185.2). Classification (NCBI taxonomy): domain Eukaryota; kingdom Metazoa; phylum Mollusca; class Bivalvia; order Cardiida; family Cardiidae; genus Hippopus; species Hippopus hippopus. The sequence continues at coordinate 10,560,814 of OX328099.1, forward strand.
ATCCAAGCCACTGGCTGCTTTCCCACATAATCATCATCAAAACAATGGTCAGCGGTTAGAGAGGAATGAAACCTGTCAAAATGACTATCATCAATCCTCGAAAAGAAATTGGCTGAGCTGGGGGATTGAACCAGCCACCTCTTATTCTCAAGTCCTGTATGCTATGGATTGAGCGACCAGGGCCTTGCTCTGTGATTGGCTAAACTAAATGATTTAGCCAATTAGAAGTTGTGTTATTTCTTAAATCTAAAATTAGACTTAGAATTAAGTTACAAATGGTTGGTTGATACGGACCCAGACTGCATTTTCTTATAAAAGTTAAACACACAGGTCTTTATACCCCCGCAAAACGAATGTTTTCGGGGGTATACTGGAATCAGCCTGTCTGTCTGTGTGTCCGTCTGTATACAAAATACTAGTAATTTTGTGTTGCAAACTCCTCCTACAGTTTTCCTTCAGTTGTATTGAAACTTTGCACATATATTGATCATATATTGAAGATTTGCAAGACACAATTTTCAAGTGTCAACTCCTCCTGCTTGAAGAATTATCTCCCCTTGAACTTGACACTTTCTTCTGTCAAAGCGCTGGCGGGGGTATTAAGTCACATTCATTGACAGCTCTAGTTTATTCTATTGTTATTGATGAAAGAATATTATCCTTTGGGCGATGCTCAGTAGCTCAGGTTGTAATGTCCATTCTTTTAAAAACAGAGAGGAGTGGTTTTCAATAATCTTTTTGCCGATTGTATCTCTTGAAAAAGGTTGAAAGTGTGTGTGCTTTCTTTAATTATAGTCCCACTCTTCTTAAAGGGGACAGCCAGTGCCTGACACCTATATTTTCACTTTTACTTCAAAAGTCTAGACTCCAAGAGCAAACATGAAAATGATCTCTTGCCTTTTGTTATATGTGAGTCATGCTCAGTTAAAAGATGGTTTAATGCAACTGTAAAAAAAGTATGAAGCTGTGCCAGCCTTTGCAAACCGCACAGGCTGACCTGGTTTGAAACTTTTGTTTGTGGTTATTTTTTTTCATGTCAAACAACCATCCTACCTCCTGATGACCATTCTACCTGATTCAGCTGTTTTAGAGACAAGGTGAATCTATATTGTGTGACCACTGGCTTGCTATAAAGCATTACGTAGATACATTAATCCCTCTTTTCCAAGAGCACTACTCATATGTTTTTTTGACTATTATAAAACAGGCAGAGACATTTGTGATGTATATACACATGAATTCAACCACAGACTTCCAAACATGGAAACAACTTGCCAAGGTAAGTCAGAATGTCTGTGAAAAGCTTCCTTGTAATATGAGAGAGTAAATATTTAGTGTACACATTATACCAAGATTGGAGAAGTCAATTTTTGCACATATTTGAAAAGGTTAAGCACTCAACTACCTATGGAAATGTTTTTTTTAATTTAAACAGACTATTTTTGAAAACATATTCAGTTATTTCTCTATTTGTCAAAATGTTTGCATATATATTTGTACATGGATTTATTTTGATTCTTCATATATTTCAGGAATGTTTTCAAAGTTATCTGCTGCAAATTTGTGTTAAATGGGATAATGTGTTAACATGAAATTAGGGATGCCTTAATGGAAGAACGAATTATCACATAGTGTAGATTAAGATCAGACAGCCTTTTCTATGCTGTCAGATCTTGATTTACACTGTCAGCAAAAGTAACTTATATTTAATGACTTCAAAGGAAAAGGCTTACAAAAACATAGTTGGAAAAACAGGAAAATGCTTGTAACTGGTATTCTCTCCTTATCCCAGAAAGCTTTTTCTTTTCAAGGACAAAAATCCATCATTTGAGTCATTTAATATGTCAGCTGTAAATGCTGTCAGTTTTGACAAGTCTATAAGTCTGTCTTCTGGTAAAGAGTTAAAGATCAAAATGTATATTTTACTTACTGTTTTGGAGAAGGGAAAAAGGTATATGGAGATATGAAATATCTAGTTTGCAAACATTATATAAGATAATACATTTGTGTATGTAACTGGTATGTGTTCAATTTTATGGTCCATCCCAGTATGAGTATCTGAACAACAGTGTCAATAAAACTGTGTAAAATTATTTATTATATACTAATAGATTGTTTGGATCAAATCCATGCATGGCATGTGGATAAAGTTGCACGTGACCAAAAAAGTAACCTTTGTATCCACATAGTGTCAGATACAGATCCAAATATTGTATGATGATGTATCCCCACGTGGAATACTTACATATAGGATGACAATTTCAATTGTTAAAATGTTGCACTATGAAAATCATCCACCATTCATGAATACAAAGTTATTACCCACTAAACAGGTATTTGTTTTATATTAATGATCAATGTCAATTGTATTTGCCAATAATTACATTATCTTGTTGTTGGTATATAATACAAGGAATATTATATTGTAGTTACCTTCCTGGTGCTTGTATTTGCTTCTCCTTGCGTAAGAAAATTTTAACATCACATTCCACCTTTAGTCTTGTGTGATATGAAATTTTCTCATGTTGCTCAAAGCTACCACAAGCACCAGGAAAGCTACTGCAATGTAATGTTATATTCATACATGTATACTTATTTCAGTGTTACAAGCTGTGGGACCTGGATGTCAGAGGCTTCCACAAGGTTGGTACAACGGCTTGACCATTTACAAAGCAAATGAGCCATGCTCTGGCAAAATGGGGCTTAATGCATCTCCGTGATCCATTATATCAAGCAAGTCATCACATAATTAGGGATCCATAAAATCTACTTATTCTAATGAATGACTGAATCAGGAGGAAGAGTGGTCCTTGGACATACAGAAAATTGACAGCGAAAAGTTTCGACCCAGGTCAGCCTGCGCGGACTGACCTGAGTCGATACTTTTCGCAGATGCATTTAGCCCCCTTTTCACAGAGTATGGCTCAAATTTTGTTTTTTTCGCAGTAAGAACGCATTTGAAACATTGTGGGAATAGGAGAAAATGCTGGTAACTATCATTTTGTCCTTTACCCACAGTGTTGTATACCCTTCAAAAGGTAAATCTTATGAATTGAATCATAGTAAATTTGTCATCTGCAAATTTATTCTGATTTCGACAAGTAAATAACATTTTGCAATCTGGTCAAGAGTTAAATAGATATCATCAGCTGGTCAAGTTCCCATCAAGTAAATAGGAAAGAACTTAATTTGATCTTCTAAAGACTAAAAGAAAAGAAAGAAGGATTGAAATGTTAACTCAAATGTTTGACTACAGAGAATACTGTTATTTCATTTCAGAGTATGTGGAGACAGTTTCATAAAGACAAACATTTAGTTATTGTTGGTGTTCCTGCCTCACCTTATGCGTAAGTAGTATTGGTACTTGTACACCTGGGCCCCGTTTTACTAAGGTAGTTACGAACAAAATTTGCGTAAGTGTTACGTAACTATGGTATGGGGGCATATTTCTGCCACGAGATACGGGATGACTATCATGATTATTTTAGAAAACTATTGTGATAAATCAAAGTTTCCTGGAAATTTTATCCAGATAAAATGAAAAGATAAAATCACCAGGAAACTTTGATTTATCACAATAGTTTTCTAAAATAATCATGATAGTTATCTTGTATCTCGTGGCAGAAATATGCCACCATACCATAGTTATGTAAAACTTATGCAAATTTTGTTCGTTACTACCTTAGTAAAACGGGGCCCAGATACCTTCTTAACCTTTAAGCAATCCCAAATTTTAACAACCCTAGAGAAAAAAGCCTTTTGAAAACATGCTGGGAAAAGGAGAAAATGCTGGTAACTAGCATTTTCTTTATTTCCCAACATATTTTCTACCCTTTCTTAGATAATTTGATCTCCATTTGAGCCACATTAAGACTGTCGTCTGTAACTGCTTTCAATTTGGACAAGTCTTACATTTTGTCATTTGGTAAAGAGTTAAACACTCTTCCACTGGCAGACATCCATTGTCTTGCTGCAGAATATTTTGTTTGAGACATTGTAGCAAAAGGAGAACATGCTTATGACCAGCACTTACTGTTTGCTATAATGTTTTCATCTTTATGCATGTATCAAACCTTAGATTTATTTTTTTATATTTCATAAAGATGTTGTCAACTTTGTTTGCTGATTTTTATTTTTTTTATGTTTCATAAAGATGTTGTCAACTTTGTTTGCTGCAAATTTTGTTTCAGGAAGTAAAACATGCTTTAAAACAATCTTTTAAATAACCATTCCAACGTCAGTGCTTCTTCTAGAAATCAAGAACCTAACACAATGCTCTGAGCCTTGGTATGCATTATACATGTTTAATAAAAGTGATAATTGGTAAACACAATGTGAGGTTCTATTATCATATAAAACAAATGACTAAGAAGCAAGCAGGGCCCCGCGCTGCCGATCGCCATTTTCGCCAAATGCGAAAATTCTGCACAAGTGGCGAATTTTTTCTTTAACTGGCGAAAATAAGTGGCGAAAGTTTTTTTTTTATCGGCAATTCTTCAGTTTTTGTCTCAACTAATGGGATAAGTGGAGAAAGGGTGATGCAGGAAACAAGCTACAGGGCGACGTGGGCGAAGAAGTCACTTTCAATGGCTCAACTTCGCCTCGTCAAGCTTGCACGGCGAAAAATCGCCTTAAAAAATTTCTGACCTGGCTATATTCATGAAATATTGGCAGTCTTAGACAAAGGGTAACACCAGTTATCCTTTATTAACTCTGTCAATTTAGACAAGACAGCAGAGTGTTATGATCCTTATCTGTTACTAACTCGCTAAATCTACCCCTTTATCCCTCTAAACCCTGTCTTTTTTTCTACAGGTAAAGCGTCTGCTTATTTGTTTAAATGACGTCAGATGATCAGTACTGATTCTCAATACATGAATAGTCGTAAAATAAAGAAGAATTACCTCTTCTTACTGCTGGGGATATTCTTTACAAATATTTTTTAATAATTTACAATGATGGATGGTAAACCAAAGGATTAAAAAATCTTGAAAACAATCATTTGTCTTCCTCACATCGGCAACTCTTGAAAGCAAAATCTGCAGTGCAGTGTTCTATTTTTAGCATTCTATTTTTAGAATACTCTACACCTTTTCCTTTCTATCAGCTATTTTATTGACTATAAAGGTTACATCTCTGTAAAACTTGTTAAGTTTAATTCTTTTAAATTTTACCAAGTCCCAGTTATGTTTTTGAATCAAGATAGTGGTTGGTCCTCATTACAGCGGTGAAGAAGTTTTTTTTTCTTTTCTCATCACTCTGGACATTATTTGTAATCTGATGAGAAATGTAAGGGTTTGAAGTAATGTGTGACTGCATCAATGGGGTCATAAATTACAAGGCAATCAAAACCCAATGGTCAGATAATGTTCTTTTGAGTCAACAAGTAGATAAAAATCCTTTCTCGTTTTTTTCTTTGATAAGCAAATCATATCCAAAAGTGATAGTAAGATTCAACTGTTTTCACTCAAGGTAGGCATACAGAAATTCTTGCATCACATACTATAATTTCTCCTGTCAAGTTCATGGAAGAAATACTGTCTACTTGCAGCACAAGTCTGCTTCTAGATTCAAACATAATTTAACTACATTGTGATTTTACCTTGTTTTTTGTTTTATTTTAGGATTCCACACAATGCCAACTTTTTAACGACCTCAGTAAAGGAGACTTACGAAAAAACATTGTGAGAAAAGGAAAAAAAAATGCTGGTAACCAGCATTTTCTCCTTTTCAAACAATGTTTTCTATCCTATCACAGACAACTTCCACTATTTCGGCAACATTTAAATTGATGTCTGTATATGCTTTGGGTTTGGATCTGTCTAAAATTGTGTCATGCGCTATAGGATTAAATCCCCATCATGATAAAAGACTTTATATATTTTCATCGTTCATGTTTTCATGTTTGTACAAATGAATTAAAATTGAAAAAAGCATAAAAAATCTTGTTCTCTGCGTCTGATATCTGAATAGAATAAAGGGGGATAAATGGTGGTAAAAAGGAAAATAGCGAAAAAGTAGAAAGAAATGGCTCATAAATTAAGAAAAGTGGCGAAAGAAACCGCTAATAAATTAGGAAAAGTGGCGAAAAAATGGCTCATAAATAAAAAAAGTGGCGAAAAGTTTTTTAAATTGGCAAAAATAGTGGCGAAAGAAAAAGAAAAGCCAGAGCAGGCCCTGAGCAAGTATCCTGCAACATCTCCTGTAGCCTATGTACAGCTTGCAGGTCAGTGATCATGGTAGTATGGTTTAAAATGGGGAAAACTCGGGATTGTGTGGTAAAGGTTAACATATGTTTGCCTGTGCAAATACAGTGGAAAATTTTCTTGAGACAGGAAACTGGTTTTTTCCACAATTCAATTGACTTAACCCTTTACCACACAATGATTACTTTTAACGAAGAAGCCTTTTGAAAACATTGTGGGAAAAGGAGAAAATGCTGATAACCAGCATTTTCTCCTTTTCCCACAAAGTTTCCTACCCTATCAAAGAAAAATTGTGTCATTTGAGCCACTATGAAATTGTCGTCTGCATATGCTTTCAATTTGGATAGGTCTGAAATTTTGCCTTGTGGTAAAGGGTTAAATAGCTGTAGCAGCATTCCTTTACACATGCTGTAGACTGTAGTTGGTTCCTGCTGATTCACATGTTGATAATAGTGAATCAGCAAGAAACCTAGACCCCAAAAAACGCAATACACTAGTATTGTCAAAAATAAGTCATGATTTTCAAAAATTGCTGGAGGAGTCTTATCTGATAAAACGAGGTAATAGATGATAATTACCAGTAAATGACATCTTTGCATTGACTTTATAACACTGATTAAAGATTTTGTTCTGTTATTGCAGAAAATTCAAGCCAAGTGATGTAAAACCCATATATCTAGAGGAGAAGAAAGATAAAAATTTAAGAAGATAGCACAAGCCTAGACAAGATGTATTTTTATTGTGATATATATATATTTTTTTATATAGATGTACTGTCATATTTTAATTCTTGCATTTTTCAGACAACTTTAAATTATTTAAACCTTAACCCATTACCACACAATCCCTACTTTTGACGACCCTGAGAAAGAAGCCTTTAGAAAACATTGTGGGAAAAGGAGAAAATGCTGATAACTAGCATTTTCTCCTTTTCCCACAATGTTTTCTACTCTCCCAGAACAAATTTCAATTTTTGAGTTATGTTAATTTTGTTGTCTGCAAATACTTTCAATTTGGACCAGTCTTAAATTTTGTCGTTTGGTAAAGAGTTAACCACACAATCCCGGTTTTAACAACACCAAAGTAGAAGGCTTTTGAAAACATTGTGGGAAAAGGAGAAAATGTTTGTACCAACATTTTCTCCTTTTTTGAATATGTTCCCCCCCCCCTTTTTTTTTTTTTTTCAATAAAACACATCATTTCACTAACAGTTAATTTGCCGTCTGCAAATGCCTTCAATTTGAACGAGTCTTAAATTTTGTAAAGAGTTAAATCTTTCCCAGACAAAGAGATTTTGAGAAAGAATTGATAAACTTTTTTGCAGTGTTTCTCTCAGTCTTTTCAAAACTGTCTACAGCTGGAGCTTGAAGTGGTGTATGTACAGGGTTACAGTTTTCAGCATACATAAATCTAGATAGGTGGCTTTTCTCTAGTTCTATTTACACTAAATAATCCCTTATTGAAAATCCTCAGGAACAAGGCCATTGAAAGCATTGTGGGAAAAGAAGAAAATGCTGATGGACAGAATTCTCCTCTTTTCCCACACAGTTTTCTACACTTTCAAGGACAGATCCCATCATTTGAGCCACTTGTCATTTCATCTGTTTGTTGGCTGTCTTGAATTTGGAAGAGACATTTTTAACTAATTGTTTTTAAAGCATTTGTGTATGAAAAATTTCTTGTGGCTGAAATGTTTGAATGTTTTGTTGGAAGCGTGGAAGACATTGTGGGATAAAAGAAGAAAATCGTGGTTAACCTGCCATTTCTCCTCCCTCCACAATGTTTTCAAGTGCGTACTTCCCCCATGGTTATTAAAACACAGGATTGTGTGGTAAAGGGTTTTAGGTCAGTGTAGTTCTAGATCGGGTGATAGCACAAATTAGACCCCTTTTGTTAGATGCTCTTACAGAATAGTTGCTACAGAATAAGCCCAAAAGAAACATAATCGATTTTTTTCCTTTAACCCTTTACCAAATGACAAAATTTTAGACTTGTCCAAATTGAAAGCATTTGCAGGCGACAAAATAAACGTGACTCAAAAATTGAAACTTGACTTTGGAAGAGTAGAAAACATTGTGGGAAAAGGAGAAAATGCTGGTTACCAGCATTGTCTCCTTTTCCCACAATATTTTCAGAAGGCTTCTTCCTCTGGGTCGTAAAAACCGAGGATTGTTTGGTATAGGGTTAAGAGCTTGACGTTAATGGTTGAACAAGGGAATTTTAAATCTGCTTGTCAGTTTGGGGCAAGTAGATTCCCTGAATTGATTTTAACAGTAAAGTACAAATAATGTAAGTGCCAAGTCATGGACATGATTGTTGCAACGAGTTTTGTGATTGAAGATGCATCAGTCAGGCCTACATCTGTAATTTCTTCCAGTCAATACCAGAGAAAGCTACAAAAATATGCAAGAAACATATCTAGCTCTCAACAAACTCAAATGTGATTTGGGCTGTGCTTTTGATGAATTTTGAAAAAGAAATAAACAATGAAGTTAGTTGATTTAGACCTAGGTTGAGATGATATATTTCTGGCTTATAATAGTTCTTAAGGATCTAGCTCGACAAATTTTGATTTATTATCGGTTTTCATTATTTCCCTTCTATTTTCTTCTTTTGATTGTTGCAACGAGTTCGGTGATTGAAGTTGCATTCAGCTAGGTCTCCTTTGGGAGAAAAATGGTAGTCTTTCCTGATCAGTATCAGAGAAAGCAACAAATATTGTCCCGTGTCCCCCACTTTAAGTATTTAATTCTTTGCCACACAAAAAATGTAAGACTGGTCCAAATTAAAAGCATTTGCATAGGACAAATTAGATGTGGCACAAATGATTGGAGTTGTTTTCTGAAAGTCTGGAAAACGTTATTGGAAAAAAAGAAGCTGGTTACCCACACTTTCTCTTTTTTCCATAATGTTGTCAAAAGGCTTTCTTCTGCGGTCATTAAAACTCAGGATTATGTGGTAAAGGGTTAAGGGGCCTATACAGATTTTTATAACAATTTGTTTATTGCAGGAAGGCTGAAATTACACACCAAGCAATATTCAATGTAACAATGTTTTATTATATCAGTAAAAACATAGAATGGCGTATACGCCTTAAAACTACTGGCTTTCACTATCAAAATTAAAATTGTTCTGTACTGTTGGCGAAAAGGCCGTGAATGCTGACGGAAAACCCAGGGACGACAATACAAGAGTGATGGCTGCAACTAACCATAGTTTGTAATCATGTGGAACTCGCCACATTTAACCATGTAAGATCTAACCCTGTGGAACTCCCCACATTGATCATCTAGCCCAACAACACCATTGGGTAAGTGAACACCCAGATCTCACAAAATGCAACAACTGCCCCACCCACAGTACAAACATATGGGAGGGGCTACCCTGGTTAACACATTCACCAAAAAGTACAAACATGATTGGCAAACAGTCAACCAAACCAAGAAGTATTGGTTGCAAGCCAGCACATCTTTGACAATACCATCACAATGTTATAACTATGTACTATAGCGCTTGGACTTTGTCGTCCGCGGAATTTTCCGCCACACGAACTTGTTCGCCCCAAAATTCTGCCCCATATTCATTCAATAAATCTGTAATTCTGAGCAACATAAAATTGTAGCCAACATCTGATAAGTGTACTCCGTCCCTGAAATACAACCCAGGGGTTTCAGTTTCAATGTCAGGATAGCAGAGGTATTTACTTCCATTGAAACACCCAAAACGACGTAAGCAGTTATTCAAATGTTTACGTTTCTTATTTATTTTAGATGGTGGAAATTGAGATGCACTCCAGTTCAATCTTGGCAGTAATTCCGAAAAGACAAAGATAGTATTTGGAAGTTTTTCCATCCAATATCCCATGTCCCTTCGCATACTGTGTTCTAATTCACATCCTTTCACAGTTGTGAGGTCATTAGACCCTAAATGTATGATAATGAAACGGGGGGGTTTCTTGTACAGACAACAGTATTGTAACCTATTGTCAATTCACTCCAGTGCATCCCTCTCTTTGCAATCCATTCAACTTTAGTTACATGCTTGCTCCCCAAACTTTGGTCCACACTTCTTAACTCAGCCCTCTTTTGTAACCAATGGACGTAGGAATCTCCCACTAACCAAACATCTGAAAGTATACTTTGCACAGAGTTAGGCTGTGCTTTTACTGGAAATATCAAATGAAGAGAAACTGGGTATAAACATTCAATGTTAGACAGGAAAGTACAAACAAAACCTGCCACTTGTATAATAAGTTAAATTCTTATGTATCTCAAAAATGCATTTGAGGACCAACGGCCCATTTTCTTAATAACATCATGCGGAGTGCCTTGTAATGCTAGCCAGGAAGCTGCTCCTATTCAAAATGAATGCGACTTATAGCCTGCAGTGTTGATTTTCAGGGCATTCAAAGTTTTGGTAAGAACTGCGCCAAATTGATACCTTGTCAATGGGGAATTATCTTTATGACAAAATAAGATATTGGATACTGAAGGTCTGTGTTTAAGGTAGCAAGTCAGTGCTTTTACTGGACATACCACAGAATCTAAAGGATAAATCTCAATTAATTCAGTCCGACCATCTTGGTTAGCTTTAGATTTCCTCAAATAAATATGAAGTACTTTAGTTGCCTTTCCATCCAGTCTGAATTTAATATCAGACATTTGTAGGGGTCTGTCTGGGTCTTTAGCTGATGACCAGACTAATTCACTCACCCTGAACAGACCAAAAAAGGCCAAAGTAAAAACTGCTTGGAACACATAGGTTCCATATTGATTGAAGCATACTATCTCCAGCTTGTGCCAAATTTGCCTTAAAGTATCATACATTATAGGTAGACGTTAGTCCATTGAGGGATTTATGTGGCGATAACCTTCTAATAATTTTCTGCAACGAAATTGTGAGCAGGTATCCTCCATTTCATGTATTTTATGGTGATAACTAATTGCAGACATGAAGGTGGATGAATAGTTTTGGATGAATAACCTTTATTATAAAGATCAGCTAAGAAAAATACAAGATGGTCTGATGGAACTGGCCACAAGTTTTCCAAACCATTTTCCTTCCTAAAATTAACAAAATTCTTTAGGGCATTGGAATATGCAAGTTTTGTATTATCTGATAAACTAGCGTCTATCAATCTATTGGCCCTTCGTTGAAGATGCTCCAAAGCTGGTCTGGGACTATTTGTGGATGTTTGTCGGCGTTTGGTGCAAGCTGCCTGAACTTTTCCATCTGCAAACGAGATAAACTATCTGTTATTAAATTTTTTGAACCCGGTACATGTTCAGCCCTAAACACAATATTAAGTTTCAGACATTGCAGAGTGAAGGCCCGGACAAGAACTTACTAGTCTGGTTGTTTATAATGTTGACCACAGCTTGGTTGTCACATTTAAACAGGACCTTTTTGTTTGCCAGTTGTCTTCCCCAAACGTGAACAGCCACCAGTATTGGGTAAAATTCCAGTATTGTTATATCACTGGTTAGACCACTATCATGCCAATCTTGTGGCCATATCCCTATTGTCCACTGTGAACCAAACATAGCATCAAACCCATGGCCTGTTGCAGCCGAACTATCTGTATGCAGACAGATGTCGGTATTAAATGACCAAAAGGAATCATTAAACATAGAAATGCCATTAAAATCACTTAAAAATTTCAACCACATGCTCAAATCCTTCCTCATACCAGAGTTAATCTTAATATGATGATATGACTTTGTTACACCACAAGTAGAATTTATCAGTCGTCGACAGAAAGGGCGGCCTGGAGCAATTGCTCGGCAGACGAAATTGAGCGATCCCAGTAATGACTGCATTTCTTTTAAAGTAACTGACTGTTTGTGAGCTAATACTGTTTTAATGATGCCAATTAGTTGTTCAATTTTGTCATGTGGAATACGAACTTGCATCAACAATGAATCTAACTCCAGACCCAAGAAAACCATAACAGGTGTTGGCCAAACAGTTTTTTCTTCAGCAGCAGGAATGCCTAATTTCATACAATAACCAAAAAATGTTTTCATAATTTCTAGACAGTGATTTGAATTTGCTTGTCCACCAAAAATGAAGTCATCCAAGTAGTGATCAATTTCACCACAGGGGCAGTTTTTTCTTATTATCCATTGTAAACATGTAGCAAATTTCTCAAATATGGCACATGAAATACTGCAGCCAAAAGGGAGCATTTTATCATAAAAATACAAGCCATCATGCATGAAACCTACTTGCGGAAAATCCTTACTAGCCAAAGGAATAAGTCTGAAAGCAGATCTTATGTCTGCTTTTCCCAACAGTGCCCCCCTCCCAAGTTTCACTGCATTGTCAAATTTGGTATACTGAACCGAACGAAAGGAAGGATCAATATTGTCATTAACAGAATCCCCTGGTGGGTATGATAGGTGATGAATGAGCCGAAATTTGCCGGGTTCTTTTTTTGGTACTAAACCAATAGGTGACACTCTGAAATTCTCGAAAGGAGGTAAGGAGAAAGGTCCGGCAACCCTCCCTGCTATGATTTCCTTGTTTATTTTTTCCCAGACAACATTGGGATTCTCACATGCAGATTTCAGATTTTTACACCTGTATTTTTTATAAGGGCCATCATAACATAATGAAAAACCTTGATGGAAACCATTAATTATGAATTCTGAGCATGTTTTATCATATGCAGCCAATTGTTTTTGTAGTAAATCGTGCCGAACAGGTGTATAACCTAATGTTAATGATTCATTTACGAAAATTGGAATTCTGTGAACTTTGGTTGCATTTTATTTGGTTATGATCGCCTTTGCAAATAATACATTTGTGAGCATATCTGCAGTTTGAGAATCTGCAGCCCCTGACAGAATTAAAATCAAAGCAAACCTTCTTCTGTTGGTTAAGCATGCTTTGTCTGTAGCTACCCGTTTTAGTAGACAAGTTAGGTTGTAATGATGTGACTGTCATTGTTTTCAGCCACAAATCTGGGTTAATTTTTGCCCAAGACATAGGAGAAACAGCTTGTCTGAAGGGGAAGTTTTCATCATAGCTCTTCCATGCTAAGGAAGAGCTGTTTCTGCCCTCAGCTTCGCGAATTGTAGCCATATATTGCAGGAGCTCCCCGGGTGCATGGAAATACTGGAATGGACCGGAACGGACCGGAATGGACACCGGAACGGACCCGAATGGACAGTGGAATGGACCAGAATGGACCAGAATGGACAGTGGAATGGACAGGAATGGACCGGAACGGACCGGAATGGACACCGGAACGGACCCGAATCATATTGTGCAATGTTGGCCATTTCCCAGTTTCCTCACTGTTTTTTTAAGTTCACAGGTATGCCATTAAGGGTCTGTTAGGCTCCGTTCTGGTCCTTCTATAATCAAATATCACATATTTTCAATTCAGTTCATGTTCAATCTGACGTTTCAGACTTAAGGTATTTTATGTTACTGATAAGATATTGGTCATTTTCCGACTTCTTCTCTTTTTACGTTCACGGGTTCCCGTTTTAGAGTCTTTACAGGACCGTTCCGGTTTTTTAATTCTCCAAAATCAGATATTTTTCACTTAAGAGCATGAGGATTCCCACGTCTGATATTCCATCTTCTTCTTAAAAAAAAAAAAAAAAATTATGAAAGTCTAGGTCTGTCCCCAAGTTCTTTTTTGTTTTTAAAGTCGTTATGTCCAACTTTTCATGCCCTGTAAAGGTCCGTTCAAGCTTACCTAACCTTCTTTACTAGATTTTACTCGCAAGGTTATTGTCTTACCCGATATTCTTTCCTTCAAGTTGAAAGCCATTTCCCTATAGCCTCCGTCGTGCAGGTTCCTCGTTATGCTTAAATGAATATGTTCAAGCTTTTTTCTATTCGAATATCAAATAAAGGATGTAATGCAAGACTTTTCATCGTATCTTCCGGTCCATTCCTGTCCATTCCACTGTCCATTCCGGTCCGTTCCGGTCCATTCCACTGTCCATTCGGGTCCGTTCCGGTGTCCATTCCGGTCCGTTCCATTCCGGTCCGGTCCATTTCACTGTCCATTCCGGTCCGTTCCGGTCCATTCCGGTATTTCCATGCACCTGCTTTGCTTGGGTGTTTTTTAATGTATATTGCTATATAGACCAAAAAGGCATCCGTCCACTCTCTAATATTTGTAATTTGCTTATTAGGTTTGGGAATAACTTCTAGCAAACCTTGTTCGTTTAATGTTCGATCCCCTGCTAGACGACACATCTTTCTTAAGCAACAAAGCAAGATTAATGAATTCCCCTCGCCATATTTTTGCACATAACTCGGGCGAAACATGAACTGACATATCATCGTCAACACAATGTAGAATGTTTTTGGGGAGATCAAAAACAACCAATTGCATATTGGTGCCTGACTCTTCCCTACCGCTAGCTGTAGAACTATTAGCGAACAAATTCACGAATGGGTTACACATACCGGCCTGATCGCCCCCGTTGCCCGAATCTAAACATACAAGTTTTGTTGCCCCGTCTGATCGGTCTGACGTCGACCTATCTGTAGGCTCACAGCTAGCACTAGGCCGATCGTAAGGCCTTCTTCTTTGGAGTCTTTTAGGTGGCATTGTTGTCTTTTTTCAGCTCTGCTGAGGAAACAATTCAGTGTGAAAGAAAATCTTGGAAATTTGGCGGACTCAACGGTGCTGCGTAAAAACTACATCAGCATAATTTTCACATACCACTAATAACGCAGACAACAACTGCATCGTATTTCAGTGCAATAAATGCGACTATTAATAAATAATAGCCTGTATTATTTCTGGACTAAGTATGAGAAAAAAGTTGCATGCCGTTTAAAAATAAGAGACACACAAGAAATAGGTTGTTTTTATTGTTAATGGAAAATGTAGCCTCTTGCTTAATGAAAATCACTGATATAAAGAATATCTTGCTTTAGAATTAGGCAGCAACAAAATGTTAACATAGCATTGACTGAATTTCTCTTTCTTGAATAGGAAATATATAATAGAATACGTAGTTTCTTGCTGAATAAATCACTGATATAAAAAATAAATCATATAGGATTAAGGTACAAAATGTAAACTAAGAATTGACAGAATTTCTCTTTCTTCATTTGAAAATATACAAAAATGGAATATGTGGTCTCTTGCTAAATAAATCACTGATATAAAGAATAAATAATTTAAGAATTGACAACAGAATGTGAACAAAGAATTGACGGAATTTCTCTTTCTTTAAAACAAAAGCAGATTATTGAACACATAGCTTCTGGCTAAATAAATAACTGATATAAAGAATAACTTTTTTAAAGAATTAGCAACAAAATGTAAACAAAAAATTGACTGAATTTCTCTTTCTTAAATCCAAAATACAATATAGTGACATAATTTCTAAAACAATAAAGTCAGTTGATATAGCCCTAAGTCAAGAATAAATATTTCTGACTGCTAACAGTTTTTAAGGATCTAGCTCGACTAGTTTTATGATTCATTATACCCCCGCAAAACGAATGTTTTCGGGGGTATACTGGAATCAGCCTGTCTGTCCGTTTGTCCGTCCGTTCGTCCGTCCGTGTGTCCGTCTGTGTACAAATAATTGCCTGTTTCTGTCAAAGCGCTGGCGGGGGTATTAAGTCACATTCAGTGACAGCTCTAGTTAATCTTTGTTCAGAGTTTTCACTCAGCTTTGAGGGCTGGGAGTCCTGTGGATCCTCACCTCAGTTATTTAAGGGTCCAACAACAAAAATGAAATGTCTACTGAAGTGTTGCATTTTTTGTATATCTTTCAATTAGGAAAACTCCCTCTCTTTAGCTTAGGCATTGGTTGTAAAGTTTCTCAGTTCTCTTTCTTTCACTTGCATTTACAAGATCAACAACAAACTTCCTTCTCATTCTTTCTTTCGCTCTTTTTTAATTTTTCTTTCAATTTTCTGTAACCTTTTCTTTATTTTCGTCAACAATCCTTTTTTCTCTCACTTTTTTTCTCTTCACTTGCATTTACAAGATCAACAACAAACTTCCTTCTCATTCTTTCTTTTGCTCTTTTTTAATTTTTCTTTCAGTTTTCTGTAACCTTTTCTTTATTCTCATCAACAATCCTTTTTTCTCTCCTTTCTTCCCAATCTCAAAATTTCGGTAGACATATAGCACACATACATCTCACATACAAAACAAAGAAAAGCAGCCAACCTCTCATACTGGAGACTCACAGTATGCACACAACTTTCAAATTTTGCCACTTTTCTCACTCTCTCATCCATGCTTAATTCTTTTAAGCATTTGTAAAAAAAACTAAGTACCGTAAACAATAAAGTTAGTTGATCTAGCCCCAGGTCAAGTTTAATTAGTTCCGACTGATAATTGTTTTAAAGGATTCACTTGCATTTACAAGATCAACAACAGACTTTCTTCTCATTCTTTCTACGATCTTTTTAGCTTACCTGAGCACGAAGTGCTCAGGATGAGCTATTGTGATCACTCACCGTCCGTCGTCCGTCCGTTGTCCGTTCACATTTTTTTGTTTACACTCTAGCATCTACAAATATTAACCAATCAGCACCAAACTTGGTCAAAATATATATGACCATAAGATCTCGGATGAGTTCGATTATGGGTCTAATCAGACCAGAACATATGGAGTTATTTGCCCTTGAATTAAAAAAATTGCTATATTTGAGTTTGTTTACACTCTAGCATCTACAAATATCAAGCAATCAGCACCAAACTTGGTCAAAATATATATGACCATAAGATCTTGGATGAGTTTGATTATGGGTCTAATCGGACTAGAACAACTGGAGTTACTTGCCCTTGAATTAGAAAAATTGCTATATTTGACTTTGTTTACACTCTAGCATCTACAATTATTAACCAATCAGCACCAAACTTGGTCAAAATGTATGTGACCATAAGATCTCTGATGAGTTTGATAATGGGTCTAATCGTACCAGAACAACTGGAGTTATTTGCCCTTGAATAAGAAAAATTGCTATATTTGACTTTGTTTACATTCTAGCATCTAGAATTTTTAATCAATCAGCATCAAACTTGGTCAAAATACTTATGACCATAAGATCACGGATAAGTTCGATTATGGGTCTAATCGAACCAGAACAACTGGAGTTATTTGCCCTTGAATTAGAAAGTTCTTTAGAATAGTTCTTTGTCCGGAGCATAAGTTTGTCATCTCCAGTCCGATTGACTTGAAACTTGACATTTGTGTTTGTTGCAATAATACGGAGTGCAGTGTGAAAGAACCATAACTCTACCTCGTACTGTCTATGAGTTATTTCCCTTTGATCGTCATTTTTACAGCATTTTCTGCTTGTCCGGAGTATAATTTTGTCATTTCTAGCCTGAACATCTTCAAATTTGGTATGCATGATTGTTGAAAAATTATGGAGTGCAGTGCACAAGAACCATAACTCTTCCTAGTACGAATTTTGAGTTATTCCCCTTTGACCTTCATTTTTATAGTATTTCTTGCTTGTGTGGAGCATAACTTTGTCATCTTAAGTAGGAATGACTCAAAATATGGTATGCTTATTTGTTGCAATATTTGGAAGTGCAGTGCATAAGAATTGTAAGTAACTCTACCTCATGCTGTCTTTGAGTTATTTCCCTTTGATAGTCATTTTTACAGCATTTAGTGCTTGTTCGGAATATAACATCTCAAGTCAGAACGACTTCAAGCTTGGTATGCATGTTTGTTGCAATATTACCGAGTACAGTGTGCAAGAACAATAACTCTACCTAGTGCGGATTTTGAGTAATTCCACTTTGATCTTCATTTTTACAGTATTTCTTGCTTGTCCAGAATGGAACTTTGAAGTCTCATTTCAAATTGACTTGAGACTTGGTAAACATGTTTGTTGCATTACCTGCCCTTTGCGATTATTATACCTCCTCGACAACTGGCGGTGGGACAGGCATATCTTGCGACAATTTGCCGCTCTTGTTTCATTATCATTTGGCCTTGAACCTCAATTTTTAGCTCTACTGGCTGAAAGCTGGCAGAGCTTATGTTATGGTATGGTTTCCATCGTCCGTCCATCTGTCCGTCCGTCAGTCTTTTTCTTGTTTACGCAATAAAGTCTGCATTTGTTGTCAGATTTTTATGAAACTTGCACAGTTTGTTTATCTCATCAATAACTTAAACCCTGTTGATTTTGAAAAAAATCCAACAAACAGTGTGGGAAAAGTAGCCATTTCCAGTTGAAAATTTCCATTTCTTGTTTACACGATAAAGTCTGCATTTGTAGTCAGATTTCCATGAAATTTGCACAGTTTGTAAATCTTATCAATAGCTTCAACCCTATTGATTTTGAAAAAAATCCAACAAACAATAGGGGAAAAGTAGCCATTTCAAGTTGAAAATTTCCATTTCTTGTTTACATGATAAAGTCTGCATTTGTAATTAGATTTTTGTGAAACTTGCACAGTTTGTTTATCTCATCAATAACTTCAACCCTATTGATTTTGAACAAAATCCAACAAACAGTATGGGAAAAGTAGCCATTTCAAGTTGAAAAATTTCCATTTCTTGTTTACGCGATGGCGTCAGCATTTGTGATTGGATTTTCATGAAACTTTCACAGTTGGTTTGTCTCATCAACAGCTTGAACCCTATTGATTTTGATAAAAATCTGACAATCAGTATGGGAAAAGTAGTCATTTAAAGTTGAAAATTTCCATTTCTTGTTTACGCAATGACGTCGGCATTTGTGGTCGGATTTTCATGAAACTTGCACAGTTGCTTTGTATCACAAACAGCTTGAACCCTATTGATTTTGAAAAAAATCTGATAATGAGTATGGGAAAAGTAGCCATTCAAAGTTGAAAATTTCCACTTTTTGTTTAGGGAATAAAGTTCACAGTGTTGATCCACATCTTTTGAAACTTGCAAAGATTGTTTGGTTCATCAAGGGATTGAACTCTATTAAAGTGAAGAAAATCTAGTAAATCGTTCAGGAAAAGCAGCCATGTGATGCCTTAGTATCGTATACTTAACAAAGTCCACATTTGAAATTCGCTAGGATTGTTTAATAACAAGGCATACTGAAACCCTATCAAATTTGGCTTGATTCCAAACATTTAGTTTTGAGAAATTGCACTTCATTTGTTTTCACTGTTCAATTCACCATGCCTACTTATGCAGTCTTAGTGAGTTCAAGCCCAGTTGCAAGAACACATTTTTGTGTTTTTTGTCTTTCTTTCCTTTTGCATCATGAATTCATAATGTATGCTAGCATAAAAGCAAATCACTGCCAGTAGAGTGATTTCAGGTCCTCAAGGGCCTCTAGTTGGTATTTATCTTCATTGTAAACCTTTACTGCTTAGTACTCAGGTGAGCGATATAGGACCATCATGGTCCTCTTGTTTTATTTTTCTTTCAATTTTCTGTAACCTTTTCTTTATTCTCGTCAACAATCCTTTTTTCTCTCCTTTTTTCCTAATCTCAAAATTTAGGTAGACATATAGCACACATACATCTCACATACAAAACAAAGAAAAGCAGCCACCCTCTCATACTGGGGACTCACAGTATGCACACAACTTTCAAATTTTGCCACTTTTCTCACTCTCTCATCCATGTTAATTCTTTTAAGCATTTGTGCATTTTATCTCCTTCTTCCACTTTTTCTTGTTCCTCTTTTCTTGTTTTCTTTTTGTTATATAAACCTCCCTTTTGCCCCAGTAAACAAATTTAAAGTAGATTTTATTATAGGTAACCCCATAAACAACCATATGTAAATCTACAAATTTCGTAACATCTCCTTACAAGCATGAACTGGTAGATCAAATGTAATTTATCTGAAAAAGTTAAATATCACGCTGTCAATAAACTCAACTGTGATTTTTGCTGTGCTTTTGATTCTAAAAAAATAAGTACCGTAAACAATAAAGTTAGTTGATCTAGCCCCAGGTCAAGTTTAATTAGTTCTGACTGATAATTGTTTTAAAGGATCTAGCTTGACTAATTTTATGATTTATCAATCAGTGTTCAGAGTTTTCTCCCCATTTTCTTCCTTTCCCACATACCGGTAGTTTTCTACACTTTAAAGGATAGATCCCATCATTTGAGCCACTCGTAATTTCATCTGTTTTTTATCAGTCTTAAATTTGGACGAGACATTTTTAACTCATTGTTTTTAAAGCATTTGCATATGAAAAATTTCTTGTGGCTGAAGTGTTTGCATTTGTCTTAGGAAGAGTAGTAGACATTGTGGGATAAAAGAAGAAAATTGTGGTCTAACAGCATTTTTTTCCTTTTCCCAAAATGCTTTCAAGTGCATACTTCCCCTGGGGTTGTTAAAACACATGATTGTTTTGTAAAGGGTTTTAGGTCAGTGTAGGTCAAGATCAGGCAATAGCACAAATTCAACCCCTTTTGTTAGATACTGCTATAAATAGTTGTTGTGGAATATATGCAAAAGAAACACAAGTCAATTTCAAATCTGCTTGTCAGATTGGGGCAAATGGATTCCCAAAAGTGATTTTAACTAACAAAAAAATATGAATGCCTTATTATGGAGATGATTGTTGAAACATGTTCTATGACTGAAGTTGCATTAGCCAGGCCTGCTTTAGGAGAGAAATGATATTCTCTTTCTGTCAATATTAGCAAAAGCCATAACTATTCAACGTCCCCAAATTTTAGAATTGAAATCTTTACCACACTACAAAAATACAAGACTTGTCCAAATTGATGGCATTTGCAGACTACAGATTAGATATGACACACATGATTGGAGTTGTGTCTAAAAGTCTAGAAAACCTTGTTGGAAAAGGAGAAAAATCTGCTCACCTGCATTGTCTCCTTTTTCCACAATGTTTTTCAAAAGGCTTTTTTATTACAGTTGTTAAAACTCAGGATTGTGTGGTCAAGGGTTAAGGGGGCTATACAGATTTTTATGACAATTCAATTATTTCTTGACTAAGGATGAAAAAAAAGTGGCAAGCCATGTAAAAATAAGAGCAGGGTTTTGCCCAGAAATCCAATCCATTGGGACAAATGGCCCACTGGGTTTGAAAAAAGTGGGCCATTTCAGAAAATATGGGGCCCTATTGAACATCCCATATGCCGCCAATGGTTTATCAGCATTTAGACAAGTTGGTAAAACTTGGGGACTGTTAGACTATTCATACATGTGGTCTTTGCTAGCTGTATGACGAATAAGTGTACTCGTCTTAAAATTGGTACAAAGGCCAGTGGTAAGTGTATTGGTCTTCTTATTTTTGACACACAGTTTACATGTCATAGCACCAGACTTCTCTTCGTACTGCAGCCAATTGTATTTCTCTAGCCATTGAGGATTAAATGTCCTTTTCTCTTTATGTTTTTGGTCTGATGAGTCATTTGATACGGGACAGTTGTCTGGCGATTTTTCGTCCCTGCGGAAATCATGCGATTTACCGATTTCGGACGACGATGTAGCCAAGCTCGGGTCATTTGTACTTGGCCCGGGCGTAGGAGAATCTAATCCTTCATTTTGCCTAGATTTTTTTGCCGAAGACGCTTGAAAAAAGTCAAATAAGGTCTTAGAAACCCGTTTACCTTGATCCATCGCTTAGCAATACGTAAACGCAGTATGGTACCAGACTCCATTAACTGTCTGATAACTCAACGCATATTTACATAGCGAAATGCGGGGAACCATATCGATTTCTATTTTGGACTAGGCTAAAATGCTGAAACTAGGTCGTGGAAGTCGGATTTTGTCGTCTTTTAATTTAGAAAAATTCGGTGCGCCCTCAGGCCCATCTATTTGAATTTTTTTGCGCCCTCTGCTATTTTTTAGTGCCGATGGCGCAAGGGCGCGTCCTGGGCAGAACCCTGTAAGAGACAAACAAGAAATAGGTTGTTTTTGTTGTAAATGGAAAATGTAGCCTCTTGCTGAATGAATCACTGATGTAAAGAATATCTTGCTTTAGAATTAGGCAGCAACAAAATGTAAACAAAGAATTGACTGAATTTTTCTGTCTTCACTCGAAGTACAGATGTTTTGTGGTTAGCATAGTTCCTACAAGTAACTGGCTATTGTCTGAAACAGATGAAGCCATTCTATTGTCAACACTATTGCCTGGCAACAGGGAATAAAAATCGACATGTTTGTGTGACCAAATTACTAGTTCAGTCTTTTCTGAGATGTGGCTTGATGTAGGCACAAATGTTCCCCAACTATGTAATGAGTCTAAAATGGAATGCACTGTAACGTTGTTGTCCATAGATTCCCCAGTTGCTGATGGCAGATCCGAATTTGTGGACATTCCAATTTCAGGCTCCATTTGGGGGGTATTCTCCATGTAGGCCTCAGCTGCCAGCATGTTTTTCTCCTTCATGCGGCCCATTATGGCATCCACAAGCCAATCTAGCTGAGCTGAATTAAGCTCACCGCTCTGATTATCCCCATCCAGGCTCTTTTTCTTCGGCATGGTGGGCAACTGAAAATCAAAAAATAAAATGGGACACAGCATCAATGCAGGCAAAACCCCTGGCATGATGTATACAGACACCAGATTTAAATGTGCCCCATGATATGCATCAACAAAGCAGAATAACCATAAGTCATGAAAACCTCTTCACCGTGAGGATTTTGAAAATGGCTTAATTCTAAGTTTGTTCTAGTGTAATAGAAAAGAAACCCCTAAATTATCAAGGAAAATAGTAAATCCAACTCAGTCAATTTTACCATTTTACCAACCGTAATTTTCATATTCAAGAAACTTCTGTAAGAGCCATATGTGAAACCTTCCAAAGGTGTATTGCCTAACATATATATATACATGTACATATAATATTATTATTATATGCATGGAATATGTGGTCTCTTGCTAAATACATCACTGATATAAAGAATAAATCATTTAAGAATTGACAACAGAATGTAAACAAAGAATTGACGGAATTTCTCTTTCTTGAAATAAAAACAGATTATGGAACACATAGGATCTAGCTCGACTGGTTTTATGATTTATTAATCATTGTTAAGAGTTTTCACTCAGCTTTTAGGGCTGGGAGTCCTGTGGACCCTCACCTCAGTTATTTTAGGGTCCAACTACAAAATATACTGGAATCACCATGTCCGTCCGTCCGTCCGTCTGTCGACACAAATTTGTCTGGCAAAATACTCTGACACTTTTTAAGGCACTGAACTCAAATTTGCACACAGTGTTCCTATCTATATGAAGTTGTGCATGTGCAATTTTCATGACCCTGCTGCGATTTGTTGCAGAATTATCTCCCCTTGAACTTTTTTCAACTCTTACTTTTGTACTAAACCATTCTGCAATCTGTGACAAAGACCTGTTTTTGTGACAAGGAGCTGGTGGGGGTTATAATCACGTTTAGCGATAGCTCTAGTTTGTGTTTCTTTCAATTAAGAAAACTGCAGCTCTTTAGCTTCTGCATTGGTTGTAAAGTTTCTCAGTTCTCTTTCTTTTACTCACATTTATAAGATTAACAACAAACTTCCTTCTCATTCTTTCTTTCGCTCTTTTTAGCTCACCTGAGCACGAAGTGCTCAAGGTGAGCTTTTGTGATCGCCCAATGTCCGTCGTCCACAATTTCTTTAAACATCTTCTCCTCCTAAACCACTGGGCCAATCTTGATGAAACTTGGCAAGGATGTTCCTTGGGTGAAGCTCTACCAAAGTTGTTCAAGAGATTGAATTCCACCCATAACTCTGGTTGCCATGGCAACCAAAAGGAAAAAAATAGCAAAATCTTTGAAAATCTTCTCCTCTGAAACTAGAAGGCGTAGAGCTTTGATATTTGGTATGTAGCATCTCCTAGTGGACCTCTACCAAGTTTGTTCATATGATGCCCCTGGGGTCAAAACTGGCCCCGCCTGGGGGTCAAAAGTTTGAACATTGGAACAAAGAAGGAAAACTTTAAAATTCTTCTTCTCTGAAACTGGAAGGAATAGAGCTTTGATATTTGGTATGTAGCATCTGCTAGTGAACCTCTACCAAGTTTGTTCATATGATGCCCCTGGGGTCAAAACTGGCCCTGCCCCAGGGGTCACAAGTTCGAACATAGGAACAAAGAAGGAAAACTTTAAAATTCTTCTCTGAAACTGGAAGGCATAGAGCTTTGATATTTAGTATGTAACATCTGCTAGTGGACCTCTACCAAGTTTGTTCATATGATGCCCCTGGGGTCAAAACTGGCCCCGCCCGGGGGGTCACAAGTTTGAACATAGGAACAAAAAAGGGAAAACTTTAAAATTCTTCTTCTTTGAAACTGGGAGGTGCAGAGCTTTGATATTTGGTATGTAGCATCTCCTAGTGGGCCTCTACCAAATTTGTTCATATGATGCCCCTGGGGTCAAAACTGGCCCCGCCCCGAGGGTCACAAGTTTAAACATAGGAACAAAGAAGGAAAACTTTAAAATTCTTCTTCTCTGAAACTGGAAGGCATAGAGCTTTGATATTTGGTATGTAGCATCTCCCAGTGGACCTCTACCAAGTTTGTTCATATGATGGCCCTGGGGTCAAAACTGGCCCCGCCCAATGGGTCACAAATTGGAACAAAGGAACAAAGAAGGAAAATTTTAAAATTCTTCTTCTCTAAAACTGGAAGGTGTAGAGCTTTGATATTTGGTATGTAGCATCTCCCAGTGGACCTCTACCAAGTTTGTTCATGTGATGGCCCATTGGGTCAAAACTGGCCCCACCACAGGGGTCACAAGTTTGAACATAAGAACAAAAAAGGGAAAACTTTAAAATTCTTCTTCTGTGAAACTGGAAGGCTTGGAGCTTTGATATTTGGTATGTAATGAACCTGTCCTAAGTTTGTTAGCCCACCTGAGCACAATATGTTCAGTGAGTTCAAAATTGGGTCACCTGGGGTCATAAACTAGGTCACTAGGTCAAATTAAAGAAATACCTTGTGGGCACTCTAGAGGCTACATTTATTGCTCAAATGACCTGAAAGTTGATCAGAATCTTTGTCTTGATGAAATCTCAGATGAGATTGGATTTGGGTCACCTCGGATCATAAACTAGGACACTAGATCAAATTAAAGAAATACCTTTAGGGCACTGTAGAGGCCACATTTTTGGCTCAATTGACTTAAAAAATTGGTCAGAATGTTTGTCTTGATTAAATCTCACATGAGTCTGAATTTGGGTCAACTGGGCTCATAAACTAGGTCACTAAGTCAAATTGAAGAAATACCTCTAGGGCACTGTAGAGGCCATATTTATTGTTCAATTGATTTGAAAATTGGTTAAAATGTTTCTCTTGATGAAATCTAAGATGAGTTCAAAATTGGGTCACCTGGGGTCATAATCTAGGTCACTAGGTCAAATTAAAGAAATACCTTAAGGGCACTCTTGAGGCCACATTTCTTGCCCAATTGTCTTGAAAATTGGTCAGAATGTTTGTCTCAATGAAATCTCGGATGAGTTTGGATTTCGGTCACCTGGGATCATAAACTAGGTCACTAGGTCAAATTAAAGAAATACCTTTAGGGCACTCTAGAGGCCACATTTTTTGCTCATTTGACTTGAAAATTGGTCAGAATATTTGTCTTGATCAAATCTTACATGAGTTTGAATTTGGGTCAACTCGAGTCATAAACTAGGTCACTAGGTCAAATTAAAGAAATACCTTTAGGGCACTGTAGAGGCCACATTTATTGTTCAATTAATTTGAAAATTGGTTAGAATGTTTGTCTTGATAAAACCTAAGATGAGTTCAAAATTGGGTCACCTGGGGTCATAATCTAGGTCACTAGGTCAAATTAAAGAAATACCTTTAGGGCACTCTAGAGGCAACATTTTTTGCTCAATCGTCTTGAAAATTGGTCAGAATCTTTGTCTTGATTAAATCTCACATGAGTCTGGATTTGGGTCAGCTGGGCCCCTAAACTAGGTCACTAGGTCAAATTTAAGAAATACCTTTAGGGCACTGTAGAGGCCACATTTATTGCTCAATTGACTTGAAAATTGGTCTGAATGTTTGTCTTGATTAAATCTCACATGAGTCTGAATTTGGGTCAGCTGGGCTCCTAAACTAGGTCACTAGATAAAATTAAAGAAATACCTTTAGGGCACTGTAGAGGCCACATTTTTGGCTCAATTGACATGAAAATTGGTCAGAATGTTTGTCTTGATCAAATCTTACATGAGTTTCAATTTGGGTCAACTCAGGTCATAAACTAGGTCACTAGGTCAAATTAAAGAAATACCTTGTGGGCACTCTAGAGGCCACATTTATTGCTCAATTGACTTGAAATTTGGTCAGAATGTTTGTCTTGATGAAATCTCGGATAAGTTTGGATTTGGGTCATCTGGGATCATAAAATAGGTCACTAGGTCAAATTAAAGAAATACCTTTAGGGCACTCTAGAGGCCACATTTTTTGCTCAATTGACTCGAAAATTGGTCAGAATGTTTGTCTTGATTAGATCTCACATGAGTCTTAATTTGGGTCAACTGGGCTCATAAACTAGGTCTCTAGGTCAAAGAAATACCTTTGGGGCACTGTAGAGGCCACATTTATTGTTCAATTGATTTGAAAATTGGTTAAAATGTTTCTCTTGATGAAATGTAAGATGAGTTCAAAATTGGGTCACCTGGGGTCATAATCTAGGTCACTAGGTCAAATTAAAGAAATAACTTTAGGGCACTCTAGAGGCCACATTTTTTGCTCAATCGACTTGAAAATTGGTCAGAATGTTTGTCTTGATTAAATCTCACATGAGTCTGAATTTGGGTCAGCTGGGCTCCTAAACTAGGTCACTAGGTCAAATTAAAGAAATAACTTTAGGGCACTCTAGAGGCCATATTTATTGCTCAATTGACTTGAAAATTGGTCAGAATGTTTGTCTCAATTAAATCTCACATGAGTCTGAATTTGGGTCAGCTGGGCTCCTAATCTAGGTCACTAGGTCAAATTAAAGAAATACCTTTAGGGCACTGTAGAGGCCACATTTTTGGCTCAATTGACATGAAAATTGGTCAGAATATTTGTCTTGATAAAATCTTGTATGAGTTTCAATTTGGGTCACCTGGGATCATAAACTAGGTCACTAGGTCAAATTAAAGAAATACCTTTAGGGCACTCTAGAGGCCACATTATTTGCTCAATTGACTTGAAAATTGGTGAGAATGTTTGTCTTGATTAGATCTCACATGAGTCTGAATTTGGGTCAACTAGGCTCATTAACTAGGTCTCTAGGTCAAATTAAAGAAATACCTTTAGGGCACTGTAGAGGCCACATTTATTGTTCAATTGATTTGAAAATTGGTCAAAATGTTTCTCTTAGTAAAATCTAAGATGAGTTCAAAATTGGGTCACCTGGGGTCATAATCTAGGTCACTAGGTCAAATTAAAGAAATACCTTGAGGGCACTCTACAGGCCACATTTCTTGCTCAATTGACTTGAAAATTGGTCAGAATGTTTGTCTCAATGAAATATTGGATGAGTTTGAAATTGGGTCACCTGGGATCATAAACTAGGTCGCTAGGTCAAATTAAAGAAATACCTTCAGGGCACTCTAGACGCCACATGTATTTCTCAATTAACTTGAAAACTGTTCAGAATGTTTGTCTTGATAAATATTTTGATGAGTTCTAAATTTGGTCACGTATGGTGATAAAGTAGGTCACTAGGTCAACTTACGGAAATTTCTTGTGGATGCTCTAGATGCCACATTTTAAGCTCAATTGACCTGACATTTGGTCAGAAATTGAATTTTGCACGTGGAGTGAAATTTCGCCTATTGACTCAGGTGAGCGATCCATGGCCATCATGGCCCTCTTGTTTAATTTTCCTTTCAGTTTTCTGTAACCTTTTCTTTATTCTTGTCATCAATCCTTTTTTTCTCTCCTTTCTTCCCAATCTCATAGCTATAATTATGTCCTTCATGTTTAGCTAGACATATAGCAAACATACATCTCACACACAAACACTATTGCCTGGCAACAGGGAATAAAAATCAACATGTTTGTGTGACCAAATTAATAGTTTAGTCTTTTCTGAGACATGGCTTGATATGGGCACAAATGTTCCCCAACTATGTAATGAGTCTAAAATGGAAATGTTGTCGTCCATAGATTCCTTAGTTGCTGATGGTGGATCCAAATTTGTGGATGGTCCAATTTCAGGATCCATGGGGAAGGGGGGGGGTATCCTCCATGCAGTCCTCTGCTGGCAGCATGTTTTTCTCCTTCATGCGGCCCATTATGGCATCCACCAGCCGATCTAGCTAAGCCAAATTGAGTTCACCGCTCTGATTATCCCCATCCAGTCTCTTCAGCATGGTGGGCAACTGAAAATTGAAAATAAAAAGGGACACAGCATCAATGCAGGCAAAACCCCAGGCATGAAGTATACAGATACCAGCTAAAACATGCCCCATGATATGCATCAACAAAGGAAATTATGAGTATTGACCATTACTCGTGAAAAAACTTTTTTTTGTACAGATGACTATGTGACATGGACATTAACCATTGCCCATCAAAACCGAAAATGAGATAAAAGTCACACATTTAGCCGTGTGAATTGAGCATTTACCATTGCTCATGAGTAGTATCTCCTAACCATAAGACACTAATTACATGTA
The DNA here is from genome assembly GCA_946811185.2 of Hippopus hippopus. Lineage (NCBI taxonomy): Eukaryota > Metazoa > Mollusca > Bivalvia > Cardiida > Cardiidae > Hippopus > Hippopus hippopus. Next base: position 10,589,571 of record OX328099.1, read on the forward strand.
CCTTGAAGAACCGTCCTAGTAACATATTATATGTACCGGTACTTCATGGCTTAGCAGAATAACCATAAGTCATGAAACCCTCTTCACCGTGAGGATTTTCGAAAACAGCTTAATTTTAAGTTTGTTCTTGTGTAATACAAAGGAAAGTCCTCCATTATGAATGAAAATAGTTAATTCAAACTATAAAATGTGTGGCGAACAAGGATCATGAGGCAGTCAAAAACCCCAGAGAGAGGCTTTTGGATGCTATATAGGACGGGACTATGACTCCCCAAATATTATATTCTACCACCTCCCTCCATGGAAACATTCCTCCTGTCATGGAGTTGGCCAAGTGTTAGACTTCCAAACACTAGCCTGCTGACTCCTTCCTACTTACATTTCCTGGCCTAGAGTAAGAGATCCAATCACTGTGCCTTCACCATACCTAAGTGGTTCAGTCATGAGCCAGTTCCTATTTAAGACTAAAAACTTTGCTATTTGATTCATTTTGTTGGATTGCTTTTATTCTGTTCCAATTCAAAGACATCTCTCCCGAATTTTCCACCACACAAACGATGTTTGCTGCCAAAAATTCCACTTAGGCTACTTAGATTTAATCAGCCAGCACTCTCTCTAGGCAATCCTTAATGGACAACAAAAACATGTCACTGCCCACATAAGACAGGTGGATACCATCCCTGAAATAAAATTCGGGTGTATCTGCATTAATTTCATTATGCCTAATGAAATGTCCTCCCAAGTAAACTACTGTGCGCCTCAAAAATTTATTTCAGAAATCAATAACTTTGTATAAGGTAATAGACTAGAAATGGCAAACAGCCTTTCACCGAATTGAAATCATAGCAGGGCTTTACTCTGTGCTTTCCTGTTGTAGCTGATGGTGTACATCCTGATCCCTGCATAGGCAATGCTGGAAGAGTCATTGCTCTCAGCCAAAGATCAGGGTTCATATTTTACCATGGTTGTGGCTGTACTGCTTGCCTCATTCTAAAATTCTCATCATACTGACACCAAGCAAATGTGTGCTGTGACCTACACTCGGCCTCTCTTATTAATACCATATATTGAAAGAGCTCAACAGCCACTTCAGGTTTTTTCTTTGTTAATATAGCCGCAAAAATTATAAATGTGTCTGTCCATTCCCAAATGTTTTGTACAACTCGTGCTGATTTCTGCTTTAGTTCAATCTGACCAGACTTGCCGATGACCAACGAAGATGCATTCGAATCACTACTTTCCTTCAGTAAAAGGGACAAATGAACGTAATCACCGGTCCAAATTTTCTGTATCAACTCCGCTGATACATGCATAGTAAAGTCATCCCTTCCTTGGCAAAATATTGAGTTGATAAGACTAAATTCGTTCACTGGCATTGCCGCCGCCATTTGCATACGTCTACCGGCAGCATCCCCTGGCAGCAATGCTACGTTACCATTAAGGCTGTTTTCCTTGTCTTTGGACAGTTGTACGATTTCTGGTGGTGCCAGATATGGCTGCCTGTGTTGACGACGTCTGGTCGGTGGCATGACTCTAATGGACAGTTGTACGATTTCTGTTAACAAAAGCGTGCAGTTTGAAATGATAATCTGGTTGTAAGTGGCGCCCTCAACAAGAAAACTACACGATAATTTGAAATAACAAAGACACCGACCGTTGTCCATGTAAACAACTCGCCAGGTGTTTTACCGGTAATGAGTTGGTCTATTGTAAAACAAATAGCCATTATTATTATATGCATGGAATATGTGGCCTCTTGTTAAATAAATCACTGATATAAAGAATAAATCATTTAAGAATTGACAACAGAATGTAAACAAAGAATTGACGGATTTTCTCTTTCTTTATAACAAAAATAGTTTATCAAACTCATAGCTTCTTGCTGAATAAATCACCGATATAAAGAATAACTTTTACAAGCATTACACAGCAACAAAATGTAAACATAGAATTTACTGAATTTCTCTTTCTTAAATCAAAAATACAATATACATGTTACTTAGATTAAAAATACAATATAATGACATTATTTTTAAAACAATAAAGTCAGTTGATCTAGCCCCAAGTCAAGATTAAATGTTTCTGATTGATAACAGTTCTTAAGAATCTTAAGGATCTAGAATTGACAACAGAATGTAAACAAAGAATTGACAGAGTTTATCTTTCTTTAAATAAAAATAGATATTGGAACACATAGGATCTAGCTCGACTGGTTTTATGATTTATTAATCATTGTTCAGAGTTTTCACTCAGCTTTGAGGGCTGGGAGTCCTGTGGACCCTCACCTCAGTTATTTAAGGGTCCAACAACAAAAATGAAATGTCTACTGAAGTGTTGCATTTTTTGTTTCTTTCAATTGGGAAAACTGCTGCTCTTTAGCTTCTGCATTGGCTGTAAAGTTTCTCAGTTCTCTTTCTTTCACTCGCATTCTTAAGATCAACAACAAACTTCCTTTTTATTCTCTCTTTCGGTCTTCCATTTTTCTTACTTTCTTTCAGTTTTCTGTAACCTTTTCTTTATTCTCGTCAGCAATCCTTTTTCTCTCCTTTCTTCCCAGTCTCATAGCTCTATGCCCTTCATGTTTAGGTAGACATATAGCGCATATACATCTTACATACACAACAAAGAGAAACAGCCCACCTCTCATACGACGGACTCTCAATATGCACACATCTGTGACATTTTGCCACTTTTCTCACTCTCTCATCCATGCTTAATTCTTTTCAAGTGTTTGTGCACTTTATCTCCTTGTTCCACTTTTTCGTACTCCTCTCCTTTTTTAGCTCACCTGAGCACAACATGCTCAAGGTGAGCTATTGTGATTGCTCTGTGTCCGGTGTCCGTCGTCCGTCGTACATCAACTATTTCTTTAAACATTTTCTTCTCCTAAACCACTGGGCCAATCTTGATGAAACTTGGCAGGGATGTTCCTTGGGTGAAGCTCTACCAAAATTGTTCAAAGAATTGAATTCCACCAATAACTCTGGTTGCCATGGCAACAAAAAGGAAAAAAATGCAAAATCTTTGAAAATCTTCTCCTCTGAAACTAGAAGGCGTAGAGCTTTGATATTTGGTATGTGTCATCTCCTAGTGGACCTCTATCAAGTTTGTTCATATGATGTCCCTGGGATCAAAACTGGCCAAGCCCCGGGGGTCACAAGTTCGAACATAGGAACAAAGAAGGAAAACTTTAAAATTCTTCTTCTCTGAAACTGGAAGGTGTACAGCTTTGATATTTGGTATGTAGCATCTGCTAGTGGACCTCTACCAAATTGTTCATATGATGTCCCTGGGGTCAAAACTGGCCATGCCCCAGGGGTCACAAGTTCAAACAAAGGAACAGAGAAGGAAAACTTTAAAATTCTTCTTCTTTGAAACTGGAAGGCGCAGACTTTTGATATTTGGTATGTAGTATCTCCTAATGGGCCTCTACCAAGTTTGTTCATATGATGCCCCTGGGGTCAAAACTGGCCGTGCCCCGGGGGTCACAAGTTTAAAGATAGGAACAAAGGAGGAAAACTTTAAAATGCTTTTTCTCAGAAACTGGTAGGCATAGAGCTTTGATATTTGGTATGTAGCAACTCCTAGTAGACCTCTACCAAGTTTGTTCATTTGATGCCCCTGGGGTCAAAACTGGCCCCGCCCAATGGGTCACAAGTTAGAACAAAGGAACAAAGAAGGAAAACTTTAAAATTCTTCTTCTCTAAAACTGGAAGGCGTAGAGCTTTGATATTTGGTATGTAGCCCCGGGGGTCACAAGTTTAAAGATAGGAACAAAGAAGGAAAACTTTAAAATGCTTTTTCTCTGAAACTGGAAGGCATAGAGCTTTGATATTTGGTATGTAGCAACTCCTAGTGGACCTCTACCAAGTTTGTTCCTATGATGCCCCTGGGGACAAAACTGGCCCCGCCCCGGGGGTCACAAGTTCAAACAAAGGAACAGAGAAGGAAAACTTTAAAATTCTTCTTCTTTGAAACTGGAAGGCGCAGACTTTTGATATTTGGTATGTAGTATCTCCTAATGGGCCTCTACCAAGTTTGTTCATATGATGCCCCTGGGGTCAAAACTGGCCGTGCCCTGGGGGTCACAAGTTTAAAGATAGGAACAAAGAAGGAAAACTTTAAAATGCTTTTTCTCAGAAACTGGTAGGCATAGAGCTTTGATATTTGGTATGTAGCAACTCCTAGTAGACCTCTACCAAGTTTGTTCATTTGATGCCCCTGGGGTCAAAACTGGCCCCGCCCAATGGGTCACAAGTTAGAACAAAGGAACAAAGAAGGAAAACTTTAAAATTCTTCTTCTCTAAAACTGGAAGGCGTAGAGCTTTGATATTTGGTATGTAGCCCCGGGGGTCACAAGTTTAAAGATAGGAACAAAGAAGGAAAACTTTAAAATGCTTTTTCTCTGAAACTGGAAGGCATAGAGCTTTGATATTTGGTATGTAGCAACTCCTAGTGGACCTCTACCAAGTTTGTTCCTATGATGCCCCTGGGGACAAAACTGGCCCCGCCCCGGGGGTCACAAGTTCGAACATAGGAACAAAAAAGGGAAAACTTTAAAATTCTTCTTCTCTGAAACTGGAAGGCATAGAGCTTTGATATTTGGTATGTAGCATCTGCTAGTGGCTCTCTACCAAGTTTGTTCATATGATGCCCCTGGGATCAAAACTGGCCCCGCCCCGGGGGTCACAAGTTTGAACATAGGAACAAAGAAGGAAAACTTTAAAATTCTTCTTCTTTGAAACTGGGAGGTGCAGAGCTTTGATATTTGGTATGTAGCATCTCCTAGTGGACCTCTACCAAGTTCATTCATATGATGGCCCTGGGGTCAAAACTGGCCCCACCCCGGGGGTCACAAGTTTGAGGAAAACTTTAAAATTCTTCTTTTCTAAAACTGGAAGGCGTAGAACTTTGATATTTGTTATTTAGTAATCCTGTTCTAAGTTTGTTAGCCCACCTGACTACGACATGTTCAGTGAGTTCAAAATTGGGTCACCTGGGATCATAAACTAGGTCACAAGATTAAATTAAAGAAATACTTCGTGGGCACTCTAGAGGCAGCATTTATGGCTCAAATGACCTGAAATTTAGTCAGAATATTCGTCTTGCTAAAATATCGGATGAGTTTGAAATTTGGTCACCTGGGATCATAAACTAGGTCACAAGATCAAAGAAATACCTTGTAGGCACTTTAAAGGCCACATTTCTTGCTCAATTGACTTGAAAATTGGTCAGAGTATTTGTCTTGATAAAATCTCAAACGAGTCTGAATTTGGGTCAACTGGGGTCATAAGCTAGGTCACTTGGTCAAATTAAGAAATACCTTGTGGGCACTCTAGAGGCCACATGTTTTGCTCAATTGACTTGAAAATTGGTAAGAATGTTTCTTGATGAAATCTAAGATGAGTTTGAAATTGGCTCACCTGGTGTTATAATCTAGGTCACTAGGTCAAATAAAAGAAATACCTTTGGGCACTCTAGAGGCCACATTTCATGCTCAATTGACTTGAAAATTGGTCAGAATGTTTCTCTTGATGAAATCTAAGATGAGGTTGAAATTGGGTCACCTGGGGTGATAATCTAGGTCACTAGGTCAAATTAAGAAATACCTTTTGGGCATTCTAGAGGCCACATTTCTTGCTCAATTGACTTGAAAATTGGTCAGAATGTTTGTCTTGATAAAATATTGGATGAGTTTGAAATTTGGTCACCTGGGGTCATAATCTAGGTCACTAGGTCAAATTAAAGAAATACCTTTAGGGCACTCTAGAGGCCACATTTTTGCTCAATTGACTTGAAAATTGATCAGAATGTTTGTCTTGATAAAATGTCACATGAGTCTTAATTTGGGTCAACTAGGGTTATAAACCAGGTCACCAGGTCAAATTAAAGAAATACCTTGTGGGCACTCTAGAGGCCATATTTATTGGTCAATTGATTTGAAAGTTGGTCACAATGTTTGTCTGGATAAAATCTAAGATGAGTTCAAAATTGGGTCTCCTGGGGTCATAATCTAGGGCACTAGGTCAAATTAAAGAAATACCTTGTGGGCACTCTAAAGGCCACATTTCTTGCTCAATTGACTTCAAAATTGGTCAGAATGTTTGTCTTGATAAAATATCGGATGAGTTTGAAATTGGGTCACCTTGGGTCATAAACTAGGTCACCAGGTCATATTAAAGAAATACCTTGTAGGCACTCTAGAGGCCACATTTATTGCTCAGTGTACTTGAAAACTGTTCAGAATGATTGTCTTGACAAATTTTTGATGAGTTCAAAATTGGGTCACCTTTGGTGATAAAGTAGGTCAATAGGTCAACTTAAAAAAATTCCTTGTGGACACTCTAGAGACCACATTTTTAGTTCAATTGACTTGACAATTGGTCAGAAATTGAATTATTCACGTGGAGTGAAATTTCGCCTATTGACTCAGGTGAGCGATCCAGGGCCATCATGGCCGTCTTGTTTGGCTATACAAACCACCCTCAAGCCATTTGTATGCCCCTGTAAACAAATTTCAGGTAGATCTTACAATGGTAAACTCCTAAAGCAACTGTATGTAAACTGTATCTGTAACTAAAAAAAGATACTATATAATGACATATTTTCTAAAACATTAATGTCAGCTGATCTAGCCTCAAGTCAAGATTAAATATTTCTGATTGATAACAGTTCTTAAGGATCTAGCTTGACTAGTTTTATGATTTATGAATCAGTGTTCAGAGTTTCACTCAGCTTTGAGGACTCTCACCTCAGTTATTGAAGGGTCCAACAACAAAAATGAAGTGTCTGCTGAAGAGTTGCATTTTTTATGTTTCTTTCAATTATGAAAACTGCAGCTCTTTAGCTTCTGCATTGGTTGTAAAGTTTCTCAGTTCTGTTTCTTTTACTCACATTCATAAGATCAACAACAAACTTCCTTCTCATTCTTTCTTTCGCTCTTTTTTAATTTTTCTTTCAATTTTCTGTAACCTTTTCTCGTCAACAATCCTTTTTTCTCTCCTTTCTTCCCAATCTCAAAGTTTAGGTAGACATATAGCGCACATAATCTTACATTCAAAACAAAGGAAAGCAGCCAACCTCTCATACTGGGGTCTCTCAATATGCACACAACTGTGACATTTTGCCACTTTTCTCACTCTCTCATCCATGCTTAATTCTTTTTAAGTGTTTGTGCACTTCATCTCCTTCTTCCACTTTGTCGTACTCCTCTTTTCTTCTTTTTTTGGCTATATAAACCACCCTCAACCATTTGTATGCCCCTGTAAACAAATTTCAGGTAGATCTTATAATGGTAAACTCCTAAAACAATTTAATCTAAATCTATAAATTTCCTACCATCTTCTTACAAGTATGAACTGATAGATCAATTGTAATTATCTGAAATAGTTAAATATCAAGCTCACAACAAGCTCAATTGTGTATTTTGGGCTTGATAATCTCGGACTTACCCAACGAGCAAACCAACATGAGGCCAATTCTATTCACATGCCTAAGATTATGGTCAATAGCATCGTGTCCTCCAGAGGACCCTGCCTAGACCCGTCTTTGCAAAATATTCATCCAAACTATAGTCACCTGGTGAAAAGCCTCCCAAAGATAGTACACCTTCGAGCAAATAGCGTTTTTGATCTGTAAGTTGTTAAACCTATTAAATCATTACCACCTAAGTAAACTATTATCAAATCCGGGCTGGTTGAGAACAGCACTTTTGCCTCGATGCTCTTTCTGAGATGGGTCCATCCAAGGCCTCTTACCCCTTACCACTCGACTGACTTGTTTGTCAGGCTTAGATTCGGTGTACCTCTGTTCTTCGCAAACACACCAGCCCAGTAGGGGATTGAATCACCAAGAATACAAACAGCCGCTTGTGACGACTGCACTGAATCCTTGACCATATTCTCAACAGACTCGGATGCTTGTCTTTTCTGGCACCTCTTACTTTGTTTGGCTGTGGCACCATTACTTGGTTGCCTCATGGCTTGGACTTGGCGTCCCTACACCTGACTTCACGAACGCGGCAAATTGAATTTCTTCTTCTCTTTGGAACAGTGTGATGTGGTGGCCCCAAGATTTAGGAAGAGAGTGATGCACATGGAAACCCTCTTGTATACACTCCTGTCTGGGTGGGAAACTGAAGCAATCATGTGTAACTTATGCGAGCATTTAACATTGGTAATTGCTATTGGAAAAACTCTACAAGCAAACGACATAATTATTCTTAATGGAAATAAAAGAAATAATTTTAAGTTTTCAACCGCAGAAAATGCAATCAAGTGAAACACATTCTGTGCAATCTCATCTTAGATCTAGGCCGTCCGTAAAAGGCTCAGCTTTTGCCTATGGTGCTGAAAGTGGTTAATTGATTATAAAGAATAACATATTTAACGACTTAATTGACAAATGTTTGCGTGCATCCTACTGTGCATTTATTTTTGTTGTGGATATTGAATCAAAGTGCACCTATGTATTTTTGCACATAATGTTAATACTGTTGGTGCACTGACATAAGTAGCACTTTTCTTTGGGTTGTATTGGCAAAGAGAAAAAAAAAGATCTTTGAAAGGTCACTGTGAAATAATTAAAATGCTGCTGACATGGCGTTACACACCAAACAAGGAAACAAAGGCAGGAAATTCAAAGCGGTGGAAGTATAGCTGTTTTGACTTTGCAAATTAATGTTGGAAAAGGAGAAATCGCTCCTATTGAGCAGTTTCTCCTTTTCCCACAATGTTTGCTGAGCTTTTATCCCATTTTTTTCCTTGAAAAAATAACTTCCATAGTGACCTTCAACATTGTTTTCTGACGAAATAAGCACAGATACTAACAAAACGCGATAATTGTGGCCTTTGTTTACAAACACTGGATCAGTTCAAAACATTCAAATAGGGTATACCAGGGACGAAGCAGCTACTTATTGGTAATTTTCCACTCGAATGTGTAGATGGCGCAGTGGTACAGTGGTCATAGTGACTCTGCTACCATCCATGCGGATCAAGTTCGAGGCACAGGAAAACTTTTTTTTTTAATCAAGCATTTGTTTTTTAAGGTAAATCAATGGTTACATTATTTTTTTTTTATATCATATCGAACATATGTAGTTGTAATTAACAGTCTGATTCATATTTAATTGACATCACATGAGATTGCACGATGATCCTAGTGAAATTTGGGAAAAATGAACCAAAACATTTCTTGCAAAGGAAATGACTCCAGAAATAGCTTAGTGTTTTAGACTTCTAAGATGACTATAGCCACAAACTTCTGGCTACTAGTTTTGTTCCTGTTTCAGGGCTTTGACGGTATAGAAATGTCTACTCACTTTTCCCTATAGTTGGGAACTTAACCTTCTCGGAAGCTCAACTAGACCAGGATTTAATTTGGAGCAATATTGAAAAAAAAAAACCAAAAAAAACTGATTGATAACTAAAGCAACCTGAGTCAAAAAGTTACAGCAGGCTTGCGGTCTTAGTATGATAAATATGTTTTTTCAAAAGTAGACATTTCAGTTTAAGAAGCCTTTGAGCAGTGAATAATTGCAGTCAGAGACAAGGAAGCAACAGATACTGAATGTTAAAAAGCCTCGGGGTACCGATACGGCCGGTGAAAATTAAAACATACAGATACTGCCAATGAACGGAATGAGAGTTGCGTACTTATCATTGTATTGTTGTATCAATCAGTTAGAAATGTGTTTTAAAACAAGAAAAAAATAAAATGAATTAGAATAAGATGTAATTATAAAAAAAGAATATCAATGACAGAAAGATATACGAAATGTCTAAAAAAGGGAAGAAGAAATGAAAAAGGGGGGGAAAACACAAAAAAGACAATCAAACAAGAAAAAGAAAAAGGAGAAAACCGAAAAAAAAAATATTTGAATTTCTTTCTTAAAAATAAAAGAGAGGTAGATTAAATGGCTCGAACCAGGATAGCCGGTTTGAGAGGCAGGGATCTTTCCATTACACCACTGCTCGCTTAGTAGATTCGATGGCTTTTGAAACTCTTAAACCTTTTCAATGTACATTTTAATTGAAATTATCGGATAATTTACCTGTTCTTCCCGTATACGAAGATAGAATGCTCTGAATTATTGTAAACAAGGGCCATGGTTACCGCGTTCCGTTAATAGGTGCCATTTTTAGCTCCACTGGCCGAAGGCCAGAGAGCTATTGTCATGGCGTTGTGTCCGTCGTGCGTCCGTCCGTCCGTCTGTCCGTCTGTCCGTCCGTCCGTTCGTGCGTGCGTCCGTAAACTTTTTCTTTAAAAAACTTCTCCTCAGAAACTATTGACTGGATTTTTACCAAATTTCACAGGAATGTTCCTTTGGTGGTCCTCTTTCAAATTCCTTCAAATAATTGTGTTCCATGAAGAATTCTGGTTGCCATGGCAACCAAAGTAAAAAACCTTTAAAAATCTTCTCCTCCCAAACCGCTATTTGGATAGCATTACTATTTTGCAGGAATGTTCCTTAGATACAGGTTTACAGAATTCCTTAAAAAAAAAAAGATCTGTCAAAAAACATGGCTTTTATGGGAGACTCATTTTCCTTTTATGGTATAAAGTAAAATCTTTGAAAAATTTCTTCTCTAAAACTATTCATTGGATTTCATTGTTGTTTTGCAGGTAAGTTCCTATGGTGGTTGTCTTCGGCCAGCGAGCTATTGTCATGGCGTTGTGTCCGTTGTGTGTGCGTCCATCTGTCCGTCCGTCCGTCCGTCCGTTCGTCCGTCCGTTCGTCCGCGCATGCGTCCGTAAACTTTTTCTTTAAAAAACTTCTCCTCAGAAACTATTGACTGGATTTTTACCAAATTTCACAGGAATGTTCCTTTGGTGGTCCTCTTTCAAATTCCTTCAAATAATTGTGTTCCATGAAGAATTCTGGTTGCCATGGCAACCAAAGTAAAAAACCTTTAAAAATCTTCTCCTCCCAAACCGCTATTTGGATAGCATTATTATTTTGCAGGAATGTTCCTTAGATACAGGTTTACAGAATTCCTTAAAAAAAAAAAGATCTGTCAAAAAACATGGCTTTTATGGGAGACTCATTTTCCTTTTATGGTATAAAGTAAAATCTTTGAAAAATTTCTTCTCTAAAACTACCAAATTGTTTCTTCAGTGAGCTAAAATGCAGGATTGAATGATAATTTTAAAAACTTCCTTTCGCCATTATAGAAATATCAGGCCTGTGGAGCGATACAGGCGCTCAAGCGCCTCTAGTTATCTTTTCTTATTGTTTAGAATTATAAATACTATAAGTGTGGAAATTTTAAGAAAAATCTGTCCGTTAGAAAGTATGTATTTATTTAAGATTAACCCTTAATTCGGTCAAATTATTTCCCTTTTTAACTCAATGATCCATATATAACATGCATATTTGTACATTAACCATGCTCAAAACCAGGCAGTTAAATTTCTTTTTTTGCACAAAATATATGAATTTTCATTAAAATGATAATTGTATATTTTTCCTGTAATTTTCCAGTTTAACTATTAAAGAGAGGCACATTAAATCCAATATAAGCTTAATTTTGGAACTGTATATACCTTTTTCAAAGGCAAATTTCTCAGAAACGAGCACAGTGACCTACATCTTTTTTTACTGTAATCTCTTACAGACATGATGAGCTTTCTATGTGCAAAGTTTTAAAAAAAATCTGTCTGTTGGAAAAATTTGTAATATACTTCGTAAAGAATTAGGCAGCAACAAACTGTAAACAATGAGTCGACTTAATTTCTCTATCTGAAAACAGAAAATCATAATTATTGAATATGTAACTTGATTGATTGTATGGTGTTTAATGCTGTTTTTAACATTATTTCAGTTATATCGTGGCAGCAGAATATTTAGCCTCTTTTGAATAAATCACTGATACAAGGAATAACCTATTTAAGAATCAAGCAGCAACAAAATGTACACAAAGAATTAACCTGAATCTCTCTTTCTTAAAATGAAAATATGTAATAATGGAATACATAGCCTCTTGTTGAATAGATCACTGGTATAAATATAACTTATTTGAAAATTATTACTCTGATGTGGACAGCCTGAAGGGGTCAGCCCATATACCCCATAAGGATACAAGTGTTTTGCTGCTCTGAGCCTCTATACAATCATAGAGGTGGAGGGGGACCCCCTTGTTATACAGAGGTAGGCCCCATCCCAAAATCACAATACACGTACAACTACAAAACCACACTACACAACCTGCAGGCCGAGGATAAGGCCAGGCTGAAACCACCAAAAAGGCTTGTCTCCCCAGGACGGCCACTATGAACCATCTATTCAGATGATTCATTCGCCACAAAATGAGAACTAGGATACTGACTTTTGTTTGTTTCTAGGAACTGATTGATAGCAAGTTTCCAGTTTTTAATCAGGACTTCATTCCCTAACTTTGACAAGTGCATCCCATCCTGCCTGTATAAGCTTACCCCTGTCACATACATATAAATATCATTATTTATTACTTTTCCACTAGACTCTAAAACAAATGCTCAGACTGCTGCATTCACCCTTTTCCTTCTTTTTGTCAATTTGTGCTCCTGTGCCCAAGGGAGCATAGTGCCAATACCTTCTTGGCACCCCCCCCCCAATCCTGAAACTATGTGACCTGAAGTGTCCTTCAGACTTTATAAACTTTAGGGACTTTGTCATCATGGCATTGAATTGATACCTAGTTAGGGACTTACCATTCAGGTGGGCGAATAGGTCATTGTTACATGTATCTTGGCTAAACTTTAAATATTCCCTATTACAAGCTACCGGGCTGTACAAATTATCATTTTTTATACCCCCGCAAAACGAATGTTTTCGGGGTTATACTGGAATCACCCTGTGTGTCCGTCTGTGTACAAATAATTGCCCGTTTTTGTCAAAGCGCTGGCAGCAGATATTGAGCTGATTTTTGGTGTGTAAGTAAACCACCATGAGTTACAGATCAAGTTTGAGTTTCGTTCCGGTCCACTGATTTTTGACGAAATTACGGGCCTTGGACTTAGAAATTTTCAAGGAAAAAACAGTTTTCCGGACTTTTTTTCTAAACACTGGCAGATATTGAGCTGATATTTGGTGTGCAAGTCAACCACCATTAGTTACAGATCAGGTTCGAGTTTCGTTCCGGTCCACTGATTTTTGACGAAATTACGGGCCTTGGACTTCGAAATTTTCAATGGAAAAACAGTTTTCCGGATTTTTTTTCTAAACGCTGGCAGCTATTGAGCTGATTTTTGGTGTGTGAGTCAACCACCATTAGTTACAGATCAAGTTCCAGTTTCCTTACAGTCCACTGATTTTTGACGAAATTATGGGCCTTGGACTTGGAAATTTTTACGGAATAAACAGTTTTCCGGACTTTTTTTCTTAACGCTGGTAGATATTGAGCTGATTTTTGTAGTGTAGGTCAACCACTATGAGTTACATATCAAGTTTGAGTTTCATTCTGGTCCACTGATTTTTAGCTCCACTGGCCGAAGGCCAGCGAGCTATTGTCATGGCGTTGTGTCCGTCGTGCGTCCGTCCGTTCATTCGTCCGTGCGTGCGTCCGTAAACTTTTTCTTTAAAAAACTTCTCCTCAGAAACTATTGACTGGTTTTTTACCAAATTTCACAGGAATGTTCCTTTGGTGGTCCTCTTTCCTTCAAATAATTGTGTTCCATGAAGAATTCTGGTTGCCATGGCAACCAAAGTAAAAAACCTTTAAAAATCTTCTCCTCCCAAACCGCTATTTGGATAGCATTATTATTTTGCAGGAATGTTCCTTAGATACAGGTTTACAGAATTCCTTAAAAAAAAAAAAGATCTGTCAAAAAACATGGCTTTTATGGGAGACTCATTTTCCTTTTATGGTATAAAGTAAAATCTTTGAAAAATTTCTTCTCTAAAACTATTCATTGGATTTCATTGTTGTTTTGCAGGTAAGTTCCTATGGTGGTTGTCTACCAAATTGTTTCTTCAGTGAGCTAAAATGCAGGATTGAATGATAATTGTTAAAAACTTCCTTTCGCCATTATAGAAATATCAGGCCTGTGGAGCGATACAGGCGCTCAAGCGCCTCTAGTTGACTTAGAAATTTTCGCAGAAAAAAACCAGTTTTCCGGACTTTTTTCTAAACGCTGGCAGATATTGAGCTGATTTTTGTAGTGTAGGTCAACCACTATGAGTTACATATCAAGTTTGAGTTTCATTCTGGTCCACTGATTTTTGACGAAATTGCTGGCCTTGGACTTAGAAATTTTCACCCAAAAAAACAGTTTTCCGGACTTTTTTCTAAACGCTGGCAGATACCTAATTTTCGCAAACTCCCCCTTACAGTTTTGCTGCTATTGTATTGAAAGTTTGTTGATAGATCTACATTGATCGTATACTGAAGTTGTGCAAGACGCAGTTTTCAATCATCTACTCCCTATGATTCAAGGGTAATCTCCTCTTGAACTTAGAAAATCTTTTGTTAAATTGCCTGTTTCTGTCAAAGCCCTGGCAGGGGTATTAAGTCACATTCAGTGACAGCTCTAGTTGAAATTAGGAGAACCACTGATTTCCCACATTGATCAGTCTTTGACCATTTAATGGTTAGACTCAATTGATTTTGTGTAATTTCAATATCCTGGTGTTTGATAACCTTTTTGTCTGCTGTCTTATTATTAACTTGTGTGAATTCCCCTATCCTTAACAGACCAAAAAAGGCAAGTGAAAAAGCAGCTTTAAATAAACATTCTTCATAGGAATTTTGACAGATGTGTAGCAAGCTTTTAATCATTTGTGAAAGAATGTCTAATGTTATTGGAGCCCTGGTATCCAAACTATTACCCCTATACCCTTGGCACCTTCTATGGCTTTAGACACTAGAAAAGACTTCGTTGTGTCTGTGACTTGACTTTATTTATGGGTATGAAATATTGGTGACATGTATGTACAGATGGTTGATACTGCTGTTGCTTTGTACACTAAGTAGGAGACAAAATTAAGGAGGTCATGACAAGGGACTGGCCATACTTTTGGCAGATTATACAAATCTCTGATTTCATCAAGCTTGTGTAAAGCCACTGTGTAAGTTTTCTTTGTGTTTTGGGCCAGTGAATTTGATATTTAGTTCCTTGATATACCCAGGCATGAGATTTTTCCGATTTTCGGCAGATATCTGATTTTTTGGACGGCTGACGGGGGTCTTGTGATTTTTGCAGATCCGATGAGAAAATTTGGGGGGCGGGGGAGGGGTTTTTAAAACGATCGGACTCGCACTTTGGTAAAAAATGAATGGCTGTTGTGTATAAATAGTACCTCTATTGAGGAGAGCTCTTCCTCCAAAACTGGAGAATTCTTCCTTCAAAATGGCGGCGTCCAGGTTTGCAGAGCATGGAAAGGACGATCCATTTTCAGATTTTTTCCTTTGGGCTTCAGTCTCATGCCTGTATACCTGTTAGATCTTCAAAAGTAGGGATGGGACCTTGACTGGAGCCATTGATGCATCTGGAGCTGCTGCTCTGAACCATCCCCACTGTGAACGAGAAATTTAATCTGCAGTTATGTTATCTTTTGAAGGTATGTAGGCAGCCTTAATTCTGATGTTATTCACCATTAATGTTAGAACCATATGTCTAACAAGATTCATTACCCTGTCTGATATACATGTCTGAGAGTTTATGAACTGAACAACTGCTTGATTGTCCACATGAAATTGGACCCACTGATTTCTTAGTTTGTCTGACCAAAAAGTGATGGTGGCAACAACAGGAAACAGCTCCAGGGGTGTCATGTCTCTGGTAAAACCTGTTACCCAATTGTTTGGCCATTTACCATGAGCCCACTGACCCGAGAGAAAGATACCAAAACCACCCTTTTCCCTTCCACAAGCATCAGTAAAGAGTTCTAATTCTGTGTGTGTAGGCCATTCTCTCCGTGAAATGAGAGTGACCCCATTGTACTTATTGAGAAATGGTAACCAAACATTCAAGTTGGCTTTCATGTTTTTTGAAACCTTCAGCTGGTGGTGTGGCTTTTTTATGCCCACTGTTGCATTAATGAGTCTTCTACAATATGCTCTGCCAGGGGAAACAACTTTGCATGCAAAGGAGGGATTGCATTTCTTTGAGTGTTATCTTATTCATTGACAGAGCCTTTAATATTTGTTCTTTTAACTTGACATCTTTATCGTCTGGCAGTCTCATTATCATTTTCATTGTGTCTAATTCAAACCCAAGAAAAGTAATGCATGTGTTTGGTTGTACAGTTTTTTCTTATGCCAGTGGTACCCCAAAATTAAAACAGATGGAATGGAATTCAGAGAGGAGTAGGCCTGGCATAATGCAAGCGCTTGCCTCACCAAAGAGGAAATCATCTAGATAATGCAGGATGTCATTGCTGCCTATCTGTTGGCTTAGGTACCAGTGTAAAAATCTGGCAAATGTTTCCCATATTGCACAACTAGCAGATGAACCCATCAGCAACTTTTCGTGAAAGTAATAGCAGTTATCAAATTTGATACCCAGCAAATCAAAGTCTGCAGGATTAATAGGAAGTAAGTGAAATGCTGATTTAATATATGTTTTGCTCAATAATGCCCCCTTTACCCAACCTTGAAACCGTATCTGCTGCCTGATTGATGTTTTAATATGAAACTGAACAGTATTTGTCATCAATAAAGTCATTAATTGATTGATTCTCTCGGTATGATAAATGATGGACCATCCTGTAGTCACCATCTTTTTAGGGACTAGGCCTATTGGTGAGACTTGCAAAGACGGGAATGGGATTTTTGTGAAGGGCCCTGCAATCCTGCCTAAACTGATTTCTTTGCTTAATTTCTCTCTCATTATATCAGGGTATTGATTTGCACTGCATAAGTTCTTTGGTTCCCAAAAATTCCTGGGTCCAGAATAATTCAAAGAAAAACCATTTATTAGACCATTTTGCAGGGAGGTAACATCCTCATGCCTGTACTTTTCTAATTCTTGTAAAATCTTTTGTATTTTTAAAGGGGTTCTGCCTAAATCATACACTTGAATTGTATTATTGCTTGGTAGTCCTACAAGTTGTCTTTTGGTGGTTCCCACTGCATGACTGATAAATGTGACTGAACCTGCTATTTGGTAAAAATGGATACTTTACACATTCTCATTCCCATATTTATTGCACTGTTTCCTTTGAGACAACATCCCCACATATTCTGGAATACAGAACTCACTAACAGGCATGAAGGTTATTGCGCTTGCTCCTTTTCCAAGCAGTGCTTGAAGTGGGTTAAAATGACAGTCAGTGGTTCCTATGCCAGAGTTATCAGAGTTGTCCTCCTCTGGGGCCAACTGGACCCTCTCTGGAAGGTCAAGGTTTGGTCTGCCACTCAAATGTAGTTCCTGTTTTTCTCCATTTCTCTCAAGTTTCCTTGATTTTAGGCTATCTGCAGGCTCTCTGTTAGGACCTTCTGTTTGACAAAGGCCCCTCCTACCATCTTTAAGCATTACCAGATAATTTGGAAACAAAAAATTGATGCTATGCTATTTCATATGGAAATTGCTCTGATTTAAAGTGCCCCCTGTGTTTTCTTTGTGCAAGATTGAAAATTTCAAGTAACCTTACCACAATCAGGTAAACAAACCAACAACAATTTAATGCAGTAATAAATTGGTCTATTTATAAGATATAGCCTTTAACATGTAAGAATTAGCAACAAAATGTTAACAAAGTATTGACTTAACTTCTCTTTCTTAAATCAAAAAATCAAAAATACATATTATTCAAGACTGGTAAACAGAGAGAAAAAATACACTCATAAGATATTAAACCTTTAATGATTTGCGTGTAATGGCCAAGACAGTCCTAATCTTAAAATTGTTCTTAAGAATATCTGCATTTATTAACTAACATGAACAATGTCAACTATATGATCTTTAAAGTTCCCATTTCTCCCTATCTTAATCAGTCTTTTATGAAATCTCACTAATTCAATGTTCATGAAATTGTTGCTGCTTGGGAACCAAAAAAAACAATGCTAAATGCCTCAATCCATACTACAAACTTGATTACAAGGTAGTCCAACTCATTTAAAACCTACCAACTATATACATTGATAATCAAAAACAGCACAATGGCCAAATGCAAACACAAACAACAAAGTGATTAATTGTTCAATTACGTACAAGTAACTGCTGGGGACACCAAGCAGTTTTACACTTTAAACAGTCCAAACTTGAAAAACTTTTATGCCACCTGGGTGGTTCAACTATGAATCGCCCCCTGCCAAACGGTAAATTTTTGCTTGTCAACAGAACTCTGTCCATTGTATATAAAAACTTGGTCCAAAACTGTCTGGCCATTAACAAACAAAACTACTAATCATTCTAATCCATTGGATACATAATTGACTCAGGATAGCTGCTGAATGTTTCAAGAGCACCCTGAAGAGTATTTAGGAAAATATCATTACCAATTAATGATAAATAAACTCCATCTTCACCTAATAAACCAGATGCATGTAAACCAAATCATGCTTTATGAATTTTTGTAGCTTCACTGACATGAAATAGCCAGTGTCCCAATTTATACGACTCACTGATTGTTCCATAGCCTTCAAATCATTAGAATATTGCCATGACATTCTTGATTAGTCTTTCTTCATGGTATTTCTCAAGTTTTACTGGAAGGACTTTGTTCAAGTTTTAAACAGGGAACACAGATTTGCTCACTGTACTGTTACAATGGTCGAGTAAGTAATTTTTTAAACGGGTTATGCACTTATCTATACAATTCATCAAAAGAAATAGTGGTGAGCTGAGTGTACTGCATCATGAGGGGAATGGAAAAGGAGCCCATTTCAGGTTGCTTTTCAAAGTTTCTTATTGTTATTTTTATTTTATTTTTTTTCTTCAGTATTTATTAGCTGTGTGAAACTCTCTTACATTTTGGACTTGGGCATTGTGCATTTATGTGACAAAGAGTTATTTCTCGACATGGGGCTGGTGGGGGTATTCATCACCTTTAGTGATAGCTCTAGCTCTCTCTCTCTTATGTCATGGCCCGGTGTCTGTCGTGCGTCCGTCCGTGCGTGCGTGCATGCGTTAACTTTTTTTTTCAAATTTCTTCTTTTCTGAAACTACCCATCCAAATTTGATGAAACTTCACAGAAATGATCCTGCCATGGTCCTCTTTAGAATTTCTTGAAAGAATTTGATTCCTTCAAAAACTCTGGTTGCCATGGCAACAAAACTGAAAAATATTGAACATCTTTGAAAATCTTCTTGTCTGAAACCATAAGGCCCAGGGATACCAAATTTGGCATGTAGCTTTATCTAATGGACCTCTATCAAATTCCTTCATATTATAGCCCTGGGGTCAAAATTGGCTTTGCCCTGGAGATCACAAGTTTAATATGGGCTTATAGAGTGACTGTAATTTAAAATAGTAATCAAGGGAAATAACTCCTGTTATACAAGATAAAGTTTGTTACTATTTACCTCCCTTGATTATCAAACTGCAGTTGTACATTATTGGAGTTTGGTATTCAAATTTTTTGGATAGGAAATGTTCTGTTTTAAGGTAGAGTGATTTATTTTGATGCTAATGGTTATGCTCACATGAATCGAATGTTTAATTTAAAGTAAGGTTTCTATCACTCAAATTTTTTAAGAACTTTTCCTTTCATGCTAATGAGATTTTTTCAGAACTTTACCTTTCATGCTAATGAATAAACCTGCTTGTATTCTCTGACATTATCTTTGCATTTAAAAAGATATGACTGTTTTTGTTCGGCGGGCGGGGTGGAGGTTATGTTTTTAAAGTAAGTTTATTACCATATAGACTTGTTATGCTGTATGTCTCTGTCAATGCCAATTAAGCACATGATATGTTAATTTTACTCTTTAAGAAATGGCAATTTTTTTTTACTGTACCAAGTTTAAAGCCATTGCAAAAACACAAATTGAATGTAGCTTAAATGACTATTTCTGTCTTTGATAGGTTAGGAAACGTTGTGGGAAAAGGAGTAAATACTGGCTGACAACATGTCCTTTTCTCATGATGTTTTTGAAAGCCTTCTCTTTCAGGGTTATTAACACTTTGATTTGTGTGGTAAAGGGTTAAAAAGCCAGTGGAGCGATACAGGGCCATGATGGCCTTCTTGTTCTCTATCACTGTCGCTCCATTTTCTGTAACTTTTTATTTATTTCTGCCCACAGTCTTTTTTTCTGATTTTCCTTTATCTCCCTCTTATAGCTTCATCCCCTTCATGTTTAGGTAAACATATAGCACACATACATCTCACATACAAAAAAAAAGAAAGACAGCCAACCTCTCATACAACAGATTCTCAATATGCACACAACTTTCAGATTTGGCCATTTTATTTTTCTCTCTCTCTCATTCATGCTTTATTCTTTTAAAGAGTTTGTGCACTTTTTCTTCGACTTTTTCTCTCTCTTCTTTTCTGCTTTCCTATTGGCAGCATAAACCTCTCTTAGCCATTTTTATGTTCTTCCCCCCCCCCCCCCCCCCAAAAAAAAAAAAAAAAAAAAAAAAAAACCAGGTAGTTCTCATGGTAAGATCTTGAAATTTCCTCCCATCTCCTTCTGTTTCTGGATCCATAAATTTCATACCATCTCCATACCAACATATACTGGTAGATCAAATGTTATTTACCTGAAATACTTACATATCTAAGTCTCAACAAACTCATCTGTGATTTTGACTGTGCTTTTAGTCAACTTCGGAAAAAAAACCTTTGATAGTTATGTAGAAAGGCAGCCTTTGGCTTGGAAGAATATTTGGCAAAGTACTGGAAAAGAAACTCTAGGAAAGCATGGATGGGTGCACTGGCTACTGCAATATAATTTGAACAATGTTTAAAAGGCTGTTAATTACCATTCAAAAAAAAGAAAATGCAAAAATACCAACAAAAATCAAATCCACTTTTCAGAATTTGAGTCCTTTTTCCTTTGATGAGCCTTATGATAGGCCCAGACAGTTTGGCTCAGCCAATCAACGGACAGGTCTTAAAATCAATTAGTAGTTAGTTATGTTAATTCAATTATGAAAAAACTCCAAAAAATCTGTTTCTGGATCTATAAATTTCCTACCATCTCCTTACAAACATGCGCTGGTAGATCAAATGTTATTTACCTGAAATACTTATATATCTGGCCCTCAACAAACTCAACTGAAAGAAATTTTAGGTAGATCTAGCTATAAAAACAACAAAAACACCTGTTTCTACACCTATAAATTTCCTACCATCTCCTTACAAACATGAACTGGAAGATCAAATGTTATTTACCTGAAATATTTATATATCTGGCTCTCAACAGACACAACTGAAAGAAATGTCATGTAGATCACCTAAAATACTTATATATCTGGTGCTCAACAAAAACAACTGAGAGAAATGTCAGATAAATCTAATTATGAAAACCTTTAAAACATCTGTTTCAAGATCTATACATAACATAAATGTCATGTAGATCACCCAAAATACTTATATATCTGGTGCTCAACAAAAACAACTGAGAGAAATGTCAGATAAATCTAATTATGAAAACCTTTAAAACATCTGTTTCAAGATCTATACATAACCTAGCATCTCCTTACAAACATGTACTGGTAGATGAAATGTTATTTATTTTAAATGCTTATATATCTGGCTCTCAACAAACTCAACCGAAAGAAACATCAGGTAGATCTAATTATGAAAACCCTAAAAAACCTGTGTCTCGATCTGTAAATTTTTGACTATATCCATACAAACATGTACTGGTAGATCAAATGTTATTTATCTAAAATACCTATATATCTGGCACTCAACAGAGTCACCTGAAATACTTACTGGTTTATATCTGGCTTTCGACAAACTCAACTGAAAGTATGTCAGGTAGATCTAATTATGAAAACCCTTAAAACATCTGTTTCAAGATCTATACATTTCCAAGCATCATTTACAACATGTACTGGTTTATATCAAATGTTATTTACCTTAAATACTAATGTATCTGACTCTCAACAGACTAAACCAAAAGAAACATCAGGTAGATCTAATTATGAAAACCCTGAAAACATCTGTTTCTTGATCCCTAAATTTCTTGCCTTCTCCTTACAAACATATACTGGTAGATCAAATGTTGTTTACTTGAAATACCATACGGTACTTAAATATCTGGCACTCAACAAATTCAACTGAAAGAAATGTCAGGTAGATCACCTAAGATACTTATATATCTGGCTCTCAACAAACTCAAATGAAAGAAATTTCAAGTAGATCTATTTATGAAAACAACAAAAACATCATTCTGTTTCTACACCTATAAATTTCTTACCATCCCCATAGGACAAACCCACCAGAAATGTGCCAATCGCATGAATAAACATAAATTTGACATTGCACATTTTCCTGATATGGTTACAAATGTTTCAGAACATTTCAATTCCCCTGGACATAGCATTCATGATTTCTCATTTATGCCTATTGAGAAAGTTTCAAATAACTGGAAAAGGCTATTGAAGGAAACATCTTGGATGCACATTCTTGGTACTATTACTCCACTTGGAATGAATTCGAAAATATTATTTTAATTTTTTAGCAGATAAAGAACTTACTGTTTTATATATAATTAACTCTTTACCACACAATCCCGACTTCTAACAACCCTGTGAAAGAAGCCCTTTGAAAGCATTGTGGGAAAACGAGAAAATGCTGGTAACCAGCATTTTCTCCTTTTCCCACAATTTTTTTCTACACTTCCCAAAACAAATTTCAATTTTTCAGTCACATTTATTTTGTTGTCTGCAAATGCTTTCAATTTAGTCAAGTCCACAATTTAGTCGTCTGGTAAAGAGTTAAAGTATTAGCAGTCATTGTATTAAATGTGTTAAATATGGTTTAGGTGATGGAAATCGTCTTTGAGGGGGTTGGGACAGTATGAGGAAAGCAGCATATGTGGGTTGCTGGCTTTTTCTCCTTTTCCCACAATGTTTTCATATTCCCGCCTTTTTTATAGGGATACCGTAATTAAAACATGTGGTTGTTTGGTAACAGTTTAATTATCATTAGTGCTAATTTGAATCTGAGACAATATGACTTATGACTTTAATTTAGATGCATATTACTCAGATCAGCCTGCTCTACTGCATTGTCTGATCTTGCCTCAGTGCACACTCTATTACAGTTGCCAAGGTAGCTTTATAAGCTATAGTAACTTTTGCATTGCTGTTGAATTTTTTTTTTTTTTGATATAATATTGGGTCTATTTGTTTTCTTAACTCTTTGCTATACTTTTCTGGATTTTAACAGTTGTACGTGAAGAGCATCTGGGGGCATTGTGGGTGAGGGAGAAAATGCTGGTAACCAGCATTTTCTTCTTTTCTCACAATATTTTCTACTCCTTCAGGGATGAAGTCAATCATTTAAGCCAACTGAATTTGTCAGCTGCAAATGCTTTGAATATGTGAAAACTTTTCCAGTGGTAAAAAATTCAAAGTATTGGTGTCATACAGCTTTTATTTTCTTTTAACATGATAGTTATTACAGGCATGTTTAATATTAAGCTTTAAAATTGCATTTTTCCTGTAATTTTTGCATCTTCTTGGATCCTGTTTGTGTTAAATATACTAAAGCTGTAGATACATGTATATATATATTTTTTATGCCAAAGTCGCTGCCATTTTTTGGCGTCGTTGCCGTTGACGTTATGTGATGTTGATGTAATCAGCCTTTAATGATAAACAATATGTCCCTTGATAAAGGTTTGAAATAACCGAAACTAGTCGGGATTAAAATATTTTTTCAAAATGACACTTGGAGTTTGATCTCTTTTTATTCATTTATTACCATCACCTTACAAACATGTACTGGTAGATCAAATGTTATTTATCCAAAATACTTATGTATCTGGCACTCAACAAACTCAACTGGAAGAAATGTCAGGTAGATCACCTGAAATACTTATATCTGGCTCTCAACAAACTCAAATGAAAGAAATGTCAGGTAGATCACCTGAAATACTTATATATCTGGCTCTCAACAAACTCAACTGAAAGAAATGTCAGGTAGATCACCTGAAATACCTATATATCTGGCTCTCAACAAACTCAACTGAAAGAAATGTCAGGTAGATCACCTGAAATATCTATATATCTGGCACTCAACAAACTCAACTGAAAGAAATGTCAGGTAGATCACCTAAAATACCTATATATCTGGCACTCAACAAACTCAACTGAAAGAAATGTCAGGTAGATTTTATTATGAAAACAACAAAAACATCTGTTTCTACATCTATAAATTTCTTACCATCTTCTTACTAACATGTACTGGTAGATCAAATCTTATTTATCTAAAATACTTATATATCTGGCTTTCAACAAACTCGACTGAAAAAAATGTCAGGTAGATCTAATTATGAAAACCCTAAAACATGTTTCTAGATCTATACATTTCCTACCATCTCCTTACAGCATGTACTGGTAGATGAAATGTTATTTACCTGAAACAGTTTTACATGACTCAGAAAAATCGGGGTCCTACTAAATACCACAAAGACACCCTAAACACCACAAAGACAAATCAAGTGTTGCTCAAATCATGAAATTAGTATCTGAATCGTAGAGAACATTGTGAAGATAGGAGAAAATGCTAGTAACCAGCATTTTCTATTTTTTCCACATTGTTTTCAAAGGCTGTCTTTGTCTTAGGATCGTTAAAACTCTGAATTGTGTGGTAAAGGGTTAAAAGTACCGAACGTTCCTTTGGTTACTGTATTGTTCTTGAACATTTCTCCATTTCGAGTTATTTGTAAACGGGAGTAATAAAGAATAAATCTATGGAAATATTGAAGGCAGTTGTCAGTTACTGGTGAAAAAATGTGCATTGAGTACTGGTTACCCGATAAGGAGGTCTAAGTCTGTATATGAAAAGTTTGTTTATAGAATGTAATCAGTATTCTTTAATCAGAATTGGATATCACGAGTAAATAAATAATCCAAAACAAGAATTAAACATATCACTCATGCCCTAATTTTACTTTTTACAGATTCCAGCTAAACGTTCCATTATATACCGACATGCCTCTCTTTCATTAAGACTCAATGAATCTCATTAAATTTAATTTCGCATTATTCTCTTTCATCTTGAACTTTACTAATCGGTCAATATATTACAATAAGTTGTCAAACTGTTAGCCATACGAAATGAGATTGTCCAGTTAATTATGGTCAAAGAACAAACCATGAACAAACTACGATTTACTAATAAACAAATTTTTTAGGGTGCAGACTTAATAAAGGGCATCAAAAGAGGACAAGGCTTTTAAATTACCAGAGATTAAATGATTAACAGGAAAATTAGTTGCAGGAAATGATCCGGCGGATGCTCGGACCTACATGTGTGTCTGCGCTATTTTGTCATTTTTTTTAACCTAGCATAATGCAAACAACTCAAAAAACTAATAATTTTTTTTCTTTTTTTTCACATCTTTTTACGTCTTTGTGGTGTCTTTGTGTGTCTTTGTGCGTCTTTGTGGTGTCTTTGTGTGTCTTTGTGCATCTTTGTGTGTCTTTGTGGTGTTTAGGGTGTCTTTGTGGTATTTAGTAGGACCGGAAAAATCGTGTGGTTAGTTACCTGTGTATATTCTTAGGTAACAAACACATGATTTTTCTGAGTCATGTAAGGTTGTCACTTTAAACCAACTTGTCACAACAAAAGGTAATGATATATACAGAAAACTTATTTCAAGGGTGGAGTTGATTCCATATTTAAATGAAGAAAAAATGTGGGTGAGATTGACTTGCTTTCTCTGGAATTGATCAGAAGAGAATACCATTTTTGTCCTGAAGCAAGCCTGGCTTATACAACTTTGATCATGGAACTCGTTGCAACAATCATCTTCATAATTTGGCATGAATTTTTTCCATTAGTGGAGTTCTTCTCTGCCCTTAAAATTATTTTAGGGAATCCATTTGCCCCCATCTCACAAGCAGATTTGAAATTCACTCGTAAAACCATTGATGTCAAGCTCCGTCAGGATTAATAATTGATTATTATGTATGATAATTGAGAATCGTTTTTTAGATAGGAATCAATAGATTGTCTATCAAAATCAATTTGCAGCTCACTAATGAATGCAGTAAAAAAACCAGTAACCAGTCTTCCATTATGATATCGCTAGGATGCTTACAAAAGGGAACAATGATAGCATTATAGAGCTTTCCTGTCACAAAACTATGTTGATTTTATCCTTGTTCTATAAAAAGAGTATGTTAACCACTTAAAAGTGGAATAAAGTTCGTAAAAAATTGGATCAAAATCATCCCAGAACAGCTTTGAATTATGATTTTCATTTATGGTTATTTGTTTTCAGTGTAGCACAATTTTGCAAATCCAGTGGACGCACATGTTTTTATATTTCCTAAAGGGTGAGCATATAGTTGCCGCTTGTCTGTCCGTCCGTCTGTCCTTCGGTCTGTCTGTCGGAAGCCATTTCTTCCCAACCCCTGGACCAAATTGGATGAAACTTCATATATGAACTCTTTAGGATATTGCGCCGATGCTTTCGAATTTGACACTGTGTCATGGAAAAAGGTGGTTTATTGTAAATTTTTCCTGTGACCAACCATTTACTGACAGCCTTCACTTTCCTAAAAAGAGACCTGTTCGGGGAGCATAATCCGTCTACGATGGCTCCTGTTTTCTGTGCGTCTTAGTAATGATTTTGAGTGTGTCTGATGCAATTTCCTACGTTCGAGTTTTGTTTAACCCTTTACCACTCACAAAAATTGTAAACTTATCCAAATTCAAAGCAATTGCAGATGACAATTTAAATGTGATGCAAATGAGGAAGTTTGTCTTTGATTGGCTGTTTAGCAGCATTTTCTTTTCCCACAATGTATTCAAAAGGCTTCTTCCTCGGGATAGTTAGAACTTGCCATTGTGTTATAAGGTGTTAATAAAATCTTCACAACTTTCGAAAATCAGTTAACAGTGCATGCAGGAAAGTCCATGATTTCACAGAATCCCTGCTGCTTGTGCACCCGGATCTTGAGCCAAGCTTTTATTAACCCTTTACCACGCAATCTTAACTTCTAACAATCCCAAGAAAGAGGCCTTTTAAAAACATTGTGGGACAAGAAGAAAATGCTGGTAAGCAGCATTTTCTCTTTTTTCCCACAATGTTTTTAACCCTGTGAAGAAAACTTGCACATTTTTAGCCACATTTAATTTGGTGTCTGCATGTGCTTTGGGTTTGGACAGGTCTAAAATTTGTCATGCATTTGAAGGTTAACTCTTTACCGTACAGTTCCAACTTCGCAACTGACGAAGAAGCCTGTAGAAAACATTGTGAGAAAAGGAGAAAATGCTGGTAACAAGCATTTTCTCCTTTTCCTACAATGTTTTCTGTTCTATCAAGGAAAAATTTTGTCATTTTTGCCACTTTTTATTTGTTGTCTGCAGTTGCTTCAAATTTGAACAAGTCCAAACTTCTGTCATTTGGTATTGAGTTAAAAGCATCTTCAGTTGTGCTTGGCACCCTAAGGGTCATGTATTTTTAGCATCAAGTCATAATGTTATGATGAGGGTACTAGGCACAATTTCTCAACCCCCCCCCCCCCCCCCCCCCCAATTGCAATAATCTTGTAATGATCACATATACATCACAGCACTTTTTGAAAAAAAAAAATCAGACTGGTGTCTATCGGATTAAACCATAGCACTTTTATAAAAATTTCATCAGAGTGTTTGTCTTTAAGAAAAGAAGCATACATATTACAGACAAAAAATGGGCTATGACCTGCTTTTTTAGTTTTCTGTAGCGGTGTAGCACTTATCCTAGATTTAATTGCTTATGCAGATAGTGTAGGTCAAGATCAGAATGTGCCGTCTGACCTTTAATCTACACTGTCTTCTGTTTAGCAAGACATTCTGACAAAAACAGCCTCCAAATGGCAATATATGTTAGTAGTTACTGAGAATGTCTATTACATTAATTTTATTGACTACTGCAAGTGATTTTTACCCTTAGCTAGCAAAAATGAGTATATATACTCCCATTTTTGCTAGCCAAGGGTGACAATCACTAACTTGCTCTATTCACCCTTGGCTGATCAAGTTGAAATTTGTTATCCCTGCGAGAAACTGCTTACTCCGTTTTGATACTTATCACCCCTTGAATTTCATCACAAACGCCTATTAAACATTGCCTTTTTTGGTTATCTCTACACACATATTCCATCATCTGGTGTTGAAATGTATCCTAGAACTTAATGTAACTGACTTGTCACAGTGAATGTTGAAGCAAATATTGTTTGTGTTTATTTTTTGGTAATAATTCCCTGTATATCCTACAACAGACAAATCATATACATACATATATAAATAATATTATGAAAAAACGTTATTTGAGAAGCCTGTTTCAATCTAAAATGATTGCTAAACCGTTTACCAAACAACTGAGCAACCCTGAGGAAGAAGGCTTCCAAAAGCAGTGTTGGAAAAGAAGAAAATTCTTGTAACCAGTATTTTCTTCTCTTCCCATGGTGTTTTCTATCCTTTCTATGACAAATTTCATTTTTTGAATAACACTTGTTGTCTGCAAATGCATTCAATTTGGACAAGGCTGAAATTCTGCTCTCTGGTAAAGAGTTAAGGTCATTGAAAACACTGTAAGAAAAGGAGAAAATTCTGGTGGCTAGCATTTTCTCTTTTTCCCAAAATGTTTTATACCCTTTCAAATGCATATTCCATTATTTGAGCAACATTTGTTTTGTCTGCATAGGTTTTCAATATGGAAAATCTAATATGTTGCCATTTGACAACACAGTCCTTAATTTTAACTATCCTGGGAAATAAGGCTTTTGAAAACATTGTGGGAAAAGGAGAAAATGCTGGTTAACAGCATTTTCTCCTTTTCCCACAATGTTTTCTACCCTTCAAAAATCAAATTTTGATTATTGACACATATTTATATTATTGTTTGCAAATGCTTTCAAATTGGGCCGGTCCAAAGTTTTGCTGTTTGGTAAAGTGTTAAGAGTTTAGCAACATTCCATGACTTGGACAATATCTCATGGCATTTTGTCTTTATTATTCTAGTTACTTGATCTTACTTTTGATAACTGACTTTTCATACCCATTGTGTCAAAGAATTGCTTGTTACCAGCAGCTCCTATTTTCGCCACAATGATTGATAGAAGCTTAATCTCATTTCATTTCCCTTTTTTGTATTGATTTTTTTTTAAGTTTTAAACCTTTACCATACAAAGAGAGTTTAGATTCATCCAAAGCGAGAGCTTTCACATGTGACCAATTGGCTCTTATGGTAACATTTGCCTGTGAAAGGGAGGAAACCATTGTGGAAAAAGGAGTAAATAGTGGTTACCAGCATTTTTTCCATTTCAAACAATGTTTTTGAAAAGCCTTCTAACCAAGGGTTGTTAAAATTTGGAATTGTGTGATAATTAGTTGAGGTGAAAATGGAGGTGCTAGCTTGGTTGCTATCTAATGTCGGTCAGTTTTAGTTGTATAAATAATCAGTTACTAGGTAAATTCATATTTGTTGATAGTACTGTATGTTTCCTGTAAATTGTAGTGATAGTTTCAAATTATTTAAACAAACATTGAAATGTCTCTGAAACTTGCTCCATAACTCTTTGCCACACAATCCACACTATTTAAGACCTTGAAAAAAAGAAGACTTTTGAAAACTTTGTGGGAAAAGGAGAAAATGCTGGTAACCAGCATTTTCTCCTTTTCCCACAATGTTTTCTACCACTTTGAATATGCAAATGCTTTTGGTTTTCACAAGTGTAACATTTTGCCATGTGGTGAAGGGTTAAAGTAGCTTAAAAGTCAACTGTTACTCGTATCAGATTTTAGTAAATTTTAAAAGGTGAAATACATGTGTGGCTATCGGATGAAGTTTCACACGACGGAAAAAAAAATCTGTATCTGCAGTGTCAAATAGTTACAATTACGGTATGATGATGTATTTCACGTGCAGAATTGACTAGTCATATTTTTCATCTAGCTTCATAAAAAAATGAAGTCAATACTAAATAACCCACTATTTATTTCATTTTCAAATTAAATGACTTTAATTGCAATATTTTGCTGTTGAAAGTTTAACTTATATTATAAAAGGAATATTGTGTTGCAGTAAATTTCCTGGTGATGATATTTGCTTCTTGCTGGGTAAAATAATTTTGATATCTCGCATGACCTTCGTTCTCATGTGATAGCAAATTTTCTCAGGCTGCTCGAAACAATTTTAAGAACCAGGAAAGTTTACAGCATAATATTCTGTATATATTTATCAGAATATAGTCTGTCATTCTTGTAGTTCAGTGCCAAGTATAGTCCCAGTTGGTTGGGAGGTTGCATAGATTTTTACTTGACAAACATGTGGCTTTGAATTTACAGTAATTTTTTGTGTTCATCTGTCATTTACAGATATTAAAACATGAATTTCCATAATGCTTGTATTTCTATTTCAGTAATCCCATGAAATATCATCTCACTTGACTATAAACAACCTATGCCTTGCATATTAACTCTTTACCGGAGGTTAAAATTTTAGACTTGTTCTAATTGAAAGCATTTTCAGATGACAAAGTAAGTGTGACTCAAAAATTGACATTTGTTTAGGGAAGGGTAGAAAATATTTTGGGAGAAGGAGAAAACCCACAATGTTTTCGAAAGCCCTCTCTCCATGGGTTGTTAAAACTTGGGATTGTTGTTGGAAAGGGTTAATGCTGTACACAAAGGAAACAGTTGAAATACTTTTATGGGAAGGATATCACAGTAATTGAGGTCGCCGGAAACTCACTGCTATATTGCTGGAAAGTGATTTTGATATTAACCGATATATTGTTGAATAAACCCAACAGACTTTTTTATCGTAGAAATTCTACCCAAATAATTGCGATTTCATAGTTACTTTTGTCTACATTGAATCAGCAAAGCGTACAGTGTAGATCAAAGATCAGGCTGCATGTTTTATGCAGCCTGATTTTGATCTACACTGGCCGCAAAGGCAATTATAGTAGTGAAAGATGCTTTAAGGGTTAAGATTACAGTGCAATGTTTCAATAGACAAGAAAAATATGAAGTAAGTACATGTGTGTAAGCATTGAGCCTAGCCCTGGTAGCTCAGTTGGTAGCATACAGGACTTCAGAACAGGGGGTTCCATCCCCAGCCCGGCAAATTTCTTTTTTTAGGATTGATGATAGTTATGTGATAGGACTCATTCTTCTCTCTCACCACTGACCATAGTAGTTATTTCGGAAAGAAGCCAGTGCCTTGTAGAGAATATTGTGCAGAGTACTGGTAAAAGAAACTCCAGGAAAGCATGGATAGATGCACAGGCTGCCGTAATTGAATTGATGCTGAAAACAGGTTCAACACCATACAATCAATCAGAGCGTAAGTATTGAATGTTGAACTCTACCACACAGTAAAATTTTAGACTTGTCCAGATTGAAAAACATCTGTAGATGACAAAGAAAATGCAGCACAGGTGGTGATAATTCTCTTTGAAATGGTAGAAAACACTGAAAAAAGGAGAAAATGCTGGTTGCTGAAAAAACAAAAGGGCCCTGAAGTCGCTCACCTGACCCTTTTGACCAAGCATGACCCATTTCCAATCCCTTTCAAATATTATGACAAAGTGACAACAGAACTCAATGAGCATTGGACTGAGAATTAGGCCTTTACTGTACACAAGCTTTTTCTAGAATTTGTCTGAGACCATTTTTTTAAGCCCAACATAGCCCGTTTTTCAACTTGTTTTAGATATTATCAAAATAAACATTCTGACCAAGTTTCCTAAGTATTGGACAGAAAATGTGGCCTCTAAAGTGTACACAAGGTTTTTCTAAAATTTGACCTAGTGACCTAATTAATGATCCCACATGAACCATCTTTGCACTCATTTGAGATACAAGTAGACAAATATTCTGGCCAAGTATTGTAAGTATTGGACTAGAAATGTGGTCTCTAGAGCGCAAACAGAGTACAGTTTTTAAAGGATTTAACCCATTGACCTAGTGTTTGACCCTACACGACCAATTTCCAAACTTGTACAAATTGTCGACAAGGCAAAAATTCTGACCAATTTTCAAGAGTATCTGACAGAAAATGTGGCCTCTAGAGTGTATGTATGGTTTTTCAAAGTTTTGACCCTGTGACCTAGTTTTTGGCCCAAGGTGACCCATTTTCACACATGTCCAAGATATCATCAAGACAAAAATTTTTGACAAAGTTTCATAAGTATCAGACCATAACTATGGCCATTAGAGTGTACACGAAGTTTTTCAAAGATTAGACCCAGTGACCTAGTTTAAGACCAAACATGACCCATTTTTGAACTCCACCAAGATAACACAACATTGTGGGAAAAAAGGAGAAAATGCTGATTATCAGGTTTTTTGGTCAAGAATCAATGTGTATAGAAGCAGCATTGCTGGTATTGCTTCATCACCTATTGCACTTTCTTGCTAATGAATGTGAACAACCAATATAAATATACCTTTACTGCAAAATCCAGTTTTAACAACCCTGAGGAAGAGGACTTATGAAAACAATGTGAGAAAGGAGAAAATGCTGGTAACCAGCATTTTCTCCATTTCCCACATTGTTTTCTACCCTTTGAAAGACAACTCCCTCTGTTTGAGCCACATTTCATTTTCAGCTCCACTGGCCGAAGGCCAGCGGGCTTATGTCATGGCCCGTTGTCCGTCTGTGCGTTAACTTTTATTTCAAACATCTTCTTCTCTGAAACTACCCATCCAATTTTGATGAAACTTCACAGAAATGATCCTGCCATGGTCCTCTTCAGAATTTCTTGAAAGAATTTGATTCCTTCAAAAACTCTGGTTGCCATGGCAACAAAACTTAAAAATATTGGAAATCTTTGAAAATCTTCTTGTCTGAAACCATAAGGCCTAGGGCTACCAAATTTGGTACGTAGCTTTGTCTAGTGGGCCTCTATCAAGTTTCTTGAAATTATAGCCCTGGGGTCAAATTTGACCCCGCCCCGGGGGTCACAAGTTTTACATGGGCTTATTCAGGGAAAACTTTAGAAATCTCCCTGTACCTAGCCATAAGGCCTAGGGCTAGCAAATTTTGCATGTGGCTTTATCTAGTGGGCCTCTACCAAGAGTGCCCAAATTATAGCCCTTGGGTCAAATTTGACCCCACCCCGGGGGTCACAAGTTTTACATGGGCTTATTCAGGGAAAACTTTAGAAATCTCCCTGTACCTAGCCGTAAGGCCTAGGGCTACCAAATTTTGCATGTGGCTTTATCTAGTGGGTCTCTACCAAGAGTGCCCAAATTATAGCCCTGGGGTCAAAATTGGCCCTGCCCCGGGGGTCACAAGTTTTACATGGGCTTATATAGAGAAAACTTAAGAAATCTTCCTGTACTTACTCATAAAGCGTAGGCCTACCAAATTTCGCATGTAGCTATATCTAGAGGCCCTTCACCAAGAGTGCGTAAATTATAGCCCTAGGGGGGAATTTGATTCACCCCGAGGGGTCAGAAGTTTTACATGGGCTTATATAGTGAAATCTTTAGAAATCTTCTTGTTACTAACCATATGAACTAGGGCTACCAATTTTAGTCCTGTCTCAGGGGTCTTATGTTCAAAACCAATTGGCCAAGTATTGTAATGTTTGGCATGTAGTGATTTTACGTACTAGCCAGTGGAGCGATACAGGGCCATCATGGCCCTCTTGTTGCATTTGGACAAGTCTGAAATTTTGTTGTTTGGTGAAGAGTTAAACATCAACTTAACTTGTTTGTCTGTCTGCAGTCCAGCTGTTCCGAGCTTTACTGTCATTGGACTCTGCCATTGTAAACTATAGTTGTGCAATACAGCATATTCAGATGTCTGCTTAAAGTGTTCAAGAATGACCTCCCTTTGAACTTACAATGCACACAACCTCTGAACATTTGCCTTCTGTATTAAAGCATTTGCTAGACTTATTAATCCTTTACCACACAATCCTGACTTTTTAGCAACCCCGAGGATGACAGCTTTTGAAAACTGTGTGAGAAAAGGAGAAAATGCTGGTAACCAGCATTTTCTCTTTTACCCACAATGTTTTCTATGCTTCCAAAAACAATTCTCAATTTTTGAGTCACAGTTAATTTATCGGCTAAACTTTTTGAATTCGAACATGTCTAAAATTTTGTCATTTTGATAAAGGGTTAAGTCACTTGCAATGAGAGTTCTAGTTTTCCACTGTCAAAAACCAACCATAATTGTTGCATTGACTTTATTCATATGCCCCGCAAAACATCTTGGGAAGAGCTGTGATTTGAACTGGCAGGCCTTGAATAAATCGATGTGTGTATGTGCACTATATGATTATGGGGGACTTAAATAAGATTTAAAACGCAAAAGGTTAACCACATTAACTTCTTTTTTCTTGCATAATCTAATTCCCGTATCAAACAAAACAAAAATGCATCATATAATATTTCAATATCCTGACAAGAAAGCGTGTAGCAAGACTATGTCTTAATGTCTTATACAACGCACCAAATAACCAAGTTTACGATGTATATTTTCAAACAATGTGAATCATATTTTTATGACAATGCCTTCAAACTTTTAACTCTTAATACAACCAAAATATAGACTTGTCAAAATTTAAAGCATTTGCAGACACAAATTTAAATGAAGCTCAAATGATGGAATTTGTCTTTGATAGGGTAGAAGAGATTGTGGGAAAAGGAGAAAATGCTGGTTACTAGCATTTTCTCCTTCTCCCACAATGTTGATCCCCTCTAAAAGCAAATTTCAGTTTCTGAGTCATGTTTGATTTGTTGTCTGTAAATGCTTTCAATTTGGACCAGTCTAAAACTTTTTTGTCAGGCAAAGAGTTCAACCTTACCTTGTGTTTACCATGCTAATTTCTACAAACATGTTTTTAAATGTCTGCTACAAATTTCCTCCAGAAAGCAATAATTTGACCTTTAGTATGCCAAGGACAACTTACAGTGTAGATCAAGGTCACAGTACCCAGAGGACCAGTCTGATTTTGGATCTACACAAAATACTCTGATCATAACAGCCACGACATTGCAACAGTTATGTCTGTTTTCCTATCAAGTTTGAAATATCCATTAATTTTTCATCTATTTGGCAAACCAAGCTTTGATAAACTGCGTGCAGAGATGAAGTAATTCTACCCTTTACCACACAATTCTGATTCTTAAAGATACTGAGGTAGAAGACCTTTGAAAACATTGTAGGAAAAGAAGAAAATGCTGGCTGGTAACCAGCATTTTCTTCTTTTCCAACAGTGTTTTCTACCGTTTGAAAGACAAATTTCATATTTTGAGTAACATGTGATTTGTCATCTGCAAATGCTTGCAATTTGGATCAGTCAAAGTTTTGCCATTTGGTACAGAGTTAAGTCAAAGGAGATAGTATTTTGTTTGTTAGAAAAAAATAACCAGAGCCACCTTGAATATTACCTACTGATGCCGGACCTTCAATGTGAAACAATCAAAAAAGTATTACAATCTAGACATTGTCAGTACAAAATCTTCTTTACCACTCAAAAAATTTCAGACCTGTCCAAATTGAAAGCTATTGCAGCAAATACAATTACGTCAATATGGCTCAAGTGGGAAAATGCAGGTTACCAGCACTTTCTCCTTTTCCAAAGATGTTTTCAAAAGCTACTTTCCTGGAGATTCTTAATCGTGGAGTTTTGGAAAGGCTGGATGAATAGAATTGGCATGCCTTGACTTTTTCATACATTTTTTTTTTCTCTAGTCATATACATTCCAAAAAGCAGTCACACTCCGAATGAAGAATGGAGAATCAATAAGAACACTAAGAAAAATAGTAATGCCTCTGATTTTGAAAAAAAAAAAAGCAGCTTTTCACACTTTTTATTACATTTTTGTAATAAAATGCTAATTTAATCTGCATCCAAAAAACTAAATATAATACTCTAGTGTTTTGTTAGCTTGGGCTGTCAGGGTCATATGGTTTTATAAGATTTTGTGAAAAGTTTTTAATTCTATCTACTCCTCGCACTTCATCTTCCAACAGTGGTAACTTTGTGACATGGAAATCTTCATACAAATCTGCTATCTGAAAGTTAAAACAAAGATTTCGATTATGAGAAAAGTTTTTCTATAGAGTTCTTTATTCCTTTATCAAAGAATAACTTTTCTCCTTTTGTATGTACATGTATTTTCTACTACCTCATAGAAAACTTGAGCTGTCACTGAATGTGACTTAATACCCCCGCCAGTGCTTTGACAGAAAAAAGTGTCAAGTTCAAGGGGAGAAAATTCCTCAACCAGGAGGAGCTGACACTTGAAAATTGCGTCTTGCAAATCTTCAATATATGATCAATTGAAGGAAAACTGTAGGAAGAGTTTGCGACACAAAAATACTAGTATTTTGTACACAGATGGACACACGGACAGACAGGCTGATTCCAGTATACCCCCAAAAACATTCGTTTTGCAGGGGGTATAAATATTGGTAGGAAATGTGGGAGGTTTGTAAATGGTAGAAAAAATATCTGCTGTTGATGGTGAACCTGTGTCAACTATCAATTATATCTTATTACGAAATGACAAAATTTAAGACTCAGCTAAATTGAAAGCATTTACAGAAAACAAATGTTTCTGAAATGATGAAATTTCTCTATAAAAGGGTAGAAAATACTGTGGTAAAAGAAGAAAATGCTGGTGATCAGCATTTTCTTCTTTTCCCACCATGTTTTGAAAAGGCAGTTGAAACCCTGGTAGGGCAGTCTGTAGGGTACAGGAGTTGAAACATGGGGTTGCTGGTTCCAATCCCAAGCTTGGCCAATTTCTTTACTAGGATTGATGACAGTGACTATGACAGCATTCATTCCTCTCCGGCCACTGATCCATGTTTCGATCATGGTCATGTGGAAAAGCACCAAGTAGCCTGGGAAGAATACTGTGAAAAGTACTGGTAAAAAGAAACACAAAAAAGCCTGGATAGGAGTACTGGCAGCTGCAATATAACTGAAATGATATTGAAAACGGTATTAAACAATCAATCCAATCAATCAACCAATCCAATAAATCAATCTACCAACCAACCAACCAAGCGACTCATTGATCAATCAATCAATCAATCTGACAACCAACCAAGCAACTGATCAATCAATCAATCACATAGTTTTTGGTAAAAGTGTTGAATCTTTAATCCAGAAATCATTCAAACAACCTAACTATTAAGAGTAAAATACAACAAATAAGCACAAAACAGTGACAAACCTGATCCAGATATTTTGACTGTATTTTATGTCTGGCTGCACAAAGTTTACAAGGTTTATCTCCCTTAGCCAGGAAATGTAACTGGTTTACAACAATATTGTGAGTATCTATACCAAACTGAGTCAGCTGTTGTACTAAACGTTCTGTCTCATATAACGACAAAAACTCCGCTATACATACACATACAAAAGTGGTTTGGTCCTGAAAAAGAGGGCACATTTTAGTTCACTACTTCTTGTGGATAATGCTTTACATCTTACATCAGGAAAATTTCAAAATTTAGGCCAAGGAGAGACTGCTTGTAATGAGTAATACTTGTATAAGCTTTTCTTTATACTGTATTCATATATTAACTCCTTACGGAACTACAGAATTTTAAACTCCTCCAAAATTAAAGCATTTGCAGACGGCAAATCATAATATTGTTCAAATGAGCGAATTTGTTTCTAAAAGGTTAGAAAATATTGCGGAGACAGAAGAACAATCTAGGTACTGAAATTACAGTCGGAGAAGAAAGTACAGAATTGTTTGGTAAATGTTAATCCCTTAACCGTACAATGCCGACTTTTTAAACAACCCTGGCGAAAAAGCCTTCAAAAACATTGAGGGAAAAGGAGAAAATGCTGGTCACCAGCATTTTCTTCTTTTCCCACAATGTTTTCTACCCTATCAAAGAAAATTGCACCATTTGAGCCACACTGAAATTGTTGTCTGTATACGCTTTCAATTTGGACAAGGCTAAAATTTTGTCTGGTATAGGGTTAAACTAAAATCTAAGTTCATGTCGATAATACATAATTTACAAAGGTATTTTCAAGTCAGCCTTTAGTAGAGTTGTTTCAGAAGGTAGATCCAATGAGTTAGGGTAATCCATGCATCAATAAATCACGATCATGATCCATCAGGCGGTCATTAAGATTTGGTACAGATGCAAGCATTCAATGAACTGGATATATGCCCCGAGTCATTGAATCCTTGCATCTGCACTGATACCTAACTGACAATATGGAGGTTCATGATCATAATTTCATGATAGATGGGTTAACTTAGTAAGATAATTGTTATGACTGTATATGCTTTTTATATTTCCAAACCATTTTGGATACTGTATCAATTCTAAATTGCACGACTAACCATCAAAATGACAGAGAATTCCTGTAAACAATGGCTAGCCTTGGAATGTAGTATAATTGCAGACTATGGACCTTAGTTTTGCTTTAAAATACTTGACCTATAGCTACCTCTTGAAGCTTTTGCACCCAAGAAGGAAGCTTTCCCTTAAATGTGCTGTCTGATTTTTTATCTACACTGTCTACTTTGCTGAGACATTCTGAATAAGAACAACCTTGAAACTGTATATCTTGATTGAAAATGTCTGCTGGGTTTATGTAGTGGGTTGACATTTCAAGTCTGGTTTCACAACCCTGGTTAGGACAGAAGTCAATTTCATCTGTATCATTAACAGGCCATTTCAAGTTTTTGATGCTGTTACCAAAATTTAGATTAACCCTTTCCTTACTGTAGACTACACCAAAGGTTTTTGTGGACAGTGTAGATCAAGATCAGACTGCACAGAACGTGCAGTCTGATCTTTGATCTACACTGTCCACTGCTTTAATTTTTATTATATGGCCAACGTTTCTCTATATCTTGCAGTGCAACAATATTATTTTGTAACCATTTAAAATACATGTAGTGTATTTTCATTTATTTGGTAGGGAAAGAGTCAAGAAAGAAAGGAAAACAGAATAAACATGTAGGAAGTGTAAATGTTTATGAACACCTTACAGCATTTTTAAACTGTTCATTGACTTGTCTGATAGTTGTCATCATGTCATCCAGTTTCCCCGACATCTCGTCAGCGTTCATGTCCTGCATGCCCATCATACCTGCCATCTAGTAAATAAAAAAGGCATAAAATCTGAATAGCCATCTTAAACTCATTTCTTATTATCTAATACAAGAGTAAGCCTCTGATTTGCTAGGACAGAACATTTGAAAGTTTGTCTTAATTTGAACAAGTTTGAAATTTTGTCTTAACTCTTTCACAAACCACACATTTTAGTCTAAAAACATCTGCATAGGACAACTTTGGAATAAATACAAATGAGCTTTAGTCTCTGATGCGACAGATAAATGGAGATCTCCAAATTCCCAAAATGTTTCCAAAAGTTTTCTCCCTCAGGTTATTAAAACTCTGCATTGTTTGATATTGGGTTAGGGGAAAGAGTTACCGGTACATACTTTCCTGATCTAATATATGAACCTCTCTTTTAGTCCCAAGACCCTGAGATATATATCAGGGAAGAAATACAAGAATTTTATGAAAGTTGTACATTCTACTCATTTAAAAATGGGAATTTAGCTCCTTACCAAATGACTAAATTTGAAACCTATCCAAATCATTAAAATTTAAGACTTGCCAGAATCAACAGTATTTGCAGAAGACAAATTAAATCCTGCTCCAATGATAGGAATAGGTATTGAAAGGATAGAAACAGTGAAAGAACTGGGAAAAAATGCTGGTTACCAGCAATTTCTCCTTTTCCCACAATTTATTCAAAAGCTCTATTCCTCAGGGTCAGTAAAGCTAAACCACATATTTTATTTACACATATGTGTTCTTTTTAAAATTAATTTCTCAATATAATATCAGTAACATACTTATATGAAAACTGCATTAAATTACCTGTGAAATAAATGGACCGACTTGGTTTTTCAGTCGTAGAAGCTTTCCAAGACCTTTCTCTGCAACACTTGGGAATGAAAGAAGTCGAAGTGTATGGCCTGTTGGAGCCGTGTCAAATACAACCACAGAAAAGTTCATATTTCTTACCAATCTGCAAAAGTGACAAAACATGAAATTAAAAAAGAAAAAAAAAATCCCAGTCAAAGACATATGGAATATTATGTTGTAGTAACTTTTCTGGTGTTTGTATTTAATTCGAGCAGCGTGAGAAAATTTGATATTGCGAGAAACCTTCGGTCTCGTGCGATATCAAAATTTTCATACGTTGCAAGAAGTAAATATAAGCACTAGGAAGGTTACTACAACATAAGATTCCTTTCATTATATACCTACAACTTCCAATGACAACATTTTGCAATTCCTGACATTTGATTAGAAATGGTAAACAAAATGAGAAAATCAATAGCATAGAAGGTAGTAACTCTGTTTTGATGAATGGCGGATTGAAATTACAGCGTAACATGTTGACTAATCAAATCACAAATCAATGCATGCATAGTCCATGTGCGAGATACGTCATCATACCATATTTAGTACCATATTTCACAGTGTGCAGATACTGATTTTTTGTCTGTCTTGTGTGCTACTTTATCCAATTGCTATGCATCTATTTGAGCAGGAAAATTTACTAGTATATAATAAATTGAAATACTGTATTTTCAAAAACTTGTTTACTACAAAATTGCTTATACAACAGGCTTTTTCTAAACTAAGTAAATTGCACTCTCTCTGCATTTCTACCATTGTCTTTTGTCTCTGAAAAATACATAATCTTGCCTATACCTTGCAGAGATTTAAAAATATGATTCATGGGTTTGACCTTTTACTACACAACAACAATTTAGCCATGTTAAAAGCATTTGCAGATCACAAATTCATTGTGGCTCAAACAATGAAATACGCCCTTGAAAGGACAGAAAACATAGTAGGAAATGGAGAAAATGCTGATTACCCACTATGTTTTCAAAATTTTCTTTCTCAGGGCCATTAAGACTCAGAACAGAAAGGAGGGGTATTTAGATATTTAAACAAAACTTTAAATTACAATAATCAAATTCTTATCTTTATCATTTATTAACTCTTTACCAAGCAACAAAATTTTGAACTCAACCAAATTGAAAGCATTTGCAGGAGACACATTAAATGTAGCTCAAAGGAGGATTTCTGTCTTGGATAGGGTAGAAAACATTGTAGGAAAAAGAGAAAATGCTGGTTACCAGCATTTTCTCCTTTTCTCACAATGTTTTCAAAAGGCCTTCTTTCTCAGGGTCGTTAAAACTCGGGATTGTTGGTAAAGAGTTAAGTCAAATAACAAAAGCTACCTTCCATACACTTCTGAACAACAGATATTGTTTTCAGAGATGTATGGAGTGCATGCATAAGCTTTAACACTTTACCAGACAACAAAATTTCAGACCTATCCAAATTGAAAGCATTTGCAGACAACAAATAATATATCGCTCAAATGGTTGGATATGTCTTTGAAAAGGATGAAAACATTGTGGGAAAATTAAGAAATACTGGTTATCATCATTTTCTCTTTTTTGAGCAATGTTTTCAAAAGCTTTGTATTGTTAAAATGTGGCCGCTTTTTGAGCTTAAGATTACTAAATTCTGATAAAAATCTTACTTCATGACTTCAGCAAAGCTCATGGCTTCATCAATTCCTGGAAATGCTCCAAGCAACTCTTGTGCCATCTGCTTTCCTAGACTCATCATATCTGTGTGTAAAAAAAAATCAACAGTCTTTAATGCTTTACTAAGCATACCCAAGTTTGTACCACCCTGAAAAAGAAAGGTTTTAAAACAATTGTGGGAAAGTAGAAAATGCTGCTAACAATCCTATGTTAATGTGACCCCGAAGGAGAGAGCTTTAAACACCAAAGTGGGGAAAGGAGAAAATGCTGATAGCCAGTTTTCTCACAATGTTTCTGCCATTTCAAAGACATAGCTGTTGAATGCTTAAGAAAATATTGTTGAAAAAAAAAAAAAAAAAACTGTCTCCTTTTCGATCAGTGTTTTCCATACTGTTGATTAAGATTTTCCTTTGCTTCTCATGTATAGTTTCTAGTAAGTCTGAAAATAGTCATGAAGGCATAGGTTGAGACTAACAGCTTTCCTATAACACCCACACCTTATTTCCTTTTTGGTTCCTTATTAAAAAACCCATTCTCAAAGGTTTTGTGGTAAAAATAATGAAGAAATTTGAAATCTGTTAGAAGACAATCCTTAGTTTTAAAGACCCTGAGATAGAATGCTTTTAAAAACATTGTGGAAAATAAAGAAAATGCTAGTTGTCTACCTATTCAAAAAGTCAGAAATTGTTGTTTGAAAAACATGTGAACTGTCATCTGTGACTTTTTTTCAATATGGATGAGTCCTAAAATTTTGCTGTGTGTAAAGAGTTATTGTATGGTCAACAGTCAACTGTATTCAAATTTTCTGTACCATACCTTGTTCAAAATACTCATCTGGCAAGTCAGCTACGCCAAGGTTTGGATCTATCTCCTGAAATACATGTGACGCAGAGATAGACATGAGCAGGTCCTGTGTATCTTTCTCTCAAAGCACTATCTGATCTTGGTAATCTATATTGTAGATAGTTGTTGGGTACAATTTCATGGAGGAATGCCTACTCATAACTCCAGGGGTCAAATATTAAGCAGTCATCCCTAAATTATCCTCTGCTACAATATAAGCCATGCTCTGGCAATAAGGGGTTTAATCCACCTCCATGATGCATTACACCAAATAAGTCATCACATAATTATGGATCCATAAAATCCACCAAAAACCGACTGAATCATGAGGTAGACTGGTCCTCTGACATGCAGAAAACTAACAAATAGCAAAAAGTTTCGACCAGGTCAGCCTGGTGGGACTGCACAGGCTGATTCGGCTGATATGATATGTTTAGCAGATTTAGTTTTGTTGACCATTCACAAGAAAACCTTTTCAGTCTTAACTTTTTATCCAACAATTCCCATCTTTAATGCCTCTGGGAACACCTCCTTTAGTAAACATTGTGTAAAAAGGAGAGAATGCTTGTTACTGTTTTCTACAACATCAAAGACAAAACCTATCATCTGAGACATATTTAGTTTGCTGTCTGCAGACGCTATTAATTTAAATTTTAGGCAAGTCTAAAATTTTGTCATCTGGTGAAGAGTTTTAGGAGCCTGAACAGTAAAGTCATCAAAGCTGATTGACTTAAATTCATTTGAGCCACGCTCTGTGAAAAGGGGGCTTAATGAATCTCCATATTACATTGCACCAAGCAAGACATCACATGATAACGGATCCATAGAATCCATTTTATCTAAAAAAAAAAAAAACCCAACTGAATCATGAGGTAGAATGGTCCCTTCACATGCAAAAAATTGACCGATATCAAAAAGTTTCCACCCATGTCAGCCTGCGCATACTGCACAGGCTGACATGGGTTGATACTTTTTGCATATGCATTAAGCCCCCTTTTCACAGAGTATGGCTCATTTATATCAGCTACTCAAAATTGAGCTAAATTCATTTAACAGATACTCAAACTGTGTTCATAGTACATGTACTTTATTTTGCAGTATCTCAAGCTTGCTTTTCATGTTGTTTATATTCACAACAGCAAAAGCAGCAAATCTCTACTCTGTAATCCCACAACAAAATCATCAAAATTGATATTTGAATAACCACTATAGAAGACTTAAAAATACTGAGGAACAAGGAAGTACTGCTGGTAACCAGCACTTTCTTCTTTTCCCAAAATGATTTCTACCTTTTCAGACGAATTACATCACCTGAGCCAAATCTAATTTGTACAAATATCTTCAATATTGATGGGTCTAAAATTTTGTTTTTTGATAGAGAACTGTATTTTCTACAATAAACCGTATTAAATGACTCAGCAGTCAAGGTATATAATTTGTGCTCAGGCCATGCTGGTTTGATCCCCATCATTGGCATAAATTATTTCTGAGCATCTATGGCAAGGTGCTGCACAGCGCAAGCCTAGTATTGGTAAAATCCAGGAAATATATCAACTCACTGAGCACCTTACATGACTCTAAGTGCCTTTGCGGCAAGTGCATATCAAGATCAAACTACACAGAATGTGCTGTCTGATCTATGGTTCACACTATTCCCTTTGCCATGACATTCTGGACATGAACATCCTTGAGATTGAAATTATTTGGGTCTTATTTCTGGACTGAAAATGTCACTTGGGTTTGTTCAGGGCTCTAAGGTTTAAAAACTGAG
Source organism: Hippopus hippopus (assembly GCA_946811185.2). NCBI lineage: Eukaryota > Metazoa > Mollusca > Bivalvia > Cardiida > Cardiidae > Hippopus > Hippopus hippopus. The sequence goes on from OX328099.1 coordinate 10,633,824, forward strand.
CAAAATGGCTTGAGAGCTGGGTATGTAACAAATTGAACATGACTCTTTGTAAAGTCTATATACTGATGATTTCCTAAAGTTTCTTTTAGCCTGTACTTTGCACAGTATTCTTTCCAAGCTACATGCTGCTTTCAGTGAGAGGGCAATCCTGTTGCAATGACGATCATCAATCCTACCAGAGAAATTTTCCAAGCTGGGGGTCCAGACCAGCAACACCCTGGTTTTAAGTCCTATATGTAGCCAAATGAGCAACAAGACTCAGCACACTATTCAAAGAAACAAAATAAACATACCTCTGCTAAAGACAAAGGTCCTGTTAATTGATCCAAGTTGCTGTTGTTTTTCATTTCGTACTTTCAAAAGAGATTTTCACAACTTCTTGAGCATAACATATGAAAAGACTCTATTTACTGGCTACTATTTTTTTTTTACTCAAATTATGATTCCACCCTTTATGAAACAATTCTGACTTTTAATGACTATGAGGAACACAGCTTTTGAAAACATTGTGGTGTAAAGGAGACAATACTGGTTTCCTAAGTTAAAACAATTCTTCCCTCTTGAAATCAAGCTAGCTGAATGATGAAACATTTATCTACTAGGTCTGGATAAACAGTTCTTACCATGGCGTAAAGATTTGTGAAACCTTTAACGATTGTTGGCACCTTTGAAAACTTTTGATTAAAGGCATCTGAGATATTATGGGCTGGGTCAGTGGAAATGATCAGTACTGATTCCCGTACTTGAGCCAACAAAACAGACAAACTGCAGCTGAAATGAGTAAAAAAAAATCTTTTGCAATTAGGCATATTATACTGTTTCAGTTATAACTTTCTGCCAAACTATTCGCACATATTCAAATCAAGAGTTAATTTTGCTCATTGGCCGTGGGTTTGTACTCAACAGATTTGGGACTTCCTTTTGTGTCATGCTGTGTGATATCATCATCAATGTTTTAGTGACCATCCAGTTCGAAATAAAAATAAAATTAAAAGAGTGCATAACAAATGTAAAATCGTTGTATACAATAATAAAAAAACAACACAAGGTATAATATTCAACAAGAATAAATGGTGGGTGTAAAATGCAAAAGGACTCCTTTTCACAAAAAGGACCCAACTTGACTCCTTTTCATGAAAAGGACTTTAGATTTTATGAAAAGAAGTCAGCTCTTTTAACCAGTTGATTCCTTTTTGTAAAAAGGACTTTAGATTTTCAAAAAGGGAGTCAGCTCTTTTAACCAGTTGACTTCTTTTCGCGAAAAGGACTTTAGATTACATGAAAAGAACTCAGACTTTTTTGCAAAAAGAACTTAACATTCTGTAAAATAGAAAAATTCTAAAATTATGACTTCTGTTCATAACAAATCTTGTTTGTATGGTGTTTTCAACATCAGTTTAATTAAGTTATTACATGGCTGCAACTGCACATACAGGTCTATGCTTTCCCAGGGTTCCTTTTAACAGTACTTCACAAAATATTCTCACCAAGGCACTGGCTGCTTTTCTAGACAACCGTTATCGAGTCCTGTGCGCTACTGGGCTCAGCTTTACAAAAGGAACTGTTCACTCCTTGTGTACTTTAGGCTTACCCCTTTTGACTGAAATAAAGAGGAATCCTTTTCATAAAAGAACTCCTTTTTACAATAATGACTCCTTTTTTCAATAGTAATAAGAATGGAGGACTTTATCTAAAGTTCACGAAGAGGAGCTCTTTTCCTTTTCGTGATAAAGATATATTGCTTTCAAGAAAAAGACTTAAGATTTCACGAAAAGAATTCAAAGCATTATTCAAAACAGATGGAGGGATCAAGGCATTACTGTTTTACCAATTGTGATTTAATTTTGTTTTCAGATGATACTTTTTTGAAAAAATACAAAAAAATCCTTTCCTGAAGAGAAGTCCCAATTTGAAAGGGGTCTTTTTCCCTAGAATGTAAAGTCCTTTCATTAAGAGGACTTACTCCTTTTTGTTAAATTATCAAGCCCTTTTCGCAAAAAGGAGTTGTCTTCTCTGACTCCTTTTTGTAAAATATAAAGTCCTATTCGCAAAACGGGATCATCTTGATTCCTTTTCGCAAAAAGGAGTCGTTTTCTCTGACTCATTTTCGTGAAATGTAAAGTCTTTTTTGTGAAAAGGAGTCATCTTGATTCCTTTTCGTGACAGGAACTCCTTTTTGTGAACAGGACTCCTTTTCGCATTTTAGACGTATGGTGGCATTTTTCTGCTGCGAGTTAGCTATTGCGATAATTCAAGAGAACTATCTGATAAAACAAAGCTTCCTGGAAATATTATCTACATAATAAAAATTTTCATGATAAAAATATTGCAATAATTCTGTTATCATGATTTTTTTTGTGCTTTCATGCCCATAGCTGATATTCACAGTATCTATAATCAGATACGGTTTCGGAACATCTTCTACAACCTTATAAATTCTGCTTTTCCCAGAATGGTTTTAAAATTGTATGTAGGAGGCATTTTGAGTCATCTTTGTGATTTTTACAGACTTCTGTTCATTTTGAGTCTTGTCAAAAGTTACCAACTTAGTTACAGTTGTTAATGATTCGAATTTTTACTTACTGCAATCTTGTGAAGTCAAAACTACCAAGTTCATCCAAATAATAAATTTTATATTTACAGATATCGAGAAACAGACAGAACTATCATGATAATTTTATCTCGCCTGTCAGCTTTGTGCGCGACTGAGAAATTTTGGGTTAAAATACTAGGTTTATCGTGATATTTCTTTCAGGAAACTTTTCCCTATCTTGATAACATTTCCAGGAAGCTTTGTCGCGATAGTTTTCTAAAATTATCTTAATAGCTATCTTGTATCTCGCGGCAGAAATATGCCACCATATAGATACTCCAAGAATAAATACTAAAAAATTAACTATAACCCAAGACATGTACAACAATATTCTTGATGCTTAGCAAACTTTAAGTAGTATATTTCCATAACATTATTTGAATATACCAAAATGAAGGACTGGAAGGACAGAAGTATCTCAAGTTAAGGAAAACTGGTCAAGAAAATCATATAACGTGACAAGGAGGGAGCATATTGACTTGAATTGTTGGAAAAAAAAATTTTTTTTCATGACTTTTCGTTTTACACCCCCTGACGTAGATGAATAGGGTCTTAAGAGGTCGGTACCTTGTAGTAGTTTTACCAACACCACCCTTTCCACCAACAAATACCCATTTTAGTGATGTTTGGTCCAGTATATTTTGAACAGTCGGAGAGTATTCCACATCACCGGCTTCAGCCATCACGGTATACCGGATAATATTGGGTATGTTTCGCAGTACGGTATCATCCTGTCTAAGAGTGACATAGTCCGGGATCGACACTGAGAAGGAAACCTGCGCTGTTGAAAACAACTTTAGATGTAATTTTGCATCTTTGAAAGTTAACCGTGTCGATGTCAAAGTAGCAGTGTTGTATTTTATATTCCAGCTAGTCTATGCCAGTTTTTTAGAATTCTCAAATAGGTTTTGAAAAGATGAGTCATTGATCACCCTTTCTTTTCCAGTGTTTTCTGGTATGAATTAAAAATATAGGTCGGGTATACTCCCGATTCGGGGTCTAGCTCCGATGTTATATTTGTGATTGTTTCTCCGCTAGCGGAGAAACAATCACAAAAATAACATCGAAGCTAGACCCCGAATCGGGAGTAGGGTACGAATGACTGAATTTCTATTTTTATCACGTGCAGATTAGAAAGGTAAATCTTTGCACTAAGTATGGGACATTTGTCATCAGCCAATAAAAACGTCTTGTTTAACTCTTTACAAATCTGTTTAAGATATGCATTAGATCTTATTCATGTCATTATTAAAGAATAATGTAGGAAATGGCTTTTGAAAACATTATGGGAAAAGAAGAAAATTCTGAGTAATCAGCATTTTCTTCTTTTCCCACAATGTTTCCTACTCATTGAAAGACAACAGAGCTAACAAATTTGAATGTTTTCTGATGACTCACTTATGTGTTACAGATCTATGGTGTAAATGAGTTCCATTAGACCTGATCTTGATGCAGTCATTACAGATACTGAAAACACTTTGGTAAGATTTTTTTTTTTCTTACGCACATTTTATCTTTTACTGACTTATGGTATAGTTGATAAGTGATATTAATGCTCCTTCATGCTAATGACAATTTTAACCACAGACAAAGCATTTTTTTCTAAACTCATTACCACACAATCTAGAGTTTTAATGACCGTGAAAAAGAATGCTTTTGAAAATGTTTTCTCCTTTTCCAATAATGCTTTCACCCTGTCAAGTACAAATTTTATCCTTTAGCCACATTAAATCTGTTTTCTATAAATGCTTTTAATTTTGACCAGTTTAAAATTTTGTTGTTTGGTAAAGAGCTGGTTTACCCTTTACCAAATGACAAAATTTTAGACTTGTCGAAACTGAAAGCATTTGCAGACAGCAAATTAATAATGATTCAAAGAATAAGAATTTGTTTTGGGAAGGGTAGAAAACATTGTGAAAAAGGAGAAAATGCTGGTTACCAGCATTTCTCCTTTTCCCAAAGTGTTTTCAAATGCTTTCTTTCTCAGAGCCCCTTAAAAGTCAGGCATGTGCGGTAAAGGGTTAAAAGGATAAAAAAACATTGTGCAAAAAGGAGAAAATGCTGCTTACCAGTATTTTCTCCTTTTTTTTCCATAATGTTTTCAAATGTCTTCTTTCACAGGGTTCTTAAAAACATGTGATTCTCTGGTACAGAGTTAAGATACATGACACTCATTAGTGCATGTGTTTGAAGGCTCCAAAATGAGAATCAGCATCATTTCAGATTCGTTTAAATCGAAAGCATTTGCAGATGGCAGATTGACTGTGGCTTAGTTGATGAAATTTATCTTTGATAGGCTGGCAAATTTTGTTAGGAAAGGAGAAAATGCTGGTAACCAGCATCTTCTACTTTTCACATAATATTTTCAAAAGCCGTCTTTCTCAGGGTTATGAAAAAATGTGATAGTTTGATAAAGGGTTATAGACTGAATGTATGATTGCTTTTCTGTTTTTAATTCATGATCAGGTAATACGGTATTAGTTGAGGAGAATAACAACAACACAAATGACAGAGATTAAAGGGAGGACACTGGGGAAGATCTAGAATACATCAAAAGTAGTGAACAGATTTGTGAGTCGGAACCCTGTGATAACATGGAGGAGCATCCGGAAAACACAGAAAAAGTAGACAGTGATGTAAATGTTAGCATGGATGAGTTTCCACAGGTTGATGATAATAATTCGGACCATGATGCCTCACAACTCAGACTGGTAGATCTACCGTCTGAAATTCTTATACATATTGCATCATTTCTGGAGTCTCGTGTGATAATTGATGTACTGTCTCAAGTCTGTCAGATGCTCAGTGATTTGTTTAGTAGTGAAAGGTACTGGAAAACAAGGATCAGTTTGAGATGGCCTAAACCATATCCAATTGTAGAAAGTGAGTAGAGATTACTCAATAATGTTTATTTTTATTAAGTTTTCTCAGAAGCCTACCTGACTCATTTATCAGACAACAACATTTTAGTTTCGTCCATATTGAAAGCATTTGCAGACAATAAACTAAACTTAGCTCAAACAATGGAATTGTTCTTTCCATGGTAGGAAAAATTGTCATGTTTTTAAAAGCTTAATTTGTATGGGTCGTTAAAGCACTAGATCGTTTGATCAAGGGTTAAGGGGAGTTATCTTTAGCTTCACGGGGTAATTTGGAAGACTTTCACTATAATCGTTGTTGTTAAGTCACCATTACAGGTATCTTTTTGAGACAATTCTGTCTTCAAGATAGACTGTTCCATAGAAAGAATTTTGATTAAAAAAAAAAATGCCTTCCACAGATAACATTTTTGTTTTACAACAGAACACTTTCAAAATCAACCTAGCTTAGACAAAAATTTAATTGCTTGGTTTTGAATTTGTTTTTTTGGAAAAAGCTTTTGATTTTAGTAATATTCTTTACGCTACATGATTTGTAAGATTAAGTTAAATTTTTTTTAAGTATTCATCAGAAAATTCTACATATAGTTTGAAATTTATCTTACATATTACCATATAAACCTATTGTAAACATACTGGTAGGAAGTGCATGTACAAAAAATACATGTAAGGTAATGGGAACTGTATTCTTTGAATGATATCGAAATACTGTGGGAAAACAAGCAATTGCTTGTTTTTCCATGATGTTTTAACCCTTTACAAAACACTCCCCAGTTTTAACGACCTTGTGGAAAAGACCTTTTGAATACATTGTGGGAAAAGGGGAACATGGTGGTAATCAGTATTTTTTCTACAATGTTTTCTGCCCTTTCAAGGACAGTTTCTGTCATTAGAACCACATTTAGTTTGTAGGCTTCAAATGCATTCAATTTGGACACATCCAAAATTTTGTTGTCTGGGAAAGGGTTAAAAATTTCAAAAGCTGTCTACAAAAGGTTTGTAAATTCTTTATATTGTTATAAATCGGTAAACACTTTATGACAAATGATGACAAATTTTAGACTATCCAAATTAAAAGAAAAAGCAGACAACAAATCAAAGGTTCCTCAAGTGGTAGAATTTGTCTTTGAAAGGGTTGAAATTGTTGTTGGAGTAAGAGAAAATGCTGGTAATTAGCATTTTCTCCTTTTCCTGCAATGTTTTAAAAAACTTCTCTCTCAGGGTTGTTAAAACGGGTTAGTTTGATAAAGGGTTAAGTCATTTACATTAAGTTTATGACATGTAATATTTCAATTTTCACTAAATTAATCCTAATAGGGGAGGATTTTGATTGGCATATAGCCTGTATGGAGAGAGAGGAGATTTGCAGACGATGGACCAATCCAGGGGAACACTTTCATCATTTTATGTTCAGGGAAGGATTTTTTGCTGCTGTAGATATAGTCCATCTAATGAAGGTGTGTCTGTATTTTTTTTGATAATTTTCTCATTACTGTAACAGTAGTGTTGCACCCAGGATTTTCATTCGATGCGATATTTGTGTGCTGTCCAGAAAATTTTTGGGTACAAAATGTATTTTTAAGTGACATCATGAAATACAATTCAATTACTCTATAATCAACACATAATAAAACATACTTTACAATGCATAGTACAAGAATCAGCAAAAGCATGGATGAAAAACTTCCTAATTTCTTTTCATTAGGCATGTTTGGTGTGTGTCCCCTATCTGAATTCAGGCCCGCCTTGAGAACAGGATCTCTATTTTAAGATTTCAAATACAAAAAGACTGAAAATATTGTTTGCTCTGCCAAGCTTTTGCAATAATGACAAGTTTATGATACATTTTTTTACATGAGAAGTGTGTTTTTCAATTGTTAATATTGCTTTTGATGTTTTTTTAAAATATTTTCAGGGTGGACAACAGTTGGCAATTGGATCCCGTGACAGACATTTCAATATTGTGGATCTGACCAAGTTTGACTGTGATGACCATTCAAATAAACACAAAGATTTACTGGCATTCAATGATACTAGAACACACAAAGTAAGAGTTACAGGTACCCATAAACATATACCAAACAGTCCCGTGTTTTAACAACCCTAGAGGAAGAGGCTTTATTAACAGCATTTTCTTCTTTTCCCGCAATGAAAGATGTGTAATCCAGGGTCCTGTGTTTGATCCTAAAGAGCCAATGCTTTTTTATGGGAGTACCCTTGGGACCACCCAGGAAACACACGAATAAGTGACATAATGACTGAAATGTTGAAAGTGACATAAGAACAGCTCAATTGATCAATCCATCTTCTTACAAATAGGAATATGTTTGTCTTCAGAAAACAGTGTAGCAAAAATAATGGTTGGTGGTATGAGCCATCAGAACGGCTACCACACTGTTTTCTCAGCTTATATTTTTTCCAGCATTTGCAATGAATGAACCAGTATAATTATAGGTTAATGAATTTTCAAATGAATGACCTTTCCTAGTTTATTTTACCTCAATGTAGAATGTTATTCAAACATTGAAATGAGAACACTTTTCTATTGGTTTTCTTTACTCTTTAGATGACAACAGAATTGTAGACTTGTTCTAATTGAAAGCATTGCAGGTGACTAATAGAATGTGGCTATAATGTCAGAATTTGTCATTGAAAGTGTTGAAAACATTGTGGGAAAAGGAGAAAATGCTGGTCACCAGCATTTTCTCCCTTTTTTACAATGTGTTCAATTTCTTCTTTCTGGGGGTTGTAAAAGGTTGGTATTATTTTGTAAAGAGTTAAGTTAGGATCTTACCAAACGTTGAAATAAGAAAATGTTTTGTATTTTTCTGAAAGATACAACTCAGGAACATGACAATGATTGCAATTTTTCAGGGCTGGGTCTGGTCCATGGCATCCTGTGATAACACCCTGGCTACAGGGTCCTGGGATACACACATACGGTTGTGGGATCTCGGGGATGGAACTGTACAGTGCTCTACAGATTTGAGGTAAAAAGGGGCATATATCTGGCATATCTTTATGCAGTTAAACTTTTTACTAGTGTAGCATAGGAAAGTGTTTAAATATTGTTCCATGTACGGAAACATGTACTTGTATGTTACGGATCACACAGAATCTGTGCTCTTGAATTTTAACGCTTTAGTTCCAATGGACCTCTTGTTACTGAATGCAAAAGCACCTAAATTTATCCCAAACATTTTCAGTCTTTACCCTATCCAAAATAATCTGTTGTTTTTTTTCAACTCTGAGGATGTAGGTTCACTCAACGTTTTCTACCCTTTGAAAACCAAATTTTTGTCTTGTCAAAATTGAAAGCATTTGCAAACGACAATTTAAATATGGATCAAGTGATGGAATTTGCCTTTGATAGGGTAGAAAACTATGTGGGTAAAGAGAACTTGTTATTTAACAGCATTTTCTCCTTTTCCCACAGTGTTTTCAAAAACCTTTCGTGTCTTTCAGTGCCAAACATATAAACTCGACCAGTTTTGACGACTGAAAACACAATCCACTAAAATTGAGAAAGATTTTTATTTTGTGACTAAACAAGCCAATGGTATGGATCCAAGATCAGACTGCACATTTTATCTGGTCTGATCTTGGTCCGTGCCATCTTCAAAAGTCTCTATTTATGCCTTTGGTGCTAAAAGGGTTAACCGTTTACCACACAACCCAAACTTTTAACGACCCTAAGGAAGAAGCCTGTTGAAAACACTTGGGGAAAAGGAGAAAATGCTGGTAACCAGCATTTTCTCCTTTTCCCACAAAGTTTTCTACCCTATTAAAGACAGATTCCATCATTTGAGTCACATTCAAATTGTCATCTGAAAATGTTTTCAATTTGGACGAGGCTATATTTTGCTAGGTTGGTAAAGGGTTAAAGAAAAAACAGAACTTCAAGATTTTCCAAATAGACTTGTCAAGAGGAGAGATCTTTGTGAAATTTAATTTGTCTGCAAAGAAACACCTCAAAACATTGTATTATGTGGAGAAGACATTCAGGAAAGCCTTCCTTCATCTGCAGCAATGTGTTTAGAAATAGCATTAGAAAATAAAATCATATCAAAAATTGTGTATTTTATGTATGAATATCTTTGAAGTTTGTGCCATTGATCTGAGTTTTTGTTTCGTTTTCCAGAATAAATTCTGCTGTGTTAGGGCTGCATTTTGAGCCGGGGTTTATTGCAGCAGCAGGCTATGACAAACAGTTATGGATGTTAGATCCAAGATCCCAGGATGTTATCTGCAAGAAAAAGTACCACTCTCAGCCATTATTGAGTATTGCAGCAGATGACAAATATATCATAACAGGAAGTGAGGATAAAGTGATATCTGTCTATGACAGGGCTGCTGGGAAAAATTACAAAAAGATTACAGTAAGTCTAAGTCTTAATCCAGACAACAAAATTTCTGGTTTGTCCATTTCGCAAGCATTAGTAGGTGTAAAATTAATTGTGGCTCAATTTATGAGATTTTTCTTCGGAGGAAATGTGAACAAAACGTTGCATGTATTGTGTTAACCCTTTACTACATAATCCCAAGTTTTAAGTCTTGCCAAACAACAAAATTATGGACTGGTCCAAATTGAAAGCATTTGCAGATGACAAAACAAATTTGACTCAAAAATTGAAATTTTGACTGGGAAAGGTTAAAAAAAAAAAAAAAAATGGGGGAAAAGAAGAAAATGCTGGTTACCAGCATTTTCTCTTTCTCCCACAATGTTTGCAAAAGGCTTTCTTCTTCAGGTTTGTTAAAAGTCTGGATTCTGTGGTAAAGAGTTAATGACCCTCCAGAAAGGCTTTTGAAAACATTGTGGGAAATGGAGAAAATGCTAATAACAAGCATTATCTTTTTTTTCCTAAATCTAACCTTTCACATGAAAATTGCATCATTTTAGCCACATTTAATTTGTTTTCTGCAAATGTTTTCAATTTGGACAGGTCTAAAATTTTGTCGTTTGGTAAAGTTATAATATTATGTATCTTGGAGCCATCCATTGTTGAATGCACTAATTTCTTTCTGTCTATATAGAACATCCAAACAGGTAACTTCCACTCAGAACTAGTGATTATTAACCCTTAGGCTGCTAGGCGCAACTCACTGACCTTTTGCGGACAGTGTAGATCGAGATCAGACTGCACAGAACGTGCAGCCTAATTTTAAATCTACACTGTCCGACAAGGAGACATTTGACTCCAAAAACTAACTCTGAAATATCACTATTCATGGTTTTTACCTTTGGATTGAAAGTTTTTTTTTAACTTATTTAGCAGGATGAGAGTTAATAAAACAATGTAAATATCCATCCAGCGATATATACGGAATATTATGTTGAAGTAACTTTCCTGGTGCTTGTATTTAATTTGAGCAGCGTGAGAAAATTTGATATCGCGCGAGACCTTTGGTCTCGCGCGATGTCAAAATTTTCTTATGCAGTGAGAAGTAAATACAAGCACCAGGAAAGTTACTACAACATAATATTCCTTTTATTATATACCTACAACTTTCAACGACAATATTTTGCAATTATTGACATTTTATTCGAAAACAGCAAACAAAATGAGACAATTAATAGTGCGCATGGTAGTAACTCTGTTTTTATGAGTGGCGGATTAATATTACAGAGTAACATTTTAACCAATCCAATCGCAACTCAATGTATGCATAGTCCGTGCTTGAGATACGTCATCATACCATATTTGGGACTGTATTTCACCTCGTGTAGATACGGATTTTTTTTCTGTCGTGTGTGTTATTTCATCTGATTCAACGCATGTATTTGATCCAGGAAAACTTACTGGTATATAATAATTTGGATTACATCATGAGTAAGAGATGTCTTGACTTAAAATATAGACTTGAGCCCTGCCCTGTGAAAATGCAGGTTTAATGCATATGCAAAAATTATTGACACAGGTCAGCCTGTACAGTTAGCCCTGTGTCAAAACTTTTTGCTTTTAGTTAATTTTCTGCATGTCCAAGGACCATTTTACCTTGGGATTCAGAGGGTTGTTACACAACATGGATTTTATGGATCCATGAGTATGACTTTTTTGTGATGACTTGCTTGGTATAATGGATGATGGAAATGCATTTACTCTGTACCAAAAGACAAAATTTAAGACTTGGCCAAATTGGAAGTGGAAAAGGAGGAAATACTGGTGACCAACAGTATTTCCTTTTCCCACAATGTTTTCAAAAGTTTACTTCTCTCAGGTTTGTTAAAGCTCCGGCTTGTGTAGTAAAGGGTTAACTCTTTACCAAACGACAAAATCTTAGACTTGTCCAAATTGAAAGAATTTGCAGATGACAAAATAAATGTAACTCAAAAATTGAAACTTGACTTTGGAAGAATAGAAAACATTGCGGGAATAGGAGAAAATGCTGGTTACCAGCATTTTCTCCTTTTCCAACGATGTTTTCAGAAGGCTTCTTCCTCAGGGTCATTAAAAGCAGGGATTGTGTAGTAATGGGTTAAACATTTCCCAAACGACAAAGTTTATAGTTTTTCCAAATTCAAAACATCTGCAGATGGACACTCAAAATTGGTACAAGTGAGCTTGATCTCTCTGATAGAGTAGAAATTGCTGTGGGAAAAAGAGAAAATGCTGGTTACCAACAATTTCTCCTTTTCCCACAATGTTTTCAGAAGGCTTCTTCCTTGGGGTCGTTAAAACTCAGAATTGTGTAGTAAAGGCATAGACCCCATTTTGCCAGAGCATGGATCATTTATTTTTGCTATCCAAGCGGAAGCTATGGACAGGGACAGTTATTGGCAGGATATAAGGAGAAAAAGTTACATGTATTTGTGGCTAGTGATGAATTATATCCAGATATAAATAAATGAGCCATGCTCTGGCAAAAGGGGGTTTAATGCATCTCCGTGATGCATGATACCAAGAAAGTCATCACATAATTATGGATCGATAAAATTCAACTTTTCAAACAACTGATTGAGTCATGAGGTAGCATGATCCTTTGACACACAAAAAGTTTTGGCCCATGTCAGCCTGCCGGACTGCGCAGGCTGACATGGGTTGATACTTTTTGCAAGTGCATTAAGCCCCCTTTTCACAGAGCATGGTTCAATATTTTTTGTCAATTTTAGACAGACAGTTTTATCATGGACATGAGCTACGGACAGGGCCAGCTATGGACAGGAGATAAGGAAGGAAAGCTACATGTATTAGATGCTAGTAACGGATTGTTTGATGAAACAACAATGCAGGTAGTGTGACTTTGTGTTCAACAAGTTACATCTTTGGTCCATATTCATTCTTAATATCATTTTAAGTGTAATTCTAGGTTTAGAAATTAACGCCGAGCCCCGGTAGCTCAGTCGGTAGCGTACAGGACTTGAGAACAGGGGGTCATGAGTTCGATCCCCGGCTCAGCCAATTTCTTTCCGAGGATTGATGATAGTCATTGCGACAGGATTCATTCCTGTCTCACCGCTGATAGTTGTTTCGACGATGGTTATGTGGGAAAGCAGCCAGTGGCTTGGAAAGAATATTGTGCTGAGTACTGGTAACATAAACTCCAGGAAAGCATGGATAGGTGCGCTGGCAGAAGCAATATAACTGAAATAATGTTGAAAACGGCGTTAAACACCATACAATCAATCATTAGAAAGTAACACAAATTCTGATTGGTTAAACCATTTGGTTTTGTCAGTCGGAAATTGTATTACCGGTACTTTCTTGTTTAGAAAATTGGAAAATTCTTGAGAATAAGACTAAGAATGATCTAAAGAATGGGTGGAGAATACAGACCCTGAAGCAACATTTGAAACATCTTCGTGAAATACTGGTTTACCAAGTCAAAAACATTTTGACTTGTGCAAATTGACAGCATTTACAGACTACAAATGGAATGTATACCAATGACAAAATTTTGGATTCCACCAAATTGGAAGTATTTGCAGACGACATTTTAAATATTGCTTAAATGATGATTTCTGTCTTTGATAGGGTAGAAAACATTGTGGAAAAAGGATAAAATGCAGGTTACTAGCAATATCACCTTTTCTCACAATGTTTTCAAAAGCCTTCTCTTTCAGGGTCATTAAATGTTTGGGGTTGTGTGGTTAAGGGTTAAGGTAATGACATCTTTTTTCAAAAGCATTGAAAACCCTGGTTTTCCCCTTTTCCAGACTGCTTTCAAAAGCTTTGAATTTTCAGGATTGTTGAAATGGGGGATCATTATGCCCCCCTTCAACGAAGTGGGGGTATATTGCTTTGTTAATGTCGGTCGGTCGGTAGGTTGGTCGGTCGGTCGGTTGGTAGACCTTACCTTGTCCGGATAATAACTAGACACAGAATTGACCTAGGTTCGTCAAATTTGGCACAGACATGCCTCTCGGAGTGTAGATGATCCCTATTGATTTTGAGGTCAATCGGTCAAAGGTCAAGGTCACAGTGACTGTTAACATGTTGATATATAGACCAAACCTTGTCCGGATGATAACTAGACACAGAATTGACCTAGGTTCGTCAAATTTGGCACATACATGCGTCTCGGAGTGTAGATGATCCCTATTGATTTTGAGGTCAATCGGTCAAAGGTCAAGGTCACAGTGACCGTTAACATGTTGATATATAGACCAAACCTTGTCCGGATGATAACTAGACACAGAATTGACCTACGGTAGGTTCGTCAAATTTGGCACAGACATGTGTCTCGGAGTGTAGATGATCCCTATTGATTTTGAGGTCAATCGGTCAAAGGTCAAGGTCACAGTGACCATCAACATGTTGATATATAGACCAAACCTTGTCCGGATGATAACTAGACACAGAATTGACCTAGGTTCGTCAAATTTGGCACAGACATGTGTCTCGGAGTGTAGATGATACCTTTTGATTTTGACGTCAATCGGTGAAAGGTCAAGGTCATAGTGATTGTCAACATGTTGATATATAGACCAAACCTTGTCCGGATGGTAACTAGACACAGAATTGACCTAGGTTCGTCAAATTTGGCACAGACATATGTCTCGGAGTGTAAATGATCCCTATTGATTTTGAGGTCAATCGGTCAAAGGTGAAGGTCACAGTGACTGTCAACATGTTGATATATAGACCAAACCTTGTCCGGATTGTAACTAGACACAGAATTGACCTAGGTTCGTCAAATTTGGCACAGACATGCGTCTTGGAGTGTAGATGATCCCTATTGATTTTGAGGTCAATCAGTCAAAGGTCAAGGTCACAGTGACCGTCAACATGTTGATATATAGACCAAACCTTGTCCGGATGGTAACTAGACACAGAATTGACCTAGGTTCGTCAAATTTGGCACAGACATGTGTCTCGGAGTGTAAATGATCCCTATTGATTTTGAGGTCAATCGGTCAAAGGTGAAGGTCACAGTGGCCTTCAACTTAATGATATATAAACCAAACCTTGTCCAGATGATAACTAGACACAGAATTGACCTAGGTCCTTCAAATTCTGTACAGATATTCATCTTGGAGTGTAAATGATCCCTATCGATTTTAAGGTTAATCTGTGAAAGGTCAAGGTCACAGTGACCACCAGATGATTCAGGGCCCGCGCTGCCGTTCGCCACTTGAGCCATTTGCTCAAAAAAAATTAAAGTGTCTCAAAAATCATCATATGTGGCTCAACTTGTGGCTCCAACATTTTATTCGCGTATTTTCGGGGACGTAGTAAGCATCGAAGTCGACTGGGAAAAAGCGGAAGTCGAACGCGCGAAAAGAAAATCGATAACCCAGTCTGTGTATCGGCGACTGTTTACAATCTTGTATGTATACACACGGCAGTGTGTATAATTATGCGAACTGTTGACAGATTATCAAGTGAAGTGGGCTATAAATCAAAAAGGTGACATCGATATTTCCCTATCAATTCTTTTGATCTCAGTTTATGAACTGTGCCACTTCCTTTATCAATGTGGCAGTAGGGGGGCATGACTGTTTTACAAACAGACATCTTGTTTTGTAATGTGTTGAGGTTGAATAAAATTTCATAAAAATTGTTGCAGAAGGAGAAATTGCTTGTTACATGCAAGTTCTCCTCTTACTTAACAAGTAGTCTGATGCAGACAAAAATGTTGTGTACAAGTTGTAACTTTAACGGATACTTTTCAACTTCAGTAGATTAGAAAAAGTCCATATGCTGCAGTTTCAAACCTTTTTTGGCCAAAATACCCAGTAAAGAATTAGACAGATTACTATGAAAAACAAAACACACTCTATTGTTCAGTATTTCAACTATTGCCTTTTTCAAGAATGTTGCAACACTTTGTCCTTTAGAACATTTTTTAACCGTATATTACCTGCTTGTAAAACATTGTGGTTGGAGTAATACATGCTTAAAAATGTTTTAAAGGAAAAAGCATTTTGACAGTCTTGAAAAAAGTGAAAACCAAGGTATTGAACAATATATTTTTTTTCAAAGTGTTTCATTCATTCCCTGAAGAACTCATACTTCAGATTAGATCGTAGATCAAACTGCACACACAGTGTAGTCAACTGCAGTATCGGTGCAGTGTGATCTTGATCTGCTTTTGCAAAAGTTTTATAGTTTTGATAGAGAGTTATAATGTATTTCTTAGCTTTAACTTAAATATTTATACAGCTGACACATTACAACCTGGACACAAGTTTTATCTTGGCTGTTTTTGAAGAAAATGTGGAGGTATTGACATAGCCCTGTTGTCGTCTGTGCCTGCATTGTCATCATTGTGGTGCAAAAACTTTGACATTTTATAATATCACTGTCATTACTGAAGACAATTATTTACTTCACACTCGTTCTAGCTGTTAACTATCAAATGGGGAACCCAAACAACAAGAGCAGGTAACCATCAACATATTTTTTACTCAGCTGTGTCCCTTTTTTAGCTCACCTGAGCACAACATGCTCAAGGGGAGCTTTTAGGATCACCCGGTGTCCGTCGTGCGTCGTCAACAATTCTTTAAACATCAACTCCTCCTAAACCGCTGGGCCAATTTGGACTAAACTTGGCTGGAATGTTCCTTGGGATGTCCTCTTTAAAACTTGTTCACAGAATTTGATTCCAACAAAAACTCTGGTTGCCATGGCAACCAAATGGAATTTTCTAAGAAATTCTTTAAAATTCTTGTTCTCTGAAACGGCTGGTCAGATTTTAAAATAATTTCACAGAGATGTTCCTTGCGTGACCCTTTTCAAAAATTGTTTGCGAAATTTTGATCCGTCAAGAAACATGGCTCTGGTGACTGGGGGCTACTTGCACTATACAGAAATGAAGAAATTCTTAAAAATTCTTCTTCTCTGAAACCGCTGGTCAGATTTTGAAATGATTTCACAGAAATGTTCCTTTGGTGACCCTTTTCAAAAATTGTACACAAAATGCTGATTCGTCAAGAAACATGGCTCTGATGGGTGGGGGGGCCCACTTGCACTATATGGACATGAAGAAATTCTTAAAAATTCTTCTTCTCTGAAACCGCTGGTCAGATTTTGAAATAATTTCACAGAAATGTTTCTTGGGTGACCCTTTTTGCAAATTGTTCCAGAAATTTTCATCCATCAAGAAACATGGCTCTGATGGCTGAGGGCTATTTACACTATATGGACATGAAGAAATTCTTAAAAATTCTTCTTCTCTGAAACCAAAGGTCAGATTTTGAAATAATTTCACAGCAATGTTCCTTGGGTGACTCTTTTCAAAAATTGTTCACAAAATTGTGATCTGTGAAGAAACATGGCTCTGATGGTGGGGGCTATTTGCACTACAGGGACATGAAGAGGAATTTCTTAATTCTTCTTCTCTGGAAAGGCTGGTCAGATTTTGAAATAATTTCACAGAAATGTTCCTAGGGTGACCCTTTTCAAAAACTGTTAGGGAAATTTTTATCCATCGAAAAACAACAGCCAATTGTTGGCACCTGCATGTGGTACTCTTGTTTGACTTACGTTTTTAGTCACTATCGAGCATGTGCTCTTCTTCAAGAAATTGTCCTTGGGTGATCTATCCAAAAATTTATTTGCAGAATTCTGATTCATCAAATTCATTGCTGTGGTGATGATTGTAGGGGTGGTGACAGATTTTGAAATGACTTTTACAGGTGACCTTTTCAAAATTGCTTGGCAAAATAATAATTTTGTTTCCAAAGTTTCAATACCTCAAAAAAAAATTGGCTATGGTCCTCTAAAATTCAGGTGAGCGATCCAGGGCCATCTTGGCCCTCTTGTTTACTTAGAAGTTTAACTGAAAATCAAGCAACTACAGCCTAGCCTTGGTACCAGCATGCAGTGCTCTTATTTATTTGCTGGCAGCACACCACTTTTGGAAATATTGAGGCAAATGGAAATATTGGCCATAACCACAGTCTCTCCTTTATAGAAATGAGTTTACAATTTGTCTCCTGCAAGACAAAAAAGTCATCTGAGGAAGATCACTTGTAAACCCTTTTCCACACAACTTGACTCGATTTTAATGACCCTGAGGAAGAAGTCTTTGTGAAAACATTGTGGGAAAAAGAGAAAGTGATGGTAACCAGCATTTTTTCCTTCTCCCTCAATGTTTTCAAACTTATTAAGGATAAATTTTGTCATTTGGGTAACCTCTAATTTGTCGGGAGGAAAAGGAAAAGGAGGAAATGATAGTTACCAGCATTTTCCTCTATTACCACAATGTTTTCAAAAGCCTTATTTTTTAGGGTCATTATACCTCTGGATTGTGTAGTAAACTAAAGGGTTAACCCTATACCAGACAACAAAATTTTAGACTTGTCCAAACTGAGCATCTGCAGACAACAAATCTAATGTGGCTCAAATGATTAAAACTTATTTTGATTAAGAGAGTCTGTAGACAACAAATCAATTGTGGTTTAAAATTGATCAGATTTGTATCTTGAGAAGGAGAAAACATTTTGGGAAAAGGAGAAAATGCTGGTCACCAGCATTTTCTCCTTTTCCCACAATGTATTCAAAAGCCTTTATCCCCAGAGCTGTTTGGTAAATAGTTAAAGTTGTTCCCTCATAGGTTACTTTATCCATTGCAGACACTAGATGTTGGTCATACAAGCAGTCTGGTTGGTGTGGTGCACACAGACGGGGGAATATTTACAGCATCAACCGATCATCAAATCAAAGTTGTGGAGCCCTGTCTCAACCCAGATATAATCACTACACTGAAATGTCACAGTAATGCTGTAGCAAGGGTATGAAACATATTTGTTGGTGTTGTTGTTCCTATTTTGGCCTGATGCTTATACATCTTTAAACCTTTATAAAACAATGCTGTGTTTTAGCCCATCTGAGGATTAATGCTTTTGAAAGCCTTGTGTAAAAAGAAGAAAATGCTGGTAACCAGCACTTCCTCCTACTTTTCACCTTCAAACACAGGTCCCATCATTTCAGTCACATTTACTTGTTTTATTTTTTCTCACCTGAGCACAAAGTGCTCAAGGTGAGCTTTTGTGATCGTGCTGTGTCTGGCGTCCGTCGTCCGTGCATCGTGCGTCGTCCGTCGTGCATTGTCAACTTTTACCTTGTGTACGCTCTAGAGGCCACATTTTCAGTCTGATACTCGTGAAACTTGGTCAGAACGTTTGTCTTGATAATATCTCGGACGAGTTCGAAAATGGGTCATGTCGGGTCAAAAACTAGGTCACTAGGTCAAATCTTAGAAAAACCTTGTGTACGCTCTAGAGGCCACATTTTCAGTCCAAAACTCCTGAAAGTTGGTCAGAATCTTTGTCTTGATGATTTCTCAAATGAGTTCGAAAATGGGTCATGTTCGGTCAAAAACTAAGTCACTAGGTCAAATCTTAGAAAAACCTTGTGTACGCTCTAGAAGCCACATTTTCTGTCCAAAACTCTTGAAAGTTGGTCAGAATCTTTGTCTTGATGATACCTCAGATGAGTTTGAAAATGGGCCATGTCAGGTCAAAAACTAGGTCACTAGGTCAAATCTTAGAAAAACGTTGTGTACTCTCTAAGAGGCCACATTTTCAGTCCAAAACTCCTGAAAATTGGTCAGAATATTTTTCTTGATGATATCTCAAATGAGATTGAAAATGGATCATGTCCGGTCAAAAACTAGGTCACTAGGTCAAATCTTAGAAAAACCTGGTGTATGCTCTAGAAGCCACATTTTCTGTCCAAAACTCTTGAAAGTTGGTCAGAATGTTTGTCTTGATGATACCTCCGATGAGTTTGCAAAAGGGTAAGATCGGGTCAAAAACTAGGTCAAATCTTAGAAAAACTTTGTGTACGCTCTAGAGGCCACATTTTCAGTCCAAAAACCTTGAAAATTGGTCAAAATGTTTGTCTTGATGATACCTCGCATGAGTTTGAAAATGGGTCATGTCTAGTCAATAACTAGGTCACTAGGTCAAATCTTAGAAAAACTTTGTGTACGCTCTAGAGGCCACATTTTCTGTCCAAAATTCTTGAAAGTTAGTCAGAATGTTTGCCATGATGATATCTCAGACGAGTTCAAAATCGGGTCATGTTAGGTCGAAAACTAGGTCACTAGGTCATATCTTAGAAAAACGTTGTGTACTCTCTAGAGGCCACATTTTCAGTCCAAAACTCTTGAAAATTGGTCAGAATATTTTTCTTGATGATATCTCAAATGAGATTGAAAATGGATCATGTCCGGTCAAAAACTAGGTCACTAGGTCAAATCTTAGAAAAACCTGGTGTATGCTCTAGAAGCCACATTTTCTGTCCAAAACTCTTGAAAGTTGGTCAGAATGTTTGTCTTGATGATACCTCCGACGAGTTTGCAAAAGGGTAAGATCGGGTCAAAAACTAGGTCAAATCTTAGAAAAACTTTGTGTACGCTCTAGAGGCCACATTTTCAGTCCAAAAACCTTGAAAATTGGTCAAAATGTTTGTCTTGATGATACCTCACATGAGTTTGAAAATGGGTCATGTCTAGTCAATAACTAGGTCACTAGGTCAAATCTTAGAAAAACTTTGTGTACGCTCTAGAGGCCACATTTTCTGTCCAAAATTCTTGAAAGTTAGTCAGAATGTTTGCCATGATGATATCTCAGATGAGTTCAAAATCGGGTCATGTTAGGTCGAAAACTAGGTCACTAGGTCATATCTTAGAAAAACGTTGTGTACTCTCTAGAGGCCACATTTTCAGTCCAAAACTCTTGAAAATTGGTCAGAATATTTTTCTTGATGATATCTCAAATGAGATTGAAAATGGATCATGTCCGGTCAAAAACTAGGTCACTAGGTCAAATCTTAGAAAAACCTGGTGTATGCTCTAGAAGCCACATTTTCTGTCCAAAACTCTTGAAAGTTGGTCAGAATGTTTGTCTTGATGATACCTCCGACGAATTTGCAAAAGGGTAAGATCGGGTCAAAAACTAGGTCACTAGGTCAAATCTTAGAAAAACTTTGTGTACGCTCTAGAGGCCACATTTTCAGTCCAAAAACCTTGAACATTGGTCAAAATGTTTGTCTTGATGATACCTCGCATGAGTTTGAAAATGGGTCATGTCTAGTCAATAACTAGGTCACTAGGTCAAATCTTAGAAAAACTTTGTGTACGCTCTAGAGGCCACATTTTTTGTCCAAAATTCTTGAAAGTTAGTCAGAATGTTTGCCTTGATGATATCTCAGATGAGTTCAAAAACGGGTCATGTTAGGTCGAAAACTAGGTCACTAGGTCATACCTTAGAAAAACCGTGTGTAGGCTCTAGAGGCCACATTTTCTGTCCAAAACTCTTGAAAGTTGGTCAGAATATTTTTCTTAATTATATTATGGATGAGTTTGAAAATGGGTCATGTCGGGTTAAAATCTTGGTCACTAGGTCATATCTTAGAAAAATCTTGTGTATGCTCTAGAGGCCACATTTTCAATCCTATACTCATGAAACTTGGTCAGAATGTTTGTCTTGATGATTTCTTGGACCAGTTTCAAGTGGATCATTTCGGGTCAATAACTAGGTCACTGAGTCAAATCTTCAAAAAACCTTTTTCAGTCAAATACTCATGAAAATCTTGGTAGAATGTTTGTCATAATATCTCTCAAGAGATTGAAAATGGGTCATGTTTGGTCAAAAGGCTCAGGTGAGCGACTTCAGGGCCATCATGGCCCTCTTGTTCTGCAAATGCTTTCGAATTAGACAAGTTAATTTTTTGTTGTCTGGTAAAGGATTAAAAGGTGGAGCACTGATAAGGTGCTTTTTAGAGTATTGTAGAACTATCTGGTATTGGATCTACGTTCATAGAATTTGGTCTGACACATAGGTTCACATGACCAAAAGAACTGATAGAGTAGTGGTGAGTGTAGTGCAAGATCAGACTGCATGTATTTACAGGCTGATATTGCTTTACACTCCAGACATAAAAATCATCCAACGGTCACAATTGGCAGGAAAAGAGTAAGGAAAGTCAAAACAATATTTAACCCTTTACCAAACAATCCTGGTTTTAACGACCCTGAGGAAGAAGCCTACTGGAAACATTGTGGGAAAAGGAGAAAATGCTGGTAACCAGCATTTTCTCCTTTTCCCACAATGTTTTCTACTCTTCCAAAGTCAAGTTTCAATTTTTGAGTCACGTTTATTTTGTCGTCTGCAAATGCTTTCAATTTGGACAAGTCTAAAATTTTGTCGTTTCGTAAAGAGTTAATAGTGAAAGGAATGAAGCTTGTCCTTATGACTTGCCAGTCCTTGAAAATTATTTTGGAGAAATTTGGATTTAAAAGAAAAGCCACTTGATGAATGATAGACCCTTTTCTTCATAAGCCTATCACTGTCAATGTATAGTGTGGCAAAATCTTTTTTCAACTACCTGCAATATTTCTACCAATTGATTGTGTTTTACACAGGAGTTTATCTTACTTAAAGATTAGAAAGTACATGTATGATCTTTACTGATCCATTACTAAAATGCTATTGTTAAGGCCACTGGAGTACACTGCTTTGAGTAACCATTGTGGTAAATTGAGCAACTCCCTGCTACAGAAAATTGTCCCTTTTCTGATAATGTATTCATACCGCTCAGAAATAAATTTCCTTTAAATATTACCTCTATAAACAAGTGGTATGTCTAAAGATAGCTTGTTTATCAGATAAAATGCTGTATGATATTGTCAGCTTAGCCAGTTTCTTTCCAATCGATGATTGTCACTGCAATAGGGTTTACTGGTTGTTGACCACTGATCATTGTTTTGACCATGGTTATGTGTGTAAGTAGCCAGTGGCTTGCGAAGAATAATGAGCAAAGTACTGGTAAAAAAAATTCAGGAAAGCTTTGATAGGTGCAATTGCTGCTGTGATATAACTGAAATATGTGTTGAAAACACCATAATTATAAACTGCATGATATGTTTATATTTTACAGATAAGTTACCAAAATGGAGTACTTGCCTCTGCAGGAACTGACATTGCTGTTGGTATCTGGATCCCAAAAGACAGGAAATACTAAATATATCTTTATACAGGGAACTGTGTCATGTTAACCTTCTACCACACAATTCCGAGTTTTTCATGACCTTGACAAATTGGGCTTTTGAAAACATTGTGAGAAAATGAGAAAATGCTGATAACCATGATTTTGCCCTTTCCCAACAATAATTCCTATTCTTTTAGAAATCTTACTACAAGTCTAAATTTTTCTTGTCTGATAAAGGGTTTTAATCAAGAGCCCAATATTGATCTTTGTATCAACAACAGGACTGAAAATTTACTGTGCAGAATTCTCCCAATATGATAGTTCATGAGATATTATAACACTTGAACATTTTAATTCTTTACCCAACAACAAAAGTTTTGACATGTCCAATTTGAAAGCATTTCAGATGACAGTTTTAAATGTAGCTTAACTCTTCACCTAACAACAAAGTTGTAGACTTGTCCAAATTGAAAGCATATACAGACAACAATTGTAATGTAGCTTAATTGATGGGATTTTCATGCAAAAGGGTTGAAAACATTGTGGGAAAAGGAGAAAATGCTGGTTACCAGCATTTTCTCCTTTTCCCACAGTGTTTTCAAAAGTCTTTTTCCCCCAGGGTCGTTAAAAATTGGGATCGTTTGTTAAAGGGCTAAATTACAAGCCCATCATTGATCTTCAGATTTTACCAGGCAGAATTCTCCCAGTGTGATAATGTATGAGGCATTACAACATTTTGAGATTCAAATTACGGCATTATTTACTTACAAGAACTATCATTATCATAGCACATCATACTGTTTAGCTTTTTATCATATTGATCCTGGACAGGATAATCTTTGTCTTTCATAAAAATTATGGTGAAGTGTAGAATTCTTCCCTTCTTTTAATCTAGGATTTATGTCATTCTGTTATGCACTGTCTGATTAGTGCAATAACTCTTTACTAAACAACAAAATTCTAGCCTTGTCCAAATTGAATGCATTTGAAGACGACAATTTCAGTGTGGCTCAAATGGTGCAATCTTTCATTGATTGGGTAGAAAAAATTTGGGAAAAGGAGGAAATGCTGGTTACCAGCATTTTCTCCTTTCCCAACAATGTTTTTAAAAGGCCTCTTTCCAAGGGTCATTAAAAGTCGGCATTGTGCAGAAAAGGGTTGAATAATAAGAGCTGCCATTGATATGGTGGATGTTGCCTGTTATCTATTGGATGCTTATGGGAGATTCAACAGTTACTAGTTTACAAATTATGGGATCTATAGAGGTCAGTAATATAATTATGTTTCTGGATCCCAAAAGACAGGAAGTACTAAGTATCTCTTAATCCAGGGGACCATGTTATGTGATCTCCAGGAGTCTATATCTTATATATCTTGACCCTGAAAGACAGAGAAAGACAAAGATCTCTTTATACAGTGAACCATATACCTATGTGATCTATAGGTGATACTCAATAGATAATTGAATCATGCTCTGTGAAAAGGGGGTTTAATGCATCTGCAAAAAGTATTTATGACTCATGTCAGCCTGTGCGGTCCTCAGTCGAAATTTTTGCCACTTTTAATTTTTGTGTTTTTTCTTTCATAGGACCATTCTACCTCATAATTAAACATTTTTCAGAAAATGGATCCATACTATGCGATGACGCACTTGGTATAATACATTACAAAGATGCATTAAGCCCCCTTTTCTTGGAATGTTCAAATATATTCCATCAATAATTTGTAATAGAAATTATGAAAACATCCACAAAGCTTGATTTAAAATATATGGACAAGACAGCAAATTTTTGAAAATAAGTTAGTTGCTAATCCTTAAATTGAGGAAAAAAAAAGAATTTTACAAGTTAGAAATTTATTGTGTGCCAGCCTTGTATTTTTCTGTATATTAGAGAAGGTTTATGTCCAGCAGTGGAAATAAGAAAGAATATGTTACAGGATCTATTCCATCATTTTGCAATATCTTTAGCAAAAAGCATATCATAATGCTCTGAACTTATTGTCATAGCCCTGGCGATGTCACCTGCCCCATCGTCATCATGCAAAAACGTTGACATTTTGTAATATTTCTGTTATTACTTAGACATTTACTTCAAACTTAGACAAGTTGTTTACTATCAAAAAGGGAACTTGTTTTCTTTTTTAAGACATATCATGTTTGAACAAGTGATACATAAAGAATAACATTTGGAGGAAAGGAAAATTACTTTTTGGTATCATACGGAAAACCTAGTAGGAAAAGAAGCAATAGCTTATTACAAGCATTGGCTCCTTTTCCAATTAGCTTTTCAAAAACCAATTTTGAGAGTAAATTAAAAATGATATTTGTTTATTATTGGATTAATGAAATTGTTTGACAAATTAGCTATCATTATGAGGTAGCACATTCTTCTTTGCTATTTACTGATAGTCTTTTTAGTTGTGTTCCTAACAAAAATATTACATTATTTTCTTCATGTGTTCAGGTACATTGTTTTTTCAATTTTGAATCTTTCTCTAATTCTGCAAGTTTCAGTTAAGAATTATCCGTGAAAAACTAATCAAACACATACATGTATTTGTATCCTGAGAAATCTTGCAGTTGTTTATGTCCAGTGATCTCTAATTTCAGCAGGTAACACAACATGATTCAGCTTACTTGTGTACAAGGTCCTGACTAGTACAGGTGGCTCATAAGAGAATCGCCTGAAATGCCGTAAATAAACATGCTTGTCTGGCTTAATATGGAATAGACCTCAAAATGCTCACTTGAACAACTAAAGCGTTGTTTTGTCAGAGCGTTTTGAAATTATTTTCTGAGAAATTCAATATTTGTGTGGGTAATGTCATCAGGGTGGGGCTGTGTACTCAGTACAAAATAAATTGCTGTGACAATACACAAGCTCACCACATAACAATTGTGAATCAGACCCTACATTAACAGAACAAGCACATGTTTTAGTGTTTGAAGTGTGTTCATTACTTATCACCAAGTTTCTACCTAGTGATAAAATTTCACAGTCAAATAAATGTATAAAAAGAATTATATACATTATTTGTGTATTAGTTATGTATTCCATCTCAATATCTTTGTTGATAGACAGTCCTTGCTGCGCAGATTAAGTGTTTTTTTTTTTCTTTCAAAATTCACCTAATCCTTCACCACAAAAATCCATATGGAGGAAGGCTTTTGAAACACTGTGGGAAAGGGAGACAACTTCCACAATTTGAGCCACATTAAACTTGTCTTCTGCAAATGCTTTAGGTTTTGACAAGTCTAAAATTGAGCTGCATGCTAAAGGGTTGAACAAAATCTTTTTTTTTTTTTTTTTTAACCCTTTATCACACAATCCTGAGTTTTAATGACCCTGAGAAAGAAGCCTTTTGAAAACACTGGGAAAAGGAGAAAATGCTGGTTACCAGCATTTTCTCCTTTTCCCACAATGTTTTCTACCCTATCAAAGACAAATTCCATCATGTGAGCTATATTTTAATTGTCTTCTGGAAATGCTTTCATTTTGGACAAGTCTACATTTTTGTCGCATCGTAATGAGTTAAGGACCCATCTTTTTAGTGGTTTAAGCATTATGTCTCAATCATTTAGACAACTTCTTGAATTTGAAATAATGGTCTGAATTGAAAGATTAGAATTTGAGGCAATTGTTATGTTTTTTTCTCAAAATTTTGCATACAGGTAACTTATAGCAGTTTGAATGAATTGATTTGAATACTGCTCACCTTGCCATGTGCACAAATTGTATTTCAATATGGTATTATAGTTGTGAAATATTATATTATTATAGAAAAAAGTTGTGATTTATACATTGTATGTAAAAATAAAAACCTTAAAGTTTCAGTATATGTGTATGTTAATTTCCACACTACATATTTTGACAGTTTTGATTTGTTTATTTATTGTTTAATTCTTTACCAAAAAAGCAAAATTACAGCCTTGCCTAAAAATGTAAGCATTTGTAGACAACAAATTAACTGTTATTCAAAACATGAAATTTCTATTTCAGTGGGGAAAAACATTGTAGGAAACGGTGAAAATGCTGGTTACCAGTATTATCTCCTTTTCCCACAATGTTTTCAAAACGTGTCTTCCTTCAGGTCGTTAAAAGTCAGGATTTGCAGACAGCATATCAAATTAGGCTTGGATTTGGGATTTGTCTTTGATATTGGGGGGGAAAAAAGCAATGTTGGAAAAGCAGTGCCTTTTCAAAAGCCTTCTTCACTAGGGTTGTTTAATCCTTACCCAAATGACAAACTTTAGACTCTTCAGTTTCAAATCATCGGCCGACGACAAATTCAAAATTAAGTGCTCTGATAGGAAAGAAAACATTGCGGGAAAAGGAGAAAATGCTGGTTACCAGCATTTTCTCCCTTTCCCGCAATGTTTTCTAAAGCTTTCTCACACGGGTTCAGTAAAAGCAGGGATTGTTTGGTAAGATTTAAGATTTTGTTTAGTAAAGGAATAGTATGGTTTACAACAGTATTCCAGTTACCGGTATATCACATTCAGTTTGGTATGTAAATGTTCTGGCTTGTGACTTGCATTCACAGGCGTTCGTGTTATGACGAACTTCGCCACCTATATAATATAATACATAAGACGTCTTATATATTACATTATATAGGTGGCGAAGTTCGTCATAACACGAACGCCTGTGTTTGCATTGCTGTAATGGCAAACTTACATATCAGTCATGCATTGTGAAAATAGGGCTTTATGCATCTGCAAAAAGTATTGACCTAGGTCGGTCTGCACAGCCCACGGAGGCTGACATGGGTCAAAATCTTCTTGCTTTTGGAAAATTTTCTTCTTATAAAAGGATCTTCTGTCTCATGATTCAGTCGGTTGTTAGAAAAAATGGATTTTATGTATCCAGTATGCAATGACTTGCTTGGTATAATGCATCACGGAGATGCATTTAACCCCCTTTTGCCAGAGCATGACTCATATCCGTTTCAGTGACTGCCAAGATCATGTGGACCGGACATCTAGAGCTGGCATTATGGTAGCGATCTAGCTACTAATGTTTTCTTTCTTTGCCATGGGGTTGTGAGTTTGAATTTCAGCTCAACAAATTCTTTTTGCAAATTGCTGACTGTTATTGTGACAGGATTAATTCCACCCTCACTACTGAACCCTGTTTTGCCAATGTTTATATGAGAATCTACCATGTGGCTTGGTTAGAGAGTTGTGCAAAGAGCTTGAAGTCATATAAAGTTGCACTGACTGCTGTCATTTGACTGATGAAATAATGATCTATGGATAGTACCAAAAATACAAATTTTATTTTTTTTGTACATTTGATTGATCCTTGTTCATTTATTGTCTCCAGTGGTTGCCCTTATGGGCAACACTCCCAGAAGACAGGGAATAGTGCAAGATACAAGATGAACCCATCCTAAGTTACACTTGGTTTTTCAAAGTACTCAGAGTATAGCACAGTCACACAGGGCCTCCGTTTAAAGTTTCATCCTAAAGACTTTTTCATAATTTTAAGTGGCCAGTCGAAGGGACGGGACCCATTTCCTTAAGTGGTCTGAGACTTGACATTCACAAGTCTCGTGCTCTACCACCAGAGCCATTGGGGCTGTTCTTGTGCAAGTGTATTATGATGAACCGTTACGGAATATTGTATAAGCATGTAAACAGGTTACATCTGTAAGGAAAAATTATGAAAAAAAAAAAGTCTCACCAAATCGTGTACAAGATAATGGCTGAAATATTCTTCTGGATAAAGG
Source organism: Hippopus hippopus (assembly GCA_946811185.2). Taxonomy (NCBI): domain Eukaryota; kingdom Metazoa; phylum Mollusca; class Bivalvia; order Cardiida; family Cardiidae; genus Hippopus; species Hippopus hippopus. The sequence goes on from OX328099.1 coordinate 10,662,410, forward strand.
ATAATGTATACAATTGAAGAAAAGGCTTGGCTAAAAAAAAATAATACCATCGCATATTCTGAAAGAAAAGAAATTCTTTATTTGGGTCAAAGTAATAGTCTCATATCTACATTTTACTATTCAATCAGAAGAGTGATGTCCCTTGTCACAAATGTATTATTGTTTTTACATGTTTGCTTGTACAGTAAAACATGTTGTCTATTAACCCTTTACCACACAATCCAGAAATTTAACGGCCTTTAGAAAAGAAACTTTTAAACATTTTGGGAAAAGGAAAAATGCTGGTAGCCTGCATTTTATCCTTTTCCCACATGGTTTCTACCCTTCCGAAGGCATATTGCACCATTTGAATAAAAAAGAGTTTGTCATCTGTAAATGCTCTCAATTAGGACAAGTCTAAAATTTTGTTGTCTGGTAAAGAGTTAAGCACTGAAAAAGAAATAGTTACACTCTGATTTGACCCTTCACAAAAACAATCCAGTCTTTAAAAAAGACATAGGGGACAAAGGGTTTTGAGAACATTGTAGGAAAAGGAGATAATGCTGGTAACCGGCATTTTCTCCTTTTCCACAGTATTTTCCAACCTATCTTTGACAAATCTCATCACTTGAAACACATTTGATTTTTTGTGTGCAAATGTTTAGAATTTAGACATGTATATAGTTTAAACATATTTATTTTACATCGATTGAGAAACAAGTTCTTACAACTTATACTAATCTCTCTCGATTCTGCTTCCTGGGAACTACACCAGTACTCGCGCCGAATGTGTGGGCCAATGAACAATCCCAAAGTTGACACCCGCTCCCGGGTATCGAACTCGGGACCTTATGGTTACGAGGCCGACGCTCTACCCCACAACCACGGACACCACAATAGTATAGAAACCCAAAAAACATTGTTGTTTTGTCCTTCATCCTATGTGCCTTCCTTTCTAGTAAGTCTTTAAAAAATCACTATGCTAATGAATTGTAGTAGTATAAAAATTGTGTTTAACTACTTGTTATATGTGATTGGTAGTGATAGAGAGGAGGCGACTTATTAAACTGAGCCATGCTCTGTGAAAAGGGGGCTTAATGCATCTGCAAAAAGTATCGACCAAGGTCAGCCTGCGCAGTCCACACAGGCTGTCCTTGGCCGAAACTTTTTGCTATTGGTCAATTTTCTGCATGTCAAAGGACGGGTGTACCTCATAATTCAGTCATTTGTTATACAAAATAGATTCAATGGATCTATGATTATGTGATGACATGCTTGGTATCATATATCATGGAAATGCATGAAGCCACCTTTAGCCAGAGCATGGCTCAAATATATTCTTTTGGAGAAATAGAAATCAGAATTAAAAGTTGCCTGTTTGAGAGCTAAGCTAATCTTGCATCTGATAAACACTAACATCATTGCAGAATCTCTCCATCACTAACAGGGAACCAGTCTCAGTACATGTGATATGGATTGGTTTACTGAGTCCAGATATTATCTGACTTAGTCTATCACCAGATTTATGTATTTGGTGAATGTTCGCAGATGTCAATCCACAGACCAATAGATTTCCATCCTGATCTTTGGTACAACTTGTTGGTTTATTCAAGCCTGGTTCCATGAACATTTTACGTACTTGGGCACCCGAGTCAACAATCACAAGGGAACCGTTAATTTCCTCTCCATCACCTTCACCTTGACATGACACAAAAATTCTGTCCTTTGTATCTACACATACAGATATTGGCCATTTCATGTTAGGATCTTGAGAACCCAAACTGCAGGAAATCAGTTCAGTGCCTTTCTTGTTTAAGAACAAGATCATATGTTCATCACTGTTTGTGACAGTCACAATCTTACCATCCACTGTATCTATCCCCCAACATTCCAGTCTGGTCTGGATACTTTCTGCAGTCTTCATCCCATCTTGCAGACTGATGAAATGAATCTTTTTATCTTTAGGAACTGTGACAGCTACCTGGTTATTGGAGACCTTGGCAGCATCAAATGCTGCACCGTCTGTTTTGAAGTCAGACATGAGTTTAAAGTCTTGATCCAGTATTTTCAGCTTTTTGTTGTTGTAATCCACAAGAACCAGTCTACCGTCATCCATGTGAGTGGATCCCGTGACATCACAAGGACTTTTATCACTGTGCATTCTGACAGCAAAACTACTGACCTTGACGGCACAGATATCAGACACTGAGGATGATTTTGGTGGACTTCTTTTTGGTGTTTGTGGTGGTAGTGTAACGATGGATGGTGGAAGGGGTGGTATTTCAAAACTGTGTTCATCAACAGAAACATCTATAGCATCTTTCAGCATCACCATACAAGCCTCCATTTTAGCACTGACCTGCAGTTTGAAGGCTGTGATGGGTAGAGATATATTCCCCATTTCAACGTCCACCATTTTGAGATTTGCCTCTGCTGTTCTCAGAGCCAGAAGTCGTTTAGATGGAATGTCCGAGTCTGTGGCTTCATCCATCTCTGTCAGGGAGGTGTCAATATCAGCCATCAGTTCCTGAAATACAATAGTCATGTTGTTTTAACTCTTTACCACACAACAAACCTTTAAACTTGTCAAAATTGAAAGCAACTGCAGACAATGAATAAAATGTTGTGGAAACAATGGTACCATTATTTGTTCTTAAAACTGTAGAAAACATTGAGGAAAATGTAGAAAATTTCACATATTTTCCTGGGCACCAGCATTTTCTCTTTTTCCCATAATGTCATCAAGAGCTCTCTTCTTAAGGGCCATTAAAATTTAGGAATGTGTGGTGAAGGGTTAACTCTTAATATGCCTTTTACAAGCATAGTTGCCTTTGGAGCCATTGTAGATCAAGATCAGAATGCACAAAACTTGCAGTCTGATCTTTGATCTACGCTGTTTGCCTTGCCGAGACATTCCTGACAAATGCAACTTTGGTACTGTAATCACTTTGGTCTTATTTCTGGACTTGAAATGTCTGTTGGGTTAATTTGGCAAACTAAGATTAACCCTTTACCAAACAACATAATTCTGTACCCTACTAAATTGAAAGTATTTGCAGACAACATATTGAATGTAACTCAAAAGATGATTGCTCTCTTTGATAGGATAGAAAACATTGTGGAAATTTGATTGATTGATTGTATGGTGTCTAACGCCGTTTTCAACATTATTTCAGTTATATCGCGGCTGCCAGTGCACATATCCATGCTTTCCTGGAGTCTCTTGAACCAGTACTCTGCACAATTTTTTTTCCAAGCCACTGGCAGCCCTCCCACATAACTATTGTCGAAAAAATGGCCAGCGGTGGGAGAGGAATGACTCCTGTTGCATTGACTATCATCAATCCTCGGAAAGAGACTGGCCGAGCCAGGGATTGAACCCACAACCCCCTGTTCTCAAATCCTGCACCCTACTGACTAAGCTACCGGGGCTCAGCTTGTTGAAAAAGGAGAAAATGCTGGTTACTAGCATTTACTCCTCTTCACCCCATGTTTTCAACAGGCATTTTCCACTGGGTCATTCAAACATGGGATCGTGTGGAAAAGGGTAAATTCAATACTTTACAAACATGAAATTGAAAGTCCCTGCAGTTTTGAAAGCATCTTGGAAAAAAAAAGGAGTTGCTTGCTTCAATCGGTTGTTTTTTAAACATGTTTTGCATATTATCCAAATAGAAAATATTCTTGCTTTCTTTCAAATACTGTAGTTCACTTGCTTTAGTTTGTGTTATGCATGAAAGTAGCCTAACACTTCCCATACTATAGACAACACCAGAAGCTGTTGTGGACAATATAGATCAGGATCAGACTGCACAGAATGTGCAGTCTGATCTCTGATCTACACTGTCCACTACTTTATTCTGGATTATGACTGAACTCTGTCTTGATCTTGCAGCGAAACTGTATTTGTAGCCTTTGAGAAAATGCAATTTATACTGAAACTAAAAAGAAACGCACAGTATCTTTTGACAAATAACTCTAGATGTCATGACTTGCAAATTATAAGTATTGCATGCATGGTATTCCCAGTGCATGAGAACCCAGATCACGTGTACAGTATGCAAGTGGAGATCTCGTGCTTACACTTACGTAACGTAAGCATGGAAATGATGTTCCTCGTGCTGAGGCTGTTTCAGGTTGGTTTATAAGCTGGAAATTTTTCGTGAATAAACCTTTGTTAAAGCATTACACTTTAGTATAGGTCGCTATCATCAGAAGTCCTTAGTTCCATGCCACGGATACGTCAAAATGAGCGTCGACGTGCCGTTACCCTCTTGCTATAGGGGGTTTCACAGTCCGAAGTCTCGCGACAATTGGGAGTAGCGTCATCAACCATTTGTCGTCTCTGGCAACGTCTACGTACTACTGGTGACACGGCTGACTGACCCCGAAGTGGACGTCCCCATGTAACGACCGCCAGACAGGACCGTCACATATGCCTGGTTCATTTGCGCGATCGCTTTCGGACAGCAACAGAAACTGCAATGAATACACCTGGAACTCACAACAACCACATTCATCCCCAGACTGTCAAAAATCGACTGCGGGACGCCGGACTAAGGGCACGTAGACCTTACGTCGGACCACTACCGATGGCATGTAGAAGGGCAATGCGCTTGAACTGGTTGGAAAGACATCGATCAATTAACTTTCCGAGACAACAGTGGTGCAGCATGCTGTTCTCCGATGAGTCAAGGTTCAGCCTATATCATGCAGACGGTTGGCAGCGTGTATACCGACGTAACGGCGAACATTACGCTGACGCTTGTGTTGTTCAGCACGATAGGTTTGGCGGTGGATCAGTGTTAGTGTGGGGAAGCATTGCGCATGGTTTTAAATCACCACTGGTTGTTATTGACGGAACACTGACTGCAATAAAATACAGGGATGAAATTCTTGCTCCCCATGTGATTCCCATCACACAGCAACGTCACCTAACCTTTCAACAGGACAATGCAAGACCCCATGTTGCACGGATATGCACAGACTTTCTGGCACAGAACAACATGGACGTTATGGCCTGGCCACCGTATAGCCCTGACTTCTCTCCTATCGAACATCTTTGGGATGAACTAGACCGCAGAATACGACGTCGGGTTAACTTTCCAGTGACGTTACAGGAGCTCACATGTGCGTTAATTGAAGAATGGAACAACATTCCGATGTGCAGAATTAATAGACTGATAGCGTCAATGTCTTCCAGGATTCGCGAAGGCATAAATGCTAGAGGTGGACATATTCGATATTGAACTGCCAAAAAAAATGAAATTCAAAATTCATGACACTGCCTAGTCTTTTTGTTGTGTACAGCTTCAGTGAACGATTCCTATGCCTTATGTTACTGTAGTTTGAATAGAGAAACAATAATGTAAAAAATGAAATAATGTTGGTTCTCAATTGATAATTGGATCAGTTAGTAAACAATGTAAAATTTACCTGTGCGTTTCTTTTTCGTTTCAGTATATATATCCAGTAATGAAAGAACTAAATAAATGTTTGACAACTTTACCTTTGTACAAGCTGACAAAGTTTTAGATTTGCCTAATTTTAAGCATGTATAAACAACAAATTATTTTCATTCAAATGATGTGATTTGCCTTTGCAAAGATAGAAAAAAGTTTTGGAAAAGAAGAAAATGCTGGTTACCAGAATTTTCTCCTTTTCCCACAATGTTTCAAAAACTTCAGTCCTCAGGGTCATTAAAATCTAGAATTGTTTAGTAAAGGGTTAAAAAGACATGAGTCATGCTCTGTGAAAAGGGGGATTAATGCATCTGCAAAAAGTATCGGCAGGCTGACCTGGGCTGAAATTTTTCACTCTTGGTCAATTTTCTGTATGTCAAAGGACCAGTCTACCTGATTAAGTTGTTTGTTGCAAAAAGAGGATATTTTGGATCGATAAGTATGTGATGGCTTGCTTTGTACCAGGATCACAGAGATGCAATAAGCCCCCTTATTTCAGAAGATGGCTCAAATGTACCTCTAACATGGTTCTTTGTTTCTGCAGACAAATCTGACCCTGTTTTCTACATGAAACACCTTTTGCCTTGATTCTTTCTTCCAGAGCATCAAATGCAACATTGAAGGTTTCCCGGACGTTTCGCAGTTCATCTATGAGATTCTCTTCATCTTTAGAGACAGCGTCTATTTTACAAGATATGTCTGTTACGATGTTACCTAAATGGTTTCTGTATCGTTTCAAATTGTCATTGATGTCGCTACATTTTGCAGTGTAGTATTGGCTTTTTACGTAATCGTTCATGTCTAATACACGACAGTGTTTATGATTTGTTAGGAGACATTTACTGCAGACAAGAATGTCATGTGTAACACAGACTAAATCGGCACTTTTATCAGGATGCAGTTTACAATGTGGCCAGTCACTGTTGTGCTGTGTTATAGCATCCATCATGGAGAGGATAAGGCGATTGATTGGAAAAGCCACAACTTGTATCTCGATGCTGCTAGCTTTCGGCAGTTTTGTCACACTTCGACATACAGGACATGGGAAGTCTGAATGGTTCTGCTCCACCCTGTCAATGTTTGATATGAGATTTTTTAAACAGTCGTGACATAGACTGTGTTGGCATGGTAATGTCCTTGGTTGTCTCAGTACCTCTTTGCACACAGGACACAAGAGTAAATCTCCAATTGTGGAAATTAATGAAGCCATGGCAGAGTTTGAATTCTTGGCCTTGTATCTGTTGAAAATTCTTTCTTAAATATCACCCGATATGAAAAAATTCTTTAAAACTTTGAGAAGTACTCACAGTGTTATACAGTCTTTATTTCAAATATATTTCCTAGAAACATCTTATAAGATGACCATCTATCATTTTAAAACACAAACCAATTTTCCTGTAAATTTTTACCAAATTAGCCCTTATTTACGGATAGGAAACCAATTGAGTTTTAACGTGTCCAGTGTTTCTGAATGAAAATCACTTCAAAAATCAAGTTGAAACTTAAATTACATCAAAACTGTAGACAAATTATTTTATCTCCAATATCAAGCAATCTATTCACTTATCTGAAACAGGTTATGTTCGCCAAACACACAAATAATTTATCATGGCAGATCAATCAAACAATTTTTTCTGTAGGTATCCCTTTACCAAACAATCCAAGTTTCAACAATCTGACAGAGAACGCTTTGGAAAACATTGTTTGAAAAGGAGAAAATGCTGGTAACCAGCATTGTCTCCTTTTTCAACAATGCTTTTTTACCTTTCAAAGACAATTGAGCTACATTTAGGATGTCATTTGCAAGTGCTTTCAATTTGGACCAGTCTAAATTTTGGTAAAGAGGTATTAAGTTTGATATCAAACAAGTACAGATCTGTATTGGCTCAAACAGCTTGTCAACTCCCAAAGAATTAAAAGATTAGACTTATCCCCTGTGTCTGTAAAAAAAATCCAATTATGGACCATTCTAAACTGTGAACTATCAAATACCATGCCAAAAGTATTACAACTGATATGAATAGTCTATTTTTTCAATACTGTAAAATGAAAACTGGTCCAATTTTAGTACATTGAGTATAGCTCCTTTTCTAACAGTGTTGTAAAACAAAAAGCCTCCGCCTAAATTTTTTTTTTGAAATCTGTAAAGACTTTCAATAGGGGCAAGACTAAAATTATGTTTTCTACAGAACACTGGAACAGTTGTAGACCCATTGAAATCTCGTAAAGTGAAACAATGAACCAATTTTTAAAGGAAAGGAAAACAAGTTTTGTGAAAACAATGCAGAGAGAAAAGCTGTTGCTCATAACAAGCAATTTCTTCTTTGCTCACATTTTTTCTCTAAAACTGTCTCTGAAAAGAGGTGTAAAAGGTTAAAGCTGTACGGACAATAGGTTTTGAATTGAAAAAAGCTTGTATTGTCAACATGCAATTCAACAACCTATCAATACATTTTATAGATTCTGAATTATTGATTTTTCTCTTATGATCTACCATGGATTATTGTGACCTAATCTTTTAAGATCAATTGAATAAACTACCCTTTATAACCTAATGACAAAGTCATTAACTTTTTGGAAATAATGAAATCTACATTATTTGCTACATTTAGATATAAGTCATGCTTAAGGGGGCTTAATGCATCTGCAAAAAAAATTGACCCATGTCAGCCTGCAGAGTCCACACAGGCTGACTTTGGTCATAACTTTGCTATCGGTCAAGGTCCAGTGTACCTCATATTTCAGTCAGTTGTTATACATAATACTGTAATGACTTGCTTGGTATCATGCAACACGGATATGCAATAACCCCCCTATTTCCAGAGCATTACTCATATGTATTACTGTATGCTGAGCCTAGTAGCTCAGTTGGTAGCGCACAGGGCTTGAAACCAGTGGGTGCTGGTTCAAATCCATAGCCTTGGCAATTTCTATCTGAGGACTAATGACAGAAATATAACAAGGTTATTCCTCTCTCACCACAGATCATTCTTTTGGCAAGGTAGATGTGGGAAAGCAGACAGTGGCTTGGAAAGAATATTGTGCAAAATACTGGTGTGAAAAACTCCAGGAAAGTATGGATAAGTGCACTGGCTGCCACAATATACAAGTACTGGCAACTGAAATGTTGTTGTATGTATGTTTAAATAGAGTTTTGTACCACTTTCAACAGTGTATCAGTTAAATCTAAGCCACAGCTTGCCTATTCATTTTCAGTTTGGATGTTTTTTAACAAAATATTGAGGTATTGTCCAATCCCTAATGTCTACATCTTCCTCATGCCATAAATAAGTATTAATTTTTCTTATGTCTCTGTTATTGCTCAGTGTATTTTCCTCAGACTCAAGCTATATTTTGTTATTATGTTATTACACGTTACCAGGATTTTCTCCTTTTCACACAATGTTTTTTCCCTTTCACAGATCCCATAATTTGAGTCATGATTAATTTGGCCTCTACAAGTGCTTTCAGTATGGACCAGTCTAAAACTTTGTTGATAGGTAACGAGTTAAAAAAGGGCATGTCACCCGCAAAATATTTTTGACAAAGTTATGTTCCCTTTTTTTAACTGAATTTTTGCTCAAAGAGCAACTGTGGCCAAGTGTTGCTACATGCATGCAGTACTCTTGTCTTCCATGGTCTCATCTCACTAAACAGGGTCACTGCAGCACCTTGTCCAAGGAAAGCTCCTCTTGGCCAGAGTTGCATCAAACCTGAAACCTCTGGATTACAAATTTAACAGACTAAAACTTTAGAGTTGTCAGTTTTGAAATTATTTGCAGCTACAAATTTAATTTTTTGGCTCAGATAATAGCAATTGGTTTTTGAAGAGTAGAAAACATTGTGGTAAAATGAGAAAATGCTTGTTACCAGTATTTTCTCCTTTTCTGACAATGTTTTCAAAAAGCCTCAATCCTTAGTATCATACAAACTTCAGGATGTTTTGTAGAGGGTTAATTATTGAGCTAGTAGTCCTGCGTGGCTCTGTGGTAAAGTGTGGGACTTGTAACCTGGTTTAAGCCCCAACTGGGCAGGACTCTTCAGAGCCCTAGCCTAGTAACAGTTAAACCCAGGAAATACATGAACATGTGAGCTTTTGCCGTGATATAACTGAAATAATGTTGAAAGCGGCATGAAACACCATTCAATCAATAATTATTGAGCCATGAAGGATGCCCTATTTACACATCAGAAATGGATAGCGATGGCATTCCTTGATCATTTAGTAAGTTAGTAGTTTTAACCCTCTGCCACACAATCCTGAGCTTTAATGACCCTCAGGAGAAAATGTTTTGAAAACATCGTTAGAAAAGAAGAAAATGCTGGTAACCAGCATTTTCTTCTTTTTCTACAATGTTTTCTACTCTATTAAAGACAAATTATACCATTTAAGTCGTAACTGATTTGTCATCTGCAAATGTTTTTTATTCTGATGAGTCTGAAATTTTGCAGTTTGGTAAAGAGTTAACCAAAACCCATGCTGTGGACACTCTGAGACAATTTATTGAGTTGAAGCCCAGGCCTTAGTGCAACACTTTAACCCTGTACCAAATAATCCTGAGTTTTAATCAGCCTATGGAAGAAGACTTTCAAAACATTGCAGAGAAAATACTGGTAACCAGTTTCCTTACTTTCTTTACTTAAATTTTGAGTTTTGAGTCATATCTAATTTGCTATCTGCAAATGCTTTCAATTTGGGAAGGTCTTAAAATTTGTCAATTGATATAGAGGTAACTGTACCAAATAACAAAATTTTAAAAGACTTGTTCAATATCTGGATAAAAGTAAAATATATTGTTGTGGAAAGAAACAAAAGCACTGCATGCTGGTGCCAATGCTCAGCTGCAGTTGCTTTTAGAAATAGATTGAGTTTCAGTGAAAATTCCAAGCCGAACAAGAGGACCATGATGGTCCTATATCGCTCACCTGAGTTTTAGTCCTTCGAAAATAATAGAATTATATAATTGATACATATATATGTAATGTTATCCACAATGCCTTTGTCATCCTGTACAGTAAGAGAAAATTAGTAGGACCAAGCCCCCTTTTTCCATGACACGACATTTAATAAAAAAAGCTAAATGATGATATTGGTGGACTATCATAAGGAACACATGTATAAAGTTTCATAAATATTCATCAAGGATTTTGAGTTGAAGATATGTTGATCCTTTACAGAAATATACATGAAGCCCCTTCTTCCTATGGCACATATTTGATATAAAAAAATGAAAAAAAAAAAAAAAAAAAAAATTGGCAGACATCATAAGGAACGCCTGTATGAATTTCTATTAGTTTTTGACAAGGATTTTAGAAGATATCTGTCCTGAAAGACGGACAAACAGATGGTCATTAGTCCATGATGAAATTAAACATTTAGCCCCCTTTTTTCATGACATGGCATTTCATGAAATAAAAACAAATAACTATTGTCTGTGGCTTGTGATAAACAATATAAAGATGAAGTTTCATGACATTTTGCCCAGTAGTTAGAGATACTGGTCCACAATGAAAATATACGTCAAGCCCCCTTTTTCCATGACACTGCAATAAAAAAAACAAGGGTATATAACTGTGGTGTTGCATGGTCAATCTGGGTAAAACTTTTTCTCCTGCATTTCCTAATGGTGGTTGATAGATGTTACAAGTTCAATGTAAAAACTCTGTATAGTTTTCAAAATAAGACTCAAAACAAAGTTCACTCTATATACCTTAATGTCCTACTTTGTTACCCCCGGGGCAGGGCTGATTTTGACCCCAGTGGCATCATTTGAACAAACTTGATAGAGGTTCACCAGGAGATGATCCATATAAATTATCAAAACTCTAGGCCTTCTGGTTTCAAACAAGAAGATTTTCAAAGTTTGATCTATATACGATTTTGCCCGAATTTGTGACCCCTGGAGCGGGGCCAATTTTGACCCCTGGGGCATCGTTTGAACAAACTTGGTAGAGGACTACTAGAAGATACTACATACCAAATATCAAAGCTCTGGGCTTTCTGGTTTCAGACAAGAAGATTTTTAAAGATGTTGTAAATTTCCCCTTTTTTGTTGCCATGGCAACCAGAGTTAATGGGTTAATTCAATTCTTTTAACAACTTTGGTAGACTTCACCCAAGGAACATGCCTGCCAAGTTTCAACATGATTGGCCCACCAGTTTAGGAGAAGAAGATGTTTAAAGGAATTGTGGACAGATGGACAGATGGACGCCGGACAACGACTGATCACAATACCTCACCTTAGCACTTCATGCTCAGGTGAACTAAAAAGGTGCATAATTGTATCAAAAATATTTTGATGGTTACTTGTCCCTTTCTTATGGGTTCCTCTTTTGATATTTAACAAATAGTCTGAGTTTGAAATAAATATCTTAAGAAATGACAGAGACATTATAAAATGTCAAAGTTTTTCCATGATGACAACACAGACAGGGACATCGACAAGGCTGTGACCAATACCTTAATGCTAAAAATGCTGGTTATGAGCAGCTATTTTTCCCTACCAAAGTATTTTCAAAAGCAAAAATGTAACCCAGAAGCAAAATTTTGTCTGCAGAAGGTTATGAGTAGATTGAAAATGGGTTTTATTGTGTAAAGAAAGTGGTATTTAAAGTTCAAAGATCAGAGCATAATGGTACATTTAATATAAAAGGCTCTATTGTAAAGTTTTTCATGAAACCTTCATCTCAGTAATATAAATATGAACCATGCTCTGGCAAAACAAGTCTTTGTGATGCATGGTATCAAGCAAGACATCCCATAATTATGAATCCATAAAAATCCATTTTGTCCAACAACAAATTGACTCATGAGGTACATGTAGTCTTGAAATGCATAAAATTGACAAATAGCAAAAAGTTTCAACCCAGGTCAGCCTGCAGGTAGTGTGCAGGCTGACCTGGGTTGACACTTTTCGCATATGCATTATACCCCCTTTTCACAGACCGCAGCTCATATATATTCAATGTGATTTCTTTGATTTATTTGTATTACCTCCATAAAGAAATTGATTGAAGCCAACTTTGAAAAATATCCTGTAAAAAATGGATAATTAACATGAGTAACGGCTCAACCCTTTATCAAATGGCAAAATATCATACACATCAAAATACAACACATTTTCAGATGACAAAGCAAATAGGAATAGGAATGCATAATGGGATTTGTATGTGGAAGAGAGCAAACATTGTGGGAATAGGAGAAAATGCTGGTTCTCAGCAATGTTTTCTAAAGCCCTTTTCTAGGGTCCTTAACTCTTTACCACACAATCCCGAATTTTAATGACCCTGAAGGAAGGAAGCTTTTGAAAAAATTTTAAATTTTGGGAAAAGGAGAAAATGCTGGTAACCAGCATTTTCTCCTTTTCCCAAAATATTTTCTACCCTTTAAAAGATAAATTTCACCATTTGAGCCACACTAAAATTGTCATCTGCTCATGCTTTCAATTTAGACTAACTTTTTGTCGTTTGGTAAAGATTTAAAACAGTTGGTTGTTTGGTGATGAGTGAGTTCACGTGAAAACAATGTGACAAAATTAGAAATTCATTGTTAAGTGTAATTTATCCCTGCAAAAATGTTTTCAACAATGGTCTAATACTACACGAAACAAGAGGGCCATGATGGCCCTGTATTGCTCCACTGGCTAATAAGTAAAACCACTACATGCCAAACTTTACAATACTTGGCAAATTGGTTTTGAACATGAGAACTCTGAAACAGGACTAAAATTGGTAGCCCTAAGTCTTATGGTCAGTAACGAGAATATTTCTAAAGTTTTCACTATATAAGCCCATGTAAAACTTCTGACCCCTGGGGTGGGATCAAATTCACACCTAGGGCTATAATTTGAGCACTCTTGGTAAAGACCCACTAGATAAAGCTACATGCAAATTTTGGTAACCCTAGGCTTTATGACCAAGTACAAGGAGATTTCTAAAGTTTTCACCATATATGCCCAAGTAAAACTTGTGACCCCAGGGGCGGGGTCAAATTTGACCCCAGGGCTATAATTTGGGCACTCTTGTTAGGGGCCCACTAGATAAAGCCACATGCAAAATTTGGTATCCCTAGGCCTTATGGCTAGGTGCAGGGAGACTTCTAAAGTTTTCTCTATATAAGCCCATGTAAAACTTGTGATCCCTGAGGCAGGGTCAAATTTGACCCCAGGGCTACAATTTGGGCACTTTTGGTAGTGGTCCACTAGATAAAGCCACATGCAAAATTTGGTAGCTCTAGGCCTTATGGCCAGGTGCAGGGAGACTTCTAAAGTTTCTTCCATATATGCCCATATAAAACTTGTGACCCCCGGGTCAGGGCCAAATTTGACCCAAGGGCTATAATTTTGGCACTCTTGGTAGGGGCCCATGAGATAAAGCCACATGCAAAATTTGGTGGCCGTAGGCCTTATGGCTAGGTGCAGGGAGACTTGTAAAGTTTTCTCTATATAAGCCCATGTAAAACTTGTGACCCCTGGGGCGGGGCCAATTTTGACCCCAGGGCTATAATTTGAAGAAACTTGATAGAGGTCTACTAGATAAAGCTACACACCAAATTTGGTAGCCCTAGGCCTTATGGTTTCAGACAAGAAGATATTCAAAGATTTCCAATATTTTTAAGTTTTGTTGCCATGGCAACCAGAGTTTTTGAAGAAATCAAATTCTTTCAAGAAATTCTGAAGAGGACCATGGCAGGATCATTTCTGTGAAGTTTCATCAAAATTGGATGAGTAGTTTCAGAGAAGAAGATGTTTGAAATAAAAGTTAACGCACGCACGGACGCACGACGGACACCGGGCCATGACATAAGCCCGCTGGCCTTTGGCCAGTGGAGCTAAAAATAAAAGAAAATGTATTTTAACCCTTTACCAAAAGACAAAATTTTGGACTGGACCAAATTAAAAGCATTTGCAGATTGCAAACTAAATAAAGTTCCAGTGCTGATTGTATGTTTGATGTGGTAGAAAACATTGAGGAAAAACAAGAAAATGTTGCTAACCAGCATTTTCTCCTTATCCTACGATATATTCAAAAGGCTTTTTCCTCTGGGTTTGTAAAAGTTGTTACCATGTTGTAAAGGGTTAAAACAATACAACTAAATATTTGCATAAAAATATGGCTGTAGAATTTCCTCAAAATGATAAATCTATCCTTTTCATGCAATTTTTTATTGCCTTATCACATTCTAAAAAATCTTCTCTGTGTTTTCGTTTTTAAAAATGATTTTTCATTCAAAGCAATCCAAAAAATCTTTACATGATGTCATGGGCTTAACTTAGGGGAGTTAAATCAATATTTGTAAACTGTAAAATTAAAGTTAACTCTAAACTAAACAACTAAGTTTTAGACTCGCCCAAATTAAAAGCATGTTTTTTGCAGTAAAACAATTTCAATATGGCTGAAATGATGGAATTTGACCCTGACTCTGAAGAAACCATTGTGGAAAAGGAGGAAATGTTGTTTACCAGCATTTCCTCCTTTTCCAACAATATTTTCAGAAACTTTTTTCCATAGGATCGTTAAAACACGGGACTGTGTGGCAAAGGGTTAAACACATTCGTTCATCACATTAACTCTTTCACTGCCAAAGTTGCCTTGGAGATCTTTTGCGGATTGTGTAGATCAAGATCAGACTGCACAAAATGTGCAGTCTGATCTTAATTCTACACCATCCACAACCTGATGCTAATATGTACGAGGGTTGTTCGATATGTAATGTGTATTGTACGATATCTCAAAAGCATTCGACTCAAATAGTGAAATGAACATTACATCCCTTCAAAATATTCTCCGTGGTTTGAAATACATAATTTCAATTTCTGAATCCATTTCTGAAATGCGTCACGGTACGCTGATTTAGGTAGACCTCTGAGGCACTGACTGATGGCTGAGCCAAGGGCTTGTCGGGACTTGTAACGACGACCAGATGAGAACTTTTTAAGGTTTGGAAAAAGGAAAAAGGAAAAATTCGCATGGGGCTAGATCTGGAGAGTATGGTGGGTGTGGCAAGACAGTAACCTTCTCCGACTTCAAGAATTGCTTCACAAGCTCAGATGTATGTGATGGAGCATTATCATGAAGTAGACGAACATGCCTAAATCCTGACACAGGGCGTCATTTAAGATAATATTTCTTGAGCTTTTTTAGTATAACATCTCGGTAATACCGACCTGTAACAATTTTGCCCTTCGGCACTGGAATTTATACGGCTATATCATCACATGTGAATATGCAATAAAGAACCTTCTTTGTGCTTATGCTTCTTTTGGCAAATACAGGCCTTCTACCGTGTTTAGTTAGCCATATTTTGTTTCCAATTTTTCTTATTGGTTCCAAATAGTGAACCCATGTTTCGTCACCAGTAACAATGTTTGCAAATTGTCTTTGATTGAATTTGGGAAACATTTTGAGCAATTGCTTAGCGGTTTGTACCTGTTTTTGGTCATCTGTCAATATATGCGGTATCCATCTGGCAGAAATCTTTCGTACTTTCAAAATACGCTTCAAAATGAAATGCACCCGCGATAGCGATATGCCAACACCGTTGGCAATATCACGAATCGTGTATCTGCCTTCACTTTCAATTATTTCCCTGACTTTTGAGACATTTGCCTTGCCTGTTACAGTCACAGGTCGGCCAGATTTTGCTGCATCTTTGACGGACTCTGTGCCTGTCAGAAATTTCTTTCTCCACCTACGAACTGTCTCATAAGACACCTTATCAGACCCATAAACTTCCCCCAATTCAGTAAAAATCTGCATTACCGAATGACCGAGTTTTGTGCGAACTTTCATATAAGCTCTAATTTCTTCAATATTCTTAATCCGTTTCCCAACCATGTTTACAACAGTGGTCAACGACTAGCTCTAATGAAATGACTATAAGTTTAAAACTATGTGGAGCTAAAGGCTTGTGTTTATACCGTTGGAAAGGTATTGAATAGAGCTATTCAAGCGTATCATCATCCACGAAATCGTTAAAATCGTTATCGCGCTGTGGTACAATACACATTACATATCGAACAGCCCTCGTATTTAACCAAAATCAGCTTCAAAAGCAACAAAAAATACTTTTAGACCTCAAACAATGTCGAATCCATTTATTTGGCAGCGAAACTGTTAATCTTTTGGAAACCTTTATTCCTTTTCCAAATAATTCCTAGGGGTCCTGTGTTGCTCAGTGGTAAAGTGTGGGACTCGTAACTTGGAGACCCCGGGTTCGAGCAGCACTGGATCCATTTGGATTTTCGTGGGAGTGTGCTTGGGTAAGTCACTTCAGAGGCCTAGCCTAGTACTGGTAAAACCCAGGAAATACATGAATATGTGAGCTGTCGCTGCGATATGACTGAAATACTGTTGAAAGCTGTGTAAAATACCATTCAATCAATTAATCAACCAAATAATATCTACTTTTAAAGTCACTGAAGAAACAGACCATTGAAAACATTGTTTAAAGATGAGAAAAAGCGGATATTCAGCATTTCCTCCTTTTTCCACAATGTTTACTACCTTTTCACAGACAAATAAAATCATTTCAGCCACATTTGATTTATTGTCTGCAAATGATTTCAGTACGGACTAATAAAAACTTTTTCCATGTAGTAAAGAGTTTGTATGCAAATCCATCCTATCCCTCCATGTTTTCACAAGAGCTGTTGAACACAGGGGACAGAAGACATACAAATTTATATTTTTTTGTCATAGATTTATCATAGGCCTGCGGCCATTTGCTACATGTCTCAACTGTGACATGTAAGTAAAAGGCTTTAGACAAAATAGACTTATTATCCCTGGAAACAAATATACACAAGACGAATTTGCATGCATCCGTCTACAATATGAATCAAGGCTTCACAAATATGATAACACTTAGGCATAAGAACAGATTTCTCATAATCATTTCTGCTTTTCTTACAATGTTTTTCTTTTAAAACTAAAGTAATCTGCATGAGTGAAATTTTAACTCTTTACTAGACGAAATTTAAATTTGTCCGAATCAAAAGCAGTTGTAGAATACAACTTTAATGTGGCTTCAATGAGGCATGCACCTGTGAAATGGTAGAAAACATTGTTGGAAAATGAGAAAATGCTGGTAACCAGCATTTCCTCCTTTTCCAACAATGTTTTCAAAAGCTTTTTTCATTTGTGTAATTTAAACATGGAATATTGTGGCAAAGCGTTAAAGAGAAAAAATCATTTAAGGTTTTACTATGGGACTTTTAAATGGCTGAATGCTGATGTTTGAGTTTATATTTGAATTCTATGGTCCAGAGTTAGCAAATCAATATTTCATTGAAATCTAATGTTTACAGATAAACAAATATAATTTATATCTATACCTATTTATACCTATTCATAGCAGAGCTTTGTTGACAGTTGAGTACAAACTGAAAAAAGTGAAATATGCCTTTAGTTGATAGATCTTATATTTTTTTAACCATGTGACAAAATTTTACACTTCTCTAACTTGAAAGGGTAAACTTGCAAATGACAAATTAACTTGGATCAAATGATGGGATTTGTTTTTGAATGTATAGAACACATGGTGGAAAAAGGAGAAAATGCTGATTTTGTGCATTTTTCCTTTTCAACATTGTTTTCAATTGCTTTATTAACTCATTACCACACAATTCCAAGTTTCAACAATCCTTGTGATGATTAAGGAGTCAATGTGGGAAAAGAAAAAAATGCTGGTTACCAGTATTTCCAGTATTTTATCCTTTTCCTACAATGTTTTCTACTATTTCAAAGACAAATCCCATCATTTTAGACAATTTGATTTTTGGTTTGCAAATGTTTTAAATTTGGACAAGTCCAAAATTTTGTTGTCTGGTAAAGAGTTAAACAAGATGTACAGTCTGATCTTGGAACTACACTTTCTGCTATGCTGATATATTTTGGTCAAGAATTTGACACCACAGTCATGCATGTAACGTCATGTTTACTATTTTTCCCTCATTCATACCACTCTTTTGTTCAATTTTTATTTGGCACATGGGGGAGGAGGGCTATTTACAGTGGCAAAGGCAAAATCTGTACAGAATCTACAGAGTTGAGGACAGGGAGGACTTAAAGGGACCCACCTTTATGTTAACTCTTTACCTAACATTAAATTTTTCGGCTTGTTAAAATTGAAAGCTTAATTACACAGGCAACAAATTTAAATATCTCAAAAGATTGATTTGTCTTTGAAAGGGTAGAAAATTTTTGTGGAAAAAGGAGAAAGTGCTGGTCACCGGATTTTTCTTATTTCCCCACAATGTTTTCAAAAGTGTTTTGTCTGGTAAAGGGTTAACCCTTTACTACACAATTTCTACTTTTAACGACCCTGAGGGAGAGGGCTTTTGTAAACATTGTGGAAAAGGAGAAAATGCTGGTAATCAGCATTTTCTCCTTTTCCCACAATGTTTTCTACCCTATCAAGAACAAATTTCATTATAATGGCTACCTTTAGTTTGTCATCAGCAGATACTTTAAATTTGGACCAGTTTAAAATTTCGTTGTTTAAACATATTCACCAGTACTTGCGCCACACCAGTACTTGTGCCAAATGTGTGGGCCAATGAAGGATCCTGAAGCTGACACACGCTCCCGGGTATCGAACTCGGGACCTTATGATTACAAGGCCGACGCTCTACCTCACAACTACGGCCACCACTAAATTTTGTTGTTTGGTAAGGAGTTAAGTAACTAGAAGTTTCCCATCCAGGGACAAGGAGGCTGATTTAACCATTTCTCCACCAGACAGGCATTGTGGTTGCTGAAATAACTGTTTACATTATTTAAGCATATCTATTGCTACAGAGGTACAGGTACCAGTATCAACTTTGTTTTACTTTTTCACCAAACAACAAAACAAATGTGGCTAAAATGGCGACACTTGTCTCTGGTTTCCAGCATTTTCTCCTTTTCCCTACAATGTTTTCAAAACTCTTCTTCCTTAGGGTTATTCAGAAATTGTAAAGGGTAAACAGTTTTTACACTACCATTTCAAAGAGATTTAACAATGCCAGTCAGCTTAACTCTTTACCAGACGACAAAATATCAGACTGATCCGAATTGAAAGCATTTGCAGACGACAAATTGAATAGCCCAAATGACAAAATTTGTCCTTGATAGGATCGAAAAAAACATTGTGGGAAAAGGAGAAAATGCTGGTTTCCAGCATTTTCTCCTTTTCCCACACTGTTTTCAAAAGCTTTCTTTCTCAGGGTCATTAAAAGTCAGCATTGTGTGGTAAACATTTCATCATGTCTTTTCTATGTTTCATCAGTTCTATGATGGGAGATTTATTGACTGATGGTAT
This sequence comes from Hippopus hippopus, assembly GCA_946811185.2. Taxonomy (NCBI): domain Eukaryota; kingdom Metazoa; phylum Mollusca; class Bivalvia; order Cardiida; family Cardiidae; genus Hippopus; species Hippopus hippopus. The sequence continues at coordinate 10,682,154 of OX328099.1, forward strand.
TAAACGTTTTCAATCATCATCTGCCTGCTCAGCCAATTTCTTTCCGAGGATTGATGATAGTCATTACGTGAGGATTTATTCCTCTCTCGCCACTGATCATTGTTTTGATGATAGTTACTTGGGGAAGCAGCCAGTGGCTTGGAAAGAATATTGTGTGTAGAACTGGTAAAAGAAACTCCAGGAAAGCATGGAAAGGTGCTCTGGTTGCCTGAAAATGGTGTTAAACACCATTCAATCAATCAATCAATCAGTCAATCAATCAGTCATTATCTCAGTTACATTGCGGTGGCCAATGCACCTATCCATGCTCTCATGGAGTTTCTTTTCCAAGTACTTCACACAATATTCTTCCCATGCCACTTGCTGCTTTCCCATAAACCATCATTGAAACAATGATCAGTAGTGAGACAGTAATGAATCCTGTTGAAATGACTATCATAAATCCTAAGAGAGAAATTTGCTGAACTTGGGATTCAAACCAGTGATTCCTTGTCCTCAAGTCCTGTACTCTGCGGGTTGTGCTACCCAGGGTGGGCTTTTATGGTTGGATAGTGCCTTGCACAAGGACACTAATACAAGGACAGCAATGTGCAAGGGGCTCAGACCAAGAACCTTTTACAGCAACCATTGAATTTCTTGCCTCAGGGATGTCCAAAGGTATCTATTTGAGGGAAGGCCACTGCTGTAGGTATGGTGCTGTCAAATCTAGTTCATAGAATGGCAACACTCACTGTTTGTTTGTTTATTATTACATGGCTGCTTTAAAGCGCTTTCTCACAAAAAGATTTTCAAAACAATGTTCAGCAAAAGAGAGCTATGAAATCTGTCACAATGACTATATCATCCATCCTCTGAAAAAATTTGGTGAAGCTGGGTGTTCAAACTGGAGTCCCATAGATTTCAAGCCCTATATGTTATTGATTGAGCTGCAGTCAACTGGACTTGGAGAGAACAACTGACAAAATATGACATTGTAGGTTCAAGACCAGACTTAATTCTGTAGTCTGATCTTGATCCACAAAGACCCATATATGCACCCTAGTCACCACAAGCATAATTCAAGTTAAAGGAATAGGTCGCAATGTTGAAAGGGACACAATTCATTTGAAAAGAATTTTTATTATGCATAGTAATATATTTTGGCATTTTTCCACTAAATCTTTTTTTTTATATTTCATTATATTATGAACGGCATTTAAACACTTTCTTGGAATGGTCATGGCATAAACTTGACAATAACAAACATGAGGAGGGAAGACTAAAATAAGTTTTCTATGTGTGATCGTGTCTAAAATAATTTTTTTCCCTCATTTTTAATACAGCATACAATAATAATATTGAAAATAAGTCTCTCGTTTGTTGATTTTTTTTCCCATTATTGTCAACAAAATTATATTGTAATACTAATCAGAAAACACCAAAAACAGACTTTTTCTAAAAAAGTTTTTTTTATCCTCGAGTCAAAATCAAGTGACTTTTTACCAAACAATCCGACCCTGGGGAAGAGTGCTTTTGAAAACATTGTGTGAAAAAGAGAAAATGCTGATAGCTAGCATTTTTCTCCATTTTCAACAATGTTTCATATTCTTTCATAGTCCAATCCAATCAGGTGAGCCACATTTAAAGCATATTATGTAAATACTTTTACAATAAACCAGCTGCAAATCAGCAATTTCTCCTTTTCCTACAATCTTTTCTGTTTTTTCATAGACAATTCCCATCATTTGAGCAAATTTACGTTGAAATCTTCAATATGAATGGGTCTACAATTTTAATGCATGGTCAAAATTTATTGTTATTCTTCAGTACACAAGATAAATTTTGACCTGCCCAAATCAAAAGTATTTACAGATGACAAAGTAGGCATGATTCAAACAATGGGATTTGTCCAAGAAAGGATAGAAAACATTGTGGTAAAAGGAGAAAATGCTGGTTACCAGCATTTTCTCCTTTTCACACAATGTTTTCCAAAGGATTCTCAATCAGGGTTGTTCAGGATTGTGTGGCTAAGATTCAAACACCTGTATTTGTCACAAAAAGTCAAACAGGCAATGTGTCATGTGCTCCGTTTCAACAGACAGCTCTGAGCTCCATACTTCAATCACAAAAGCAGAGTGGCTATTATATGTGTGTCTGTAATTCTGTACATGTCCTTAAACAGGTCATTTTTTTCCCCCCATCTCGTAAAGCACATACTTTGATGATGTCACATGGTAGTTCAGCTCATAACCCTCACCAATATTTGAACGTTTAATTGCACATGAATTTCAGCAAAATGGGAGACAAAAAAATGTGAAAAATAATTATTTGTCTCCCTTAATAGGAACCTTTCCTTCTTTCTGAATACTCTCTCTTCCCACAACCGCAGCGGCCTATTACTTTCTGCTGTAGTTACTACCGATCTACCGGAATTCGGTCATGGCATGTTTGTTTAAGAAGCCAGCAGCATGTATAAGCATGTATAGTTTTTTATGCACTATACCACTGAATTAACATCTAATTTATAATTTTTAAATTAAAATTGATCAGAAATGATTGCCCCATGAAAGCAAGTACTTTATAGTTCATGTTCTTGTCTAAGCACCTAATGTTGCCCATCTATTTACCAGAAAACAAAATTCTAGACTTATCCATGTTGAAAGTATTTGCAGACCAAAAATTAAACGGATCTTAAAAATTAAATGGATCTCTTTGTGGAAAATAGTTACCAGCATTTTCTCCTTTTCCCATAATGTTCTCAAGTAAGAGTTTTCTTTATGGTTGTTATAATATTGGAATGTTTTAAAAGGGCTAAAAGGCAAGCAATGAGCAAATATCAAAACACTTGGATCACATCTGACCACTCCTCCTTATCCCAGAATCCGTTTTCCTTCACATTTGGAGGGCTTTTGTTCCAGTCCCAGTGTTTTACTGGCTCAAACCAGTTCTTTCCATAATTAGCTTCAATATATGGTCCAGGTGGACAAGGCACTCTGACAAACAATTCTAAGAACTCTGTCCAACAAAGGCCAAATCTAGGAAAGGTATACCTGGAAGAAAGATACATACTTTGGATGATTATAACACAGCATCATGATTTACTCTTATTTTCATTCTTCAGATGCACTTCAACTCTTTCTCAGACAACAAAATTTTTGACTAGTCCAAATTGAAAGCATTTGAACACAACAAATAAGATGTGTGAATACATTTCTTATTGCCAATTCATTTGTGTGACTTTTATTTCTTAAGATAAAACTTTTATATTCTCTAAAATGGTCTACCGTGAAAGTTCCTTTTGCTCAACTCAATTATTCATTAAATACATCATTTTAACTCTTTACCACACGACAAAATTTTAGCCTTATCCAAATTGAAAGCATTGGCAGATGACACTTTCAATGTAGCTCAAATGGTGCTATTGTTCTTTGATAGGGTAGAAAACATTGTAGGAAAAGGAGAAAATGCTGATTACCAGCATTTTCTCCTTTTCCCACAACGTTTTCAAATGGCTATTTTTTCAGGGTTTGTTAAAAGTCTGTTGCTGAACAAAAGGCCAATCCTAGGTACGGTTATGTGGCCAGTAGACAAGTTGAAAAGTAAAACTTTACCAACAGACATAAAGAAAATATGCTAATGCATGTACAAATGTAAGCAAGTTGACTCTTTGTTTGTGCAGTTTCCAGTTTTTATATCATCTGAAAGTCGGTAGAATGGTGAACTTCTTTCTGACACGAGTAGAATATTGATATTTTAGCAAAGAGCACAAAAATGACTGAAAATCTACTTAATCTGTCTGGTTATATACAGTGTTGCCTATTCCTGTATATGCATCCCTGATTTACTAAATCAAAAAGGAACCTATATGTATCTATATGGCATGGACGGTTGAAACGTCAGTAAAACTTACTTATATTTCTGGCCTGTTTCATGATGTGTACCACCATTCCACATGGTATTATTTTCCTCATAGAAGAAGAACAGATCTACTTTAATGTCTCCAGCTTGAAAGCTAAGTTCATAGCTATCAGATACCTGTCAAAAAAGATAGTAAAATCTTCCAGTGCGGTCTTTGAGAGATGTCTATGATCACAACCAAAAGTGGTTTTTACTTCACAGAAATCAAAATTCATTCTTTACTAAATTAGTAAATTACAAGATAAAAGACTGGCCTATATCAAGAACATTTGCAAAAGCCAAATCAAGTATGACTCAACTGATGGAATTTATCTGTGAAAGGATAGAAAACATTGTGGGAAAAGGAGAAAATGCTGGTCACCAGCATTTTCTCCTTTTCCCCACAATGTTTTCAAAAGGCCTCAGAGACTTAAATCTATGGGATTTTTTGGTAAAGGTTTAAACAGTAGTTTTCTTCAATACATCAGTTACGTCAGTAGGAACACCGCAGTTACATGTGTAAACAGGGCTGCTTCATGTATGTGTAGTAAACATCTATAGAATTGACAAACTGTTTAAACAAATTATATAACAGTTGCACAAATGGATTCATTGTCCCTATTATCTGCAGTTATCTGCCCTTATTTCTAAAACACTGCTGTCATGAAGTGTCATTTATTTAACTGACATCTGAGTATTGTATCAATCTACTCTAGAAGCTTTTTTCCTATGCCTGTGCTTTCCCAATTGCCGAAATGGTTTTCTCTGAGATAATTCCAGCAATGAAATTGATCATTTGAACTGGTTTCTTTCTTTATTAATTATCGACATGATGTTGCTTACAAAAAAAGAAACCAGGTTACCAAATACACATTTTCAGCAGGGTGCACTGAGTAATTGCTAAAAGCACATCAAAACATAAAGCTGATACTTGTTTTAAAGATTTTTGCCAGGAATATTGATCTATTGAGCATGAAAAGAGAAAAAGGCATCAAATGGGAAAAAAATGAAACACATGCAACAGGTATACCCTCACAAACTTAATCTAACCCTTTATTTTCCCAAACATAGAGGAATACTTTGTGTACACAGAAGTGTTTTGTGAATGGCATACCATATAAATGTTCATTATTTTCCGTAAACCTGGTAGCTCTATTTGTCAGATGAAAATGTTAAAGCCTACTTTACACATTTAGCAATCATCAAAATCTCGAGCAAGTGATACAATTTTTGAGTTTGATGTTTCAATTCAATCTCATTTCTACCTTTCCAAAGATGTGTTTGAGAAAAAACCCTCCATGTTCAAACACAGGGATCAACTGTGGTTTGTAGTCCTTGATCCAGATCCCAAAGTCCACATCTTTTGAGTAGCTTATAATATCACATTGTCTGTACCAGCCTGAAAAATACAGTATATCTAAGATGATGTTGGCATTGGGTGGTAGCAGGGAGAGAAATATTTGTCCTTGAGAGGGTGAAATATATTCTGTGAGCAGGAGAAAATGCTAGTTATAATAATATTCTTCTTTACCAAAAATGTTTTCGAATACCTTTTTCTTCAGGGTCTTTAAAACAGGGGGTTGTTTGGTACAAGGTTAATACAGGCCACCAGTGCTTAGATAATACAACTGACTGATAAGAAAGGTTTATTGAATTTTAACCCTTTACCACACAATCCCGACTTTTAACGACTCTTAAAGAGAAAGTTTTAGAAAACGTTGTGGGGAAAAAGAGAAAATGCTAGTAACCAGCAATTTCTACTTTTCCTACCCTTCCCAAAAACAAATTTGAATTTTTGAGTCACATAAACTTTGTCATCTGCAAATGCTTTCAATATGGACAAGTCCAAGATTTTGTCATCTGGTAAAGAGTTAACTCTTTACCTAGCAACAAAATTTTAGACTTATCCAAATCAGAAGCATTTGCAAACGACAAATTAAATATGGCCCAAATGGTGTTTTTCATCTTTGAAAGGGCAGAAAACATGGTTGGAAAAGGAGAAAATGCTGGTTACCAGCATTTTCTCCTTTTCCAACCATGTTTTCAAAAGGCCTCTTCCTAAGGGTCATTAAATTCAGGCTTGTATGGTAAAGGATTACTGGAATACATTATCTGTTTGAATACCTAGACAAGTTCCGCTACTCAGCCAGAACTGAATATCAAGGTCATCCAGATATCGCTTGGCTCTTGCAATAATCTGTCGGGCCTTCCTTTGGAAAGTTCTTGCTTCTTCGTTATCATCTTGCGGGTATTTCTTTTTAAATAATGTTGCTCTTTTTTCATCACACTCAATGAACTTTGATGTTGGAATGGACTGAACAAATCTGTCCGCAGGATCTGGTACCAGAATGTCTCCCTTTTCTTTTAACTCAAAGCTGTATAAACAGGAGTAACTCTATATAAATGTTGGACACATTCCATTTGTAGACAAGGTTTTTCCATAGCATCAGTTACATTTAAAACAGTGTGGAAAAAAAAAGAAGAAATTACATGTACTTGTATTATGCAAATTTTCCTTTTGTCACATTATTTTAATAATTATATACTCATGTATTAAACCTTAACCCTTTACCACACAATAAAATTTTAGATTTGTAAAAATTGAAAGCATCTGCAGACAAAGATTCAAAAGTAGCCAGACTGATTATTTTGATCTTTGAAAGGATGGCAAAACATTTTTGGAAAAGAAGAATATATCGGTAACCAGCTTTTTTCCCCAAAGGTCACTACAACTGAGGATTGAGTGGTAAATGGTAAATTCACACTGATTATCTTAATTTTACAAGGATGCTTTTAAAGCAGTCTAATGCATATTTGTTTCAGGTCATGTGTTGACCTGTACAGGCTTAACCTTCTACCACACAAAGCAAACTTTTAACGACTTTGAGATTGGAGCGTTTTGAAAACATTGTGGGAAAAGGAGAAAATGCTATAGATAATTTAAATAAAAATGTTGAAACAGAGGTAGTTGCTTCTTTCAACTCTTTTTAACCCTTTACTAGACAACGAAATCTTAAACTTCTCCAAATTCAAGGAATTTGCAGATGACAAATGTAATTTTCCTAACCATTTACCATAAAATTCCGAGTTTTAACCACCCTTACGAGTAAGGCTATTGAAAATATTCCAGGAAAAGGGAAAAAATACTGGTAACCAGCATTTTTTCCTTTTCCTGGAATGTTTTTTATCCTTTCAAAGTTCATTGTTTGATCCACATTTCATTTGTTCATCTGCAAATGCTTTGAATTTGGACCAGTCCAACATTATGTCATGTGGTAGAGTTAAATGATATGACTTGTCTTTTGAAGGGTCGAACTTTTCTTCAAAAACAGTCAGCCAAAAAGTAGCATTTGCATGAATGATATTTGTTTATGAGATCTTACCTTTCAAGTAGATATGCAGATTCTACAAAGGGCTTTCCTTGTATATCTATATGAGTTATATCAGTGACTTCAGTGCTCCATACTAGTGTGGGTGTCCTCTTGAAGAAAATAACTATATGTACCGTCAGATGTTCATGTACCAAAAACAGGTGAGAGGTCACAACCTTTGAAGGTCGTGAGAGGGTGTGTTGGGAAATTGTTACTCTGTAACCTAGATTCAGACATTTTCCCTTCAATCTCTGGAACAAAAGAACAAAGTCTCTTGATTTTGATAAAGTACCCCAACTCATTGCCATATGACAAAATTTTAGACTGGTTCACAGTGAAAGCATTTAACAAATTAACCGTTTACTGCACAATGCAGCCTCTTAGCATCCCTGGGAAAGAAGCCTTTTCAAAATATAGTGGGAAAAGGAGAAAATGCTGGAAACCAGGATTTTCTCCTTTTCCCACAATGTTTTCTACCCTTTCAAAGAAAAATTGCACCATTTGAGCCAAATTGAAATTGTAGTCTGCAAATGCTTTCGATTTGGACAGGGATTAAATTTGGTCGTCTGATAAAGGGTTAAAAATGGATGATTGAATAGTACTCTATGCTACTTTCAACATTATTCCAGTCATATCACCCCAACAGCTTACATATTCATGTATGTCCTCATTGCTTCTAAATATTCCAGAACTTTTTGTCAGGATATCTCATTATAAACACACAGCACCTCTTTACCAAACAAGAAAACTTAAGACTTGTCAAAATTGGAAGACAACTCAAAAAATGTAACTAAAAAAATTAAACTTGTTTTTTTAAAGGATTGAAAACATTGTGGGAAAAGGTAAAATGCCACTTAGTAATTACATGTACCAGCATTTTCTCCTTTTTCCACACTGTTTTAAAAAATCATCTACTTTAGATTTGTTTAAACTCAGGACTGTTTGGTACATGTAAATGTTAACTCATTACCAAACGACAATATTTTAGGCTTGTCCAAATCGAAAGCATTTGCAGATGACAAAATAAAAGTGACTGAAAATTTGAAATTTGTTTTGTAAAGAGTAGAAAACATTGTGGGAAAAGGAGAAAATGCTGGTTACCAGCATTTTCTCCTTTTACCACCATGTTTTCTAAAGGCTTCTTTCTCAGGGTCGTCAAAAGTAGGGATTGTGTAGTAATGGGTTAAGCACAAAGGACAGCATAGATTAAGCCTCCAAATTTTGTCAAATCTTGACTTACACTGTCTTGAATGAAAAGCAACTTTAGTGGTGCTAGGTACTCCTAGCATGTGCATTTTATTTCAGGAGGGAATATTTTCCAACAATATTAAAGGAGTTGTTAGGATGATACTCCAGGCCACCTTCCACAGCTTATCACATCATGGTGATGTTTCACATATTTATGTTTATCATGGATTACACATGAGTTAGACAGAGGCTTTACACTGCTTTGCTTACATCTTTACTACTCAATCAAGAATTTAAACAACACTGAGGAAGAAGCCTTTTGAAAACATTGTTGGAAAAGGAACTTTGCCACAATGTTTTCCACCCTATCAAAGACAAATTTCATCATCTAATTTACATTTACATTGTAGCGTGAAAATGCTTTCAATTTGGACAAGTCTACAGTTTGCTAGTGTGGTAAAAAGTTAAACTAGTAAAATAACCCACCACCAGTAAATATTGAACAAGGATTTCCTAATTACAAGTCCAATGCAACCTTTAAAAATCCTAATGCAATAAATAATGTACTAGAGGCGCTTGAGCGCCTGTATCGCTCGACAGGCCTGATATTTCTATAACGGCAAAAGGAAGTTTTTAACAATTATCATTCAATCCTGCATTTTAGCTCACTGAAGAAACAATTTGGTAGACAACCACCATAGGAACTTACCTGCAAAACAACAATGAAATCCAATGAATAGTTTTAGAGAAGAAATTTTTCAAAGATTTTACTTTATACCATAAAAGGAAAATGAGTCTCCCATAAAAGCCATGTTTTTTGACAGATCTTTTTTTTTTTTAAGGAATTCTGTAAACCTGTATCTAAGGAACATTCCTGCAAAATAATAATGCTATCCAAATAGCGGTTTGGGAGGAGAAGATTTTTAAAGGGTTTTTACTTTGGTTGCCATGGCAACCAGAATTCTTCATGGAACACAATTATTTGAAGGAATTTGAAAGAGGACCACCAAAGGAACATTCCTGTGAAATTTGGTAAAAATCCAGTCAATAGTTTCTGAGGAGAAGTTTTTTAAAGAAAAAGTTTACGGACGGACAGACGGACGGACGACGGACACAACGCCATGACAATAGCTCGCTGGCCTTCGGCCAGTGGAGCTAACAAGATGGATAATCAACATGTACAAAGAATATTTTGCTTGTTATGGGTTATTTTTTATTTTGAGACAATGTTAGAGAATTAAGTCCTCTCAATTGGGCAAAAGCTTAATATGTTAACTGATCAAGTAATGAATGATAAAAACAATTACTTCAATGTAAATGTCACTATTAAGCTGAGAAGTCAGTCCAAATGTGAGATAACTTCTGTTGCGTAATGTGCTCAAAACTCTTTCCTTTGTTAGATCACTACTGATAATGTCTAATTCCAGAAGAAACAAAGGTATACCAAGCCTCTTGTATAACAGGACAAACTCCTCTGCTTTGCTCTGTAATATAAAAAAAAAAATATATTCAATGGATCAGTCTTTACTCTAGTAAATGGTAAAACTTTAATTCATTAGTTCCTTTCTGTAAAGATATCAATAACATTTATGTACTACCAGTATCAATTCAATTTAATAATGTAATAATTTTGAACACAAGAAAGTGAAGAAACTGTACAGTTTATGTGTAACAAAGAAAAATCATATGGAACTAATTTGATTTTTTCACCAGACAACAATTACAAGAATTTGCATACATCAATGTACATTTGGCTCCGAGATAGTTCTTATTCTTTATACAGCAGAAATCAAAAACAAGAGTGCCATAATGGCCCTGTAGCATTCCACTGGCTAATAAATACAAACCATCTATAATAAACAAGTCAATTCTAGGCCAAATGGTTTTGAAATGAAGACTACTTTAGGCCTAATTTTGACATCAGGGCTTTCATTTCAACAACTTTGGAAGAGGCCTGTAAGATAACACTCACAAAATATTATAGCTGTATCTCAAGGTAAGGAAACAAGAATATCTTTAAAGTTTTCATTATATCAGCATGTGTAGAACTTGTGACTTGTTGGGTGGGGTCAATTTACACCACAGGGCTATAATTTGAGCAGTCTTGGTAGAGGTCCATTAGATAAAAAATATACATGCAAAATTTGGTAGACCTAAGTCTTATGGCTAGGAACCAGAAAATTTTTAAAGTTTTCCTTATATAAGCCCATGTAAAACTTGTGACTGCTAGAGCCAAGCCAAATTTGACCAAAGGGCTATATTTTGGGCTATCTGAGTAGAGGCCCATTAGATGAAGCTACATGCAAAATTTGATAGCCCTAGGCCTTATGGTTAGGAAAGAGATGTTAAAAGTTTTCACCATTTAAGCCAATGTAAAAATTGTGACCCACAGGGCAGGGCCATTTTGACCCCAGGGCTATAATTTTTGATAATCATGGTAGAGGTACATGAGATGGAGCTACATGACAAATTTCATATTCCTTAGCCTAATACATGTAGTTTAGAACCAGAAGACTTTTAAAGTTTTCACTATTTAAGCCAATGTGAAACTTGTAACCCCTGGGGCGGGGCCAATTTTGACCCCAGGGCTATACTTTGAAGAAACTTGATATAGGCTCATGAGATGAAGCTACAAGCTAGATTCAGTAGCCCTAGGCCTTATGGTTTTGGACAAGAAGATTTTCAAAAATTTTCAGTTATGTTGCCATGGCAACCAGAGTTTTTTAAGGCAGTGTTCTCACTAGGATTTTGAAAGTTGGATTCCAGGAAGCCAACTCAGGAAAAAAATGGATTCCAAACTGAAAAGTTGGATTCCAGCAAGAAGAATTGGATTCCCATACAGTCAGGATGAATTTTCATATGCAAGTAATAAACATTTAAAAACTGTAAATTAAGATGTGTGCATCATGGAGACATAATGTCTGTAATGGATAAGTCTACATTTACAACAGAAATTACTAGCTTAGACATTATTTGTAATTGTGCCATGGATTAAAGAAGTTTAATAACTTTTCACTTTATCTTTTATTCAGACTATGTAAATTCAACATGATATGCATATTCTAAATATTCATAACAATAATGGCAACAATTCTGGACCCATATTCTTAAACATTCTTAAATTCATTTCTTATTCCATTTTAATTGGTAATTAGAATTGAATTTAAAATTATGTGTCGGATGTCCATATGGACCATAACATCAATTAAATCTTTTCCATGACAATATTTCACATCTGTCAAAGTTTAAAGCTTGCATGAATTTGCAGATGACAAGGTAAACATGGTTTGAACAATGTACTTTGTCTTAAAAAAGGTGGAAAACTTTGTGAGAAGAGAAGAAAATGCTTCTTTACCCACAATGTTGTCTAAAGCTCTCTTTCTCAAGGTTGTTAAATTAGTCTGATCACTAGGCTGATCTGGAGCTTTCCTTTTAATTCCCAGAAATCTCTCCATATTCAAGTTTGTTCTCTGATCATACATGTAGTGATGTACAATGTATTAGAGATAATCCAGTAATGGTAAAAAGAGATATGATTTTCGAGCATTATTGTTCTAATTACATAATTCTTTTTGAAAGAAAGATGGATAAAAAAATTCACTGAAAGTTGAAAAGTCACAGACAATACTAAATTATCTATTTCCATTGCTACCTGTCAATTGTATCATAAGTTGTTCACTACCTTTCTTTAATCGAGTATATAGATCAATTATCCGAGTAAATTAGTCTGAAATCCATTATTTGATGCATAATTTGCAAATGTCAAACAACATGATGGCCATTAGGGTATCAGCTGTTTGTCATCCATTGTGTAATGGGTACTAGGTGAGTGATAGAGAAAGGCATTCAAATTGGTTGTTAGTTTCCCAGAAAGCCATGCCTACCTCTTCGAATACCCGACTTTTGAGATTACATGTATATTTGATTTTCCGCCTCGTTAAACACCTCGTAAACAATCAAGTGATAAATAAATCAAGCTGAGCAGCTGATTTCTGACGGGTGTCCTGAAAAAACTTTTCGTCCGATGGAATCCTTTGACAAGATTTTTTGTCATCCACCGGGAAAAGTTGTCGTCTCAGACGACAGTATTGGCGTTTCCAAGAACTCTGTAAGGAATCAAATTCTTTAAAGAAATTCTGAAAAGGACCTAGGCAGGATCATTTCTGTGCAATTTGGTCAAAATCCAATGGGTAGTTTTAGAGATGTTTGAAATAAAAGTTATTGCACAGACGCATGTATGGACAGACGGACCTTCGGCCAGTGGAGCTAAAAAGAAAAAATGCTGGTTACCAAAATTTTCTCTTTATCTTACAATGTCTTCAACAGACTCTACTTAAGGAATACAGAATTGATCTGTAAAGGGCTAACAAAAAATTTCATACTCACTATTAAAGTCTTTTTTGTCTGCAAAAAGTAAGAGAGAAAAAGCACTTGAAACAGCACAAATATTACACCAACTGCAAATAGTCTTTTCAAAACAAGAAGTCTTCTCATTACTGTACCGGTATGCCACAGAGAATTTGTCTTCTTCAGTTTGTGGAAGAATGATTTGTGGATTAATGATGTCTATATTGAGGCAAGGCATATTCCAACCATTACTTTTTTAAATCCTCTGAAAATATAGGAGATTTATATGTATAAAAGCTGTGAGGCTGCTACAATTCTCTGTAAAATTTGTGACAAACTTATTTGAAAAAAATTTCGCAAGACTGGAGCCCAAAATTCATTCTGACGCAGAACAGTTACCTAAATGAAAAATTCGACTACAGGTTTAGATGATTTAACCTCTACATATTTCTCTTCTGATTTTTAGCTCTACTGACTGAAAGCCAGCAGAGCTTATGTCATGGCGTGGTTTCCGTCGTCCATCCGTCCGTCTGTCTGCCTACCTGTCTGTCGTCCGTTAGTCTTTTTCTTGTTTACGCGATAAAGTCTTCATTTGTGGTCAGATTTTTGTGAAACTTGCACAGTTTATTTATCTCATCAATAGCTTGAACCCTATTAATTTTGAAAAAAGTCCAACAAATAGTATGGGAAAAGTAGCCATTTCAAGTTGAAAATTTCCATTTCTTGTTTACATGATAAAGTCTGCATTTGTGGTCAGATTTTTGTGAAACTTGCACACTTTGTCTATCTCATCATTAGCTTGAACCCTATTGATTTTGAGAAAAATCCAACGAACAGTATGGGAAAAGTAGCCATTTCAAGTTGAAAATTTCCATTTCTTGTTTACGCAATAAAGTCTGCATTTGTGGTCAGATTTCCATGAAACTTGCACAGTTTGTTTATCTTATCAATAGCTTGAAGCCTATTGATTTTGAGAAAAATCCAACTAACAGTATGGGAAAAGTAGCCATTTCAAGTTGAAAATGTCCATTTCTTGTTTACATGATAAAGTCTGCATTTGTAGTCAGATTTTTGTGAAACTTTCACAGTTTGTTTATATCATCAATAGCTACAACCCTATTGATTTTGAAAAAAATCCATCAAACAGTATGGGAAAAGTAGCCATTTAAAGTTAAAAATCTCCATTTCTTGTTTATGCGATGAAGTCAGCATTTGTGGTTGGATTCTCATGAAACTTGCACAGTTGCTTTGTATCATAAACAGCTTGAACCCTATTGATTTTGAAAAAAATCTGACGATCAGTATGGGAAAAGTAGCCATTCAAAGTTGAAAATTTCCATTTCTTGTTTAGGGAATGAAGTCCACAGTGTTGATCCAAATCTTGTGAAACTTGCAAAGATTATTTGATTCGTCAAGGGATTGAACTCTATTAAAAGTGAAGAAAATCTAGTAAACCGTTCAGGAAAAGCAGCCATTTGATGACTTAGTAACGTTTACTCAACAAAGTCCACATTATTAGTCACATTTCTTTGAAATTTGCTAGGACTGTTTAATACAAGGCATTCTGAAAGCCTATCGAATTTGGCTGGATTCCAAACAATTAGTTTTGAGAAATTGCACTTCATTTTTTTTCACTGTTTGTTCAGTTCACCATGCCTACTTATGCTGTCTTAGTGGGTTCGAGCCCAGTTGCAAGAACAGTTTTGTGTGTGTGGTTTTTTTTTTTTTGTTTGCATCATGAATTCATAATGTATGCTAGCAAAAAAGCAAAATCACTGCCAGTAGAGCAATTTCAGGCCCTCAAGGGCCTTTAGTTATTCTATGAAACAATTTACTATGAAACATATATTTTTGCTTAAATTTATTTCATTAGAAAGCACTTTACCACAATTATTCCACTTCATCAGAAGGTATTTTTACCACAAGTATTTGTTAACATCATTATATAAATGGTGACAATGACAGATTTTTTTTCCCTTTCTTTTTTGATGGAGTCAATAAATTTAGAAACCTTCTATCCCACTTATATTACACTATTGAATTGACTAGTAAAGAGTTTAGCAAATCTTGTTCTAACAACACGTTAGTATCTTGCTAAACACAATTTGACCCGTATGGGGCCGAACTTTATTAGGTCCGAATCTTCTGCAAGGGGCCGAATGATTTTGGGTCGAATGTTTCTCCATTCATTTTATGACATTTTTAGGTATTTTTCTGAACCTTTTTTTTTCGACACAAACTGATCTTTTTAAATTTAATTTAGAAAAGTATCATTCATCGTTTCACTATGTATTTTTCAAACGGTTTTTGACCCCAAAATAAGTAAAAATTAGCTTGGATAGTCCAACCTTACCAAGGCCAGCCATGTTGACATCAAGGGGTGAATGAAGATAATTTCTTCATTCAAAATTTCACAAAAAGTATACATAAAGATAGCAGGGGCTATTCAAAATATTCTATAGATATCTTGGTAAGGATTTTTTATAATATATAAAAACTTCTTATTTTTTCATCAACCAACGAATCTAAATTATTCACTTCGCTACTGTGTGAAAACGTGTACATTGATTTGACAGTTTGGTTACAGATGTTTTTGGGTTTACCGGTAGCCAATAAACAAAAAATGTAAATATAGTTGAATTAAAGTGCTTTTCTTATCAATCAAGGATGGAAAAGAATATCATTTTTGACGGGTTGAAGTTGGCGTTAGTCTGTTTGTTATGGTATAGCTCAAGTGCCAGTGGGAACGTCATAGGAAAAATGGTCCTTAATGAATTTCCCTACCCTATGACGATGACAATGGTTCAATTGGCGTCAGCGGCGATCTATCTTGGACCTATTCTTTCCCTTCTAAATATACCAAGAACAGGAGAAATTAGTAAACGATACTATTTAACGATGGTGTTACCGCTGGCGTTTGGAAAGTTTGTGTCTTCTGTGTCTTCACATATCAGTATATGGAAAGTGTCTGTATCTTATGCACATACTGGTAAGGTTTCCCTTTAACTCTTTCACTACTAAATAAATAACCTTTACTTTTTTTATTGCTACAAATACAGTCCCACTGCAAGATGAGGAGACAGTTCAGGTGTAATCTACTGTGAAAGAGTGGATGGTTTAGATCAGAGATTAGACTGCATGTTCTCTGTAGTCTGATCTTGATCTACATTGTCCACAAATGCTTCTTGTGTTCTCAACAGTAAGGAAAGGGTCAACTTTTTACCGAACATCAAAATTTCGGAATGGATCAAATGGTAAGCAACTTTTAGATGACAAATTAAAAATTGGTAGAATGATAATTTATGTCTGTGGTAGAATAGAAAACATTGTGGAAAAGGAAGAAAATGCTGTTTGCTGGCATTTTCTCCTTTTCTATCAATGTTTTCAAAATCCTTTTCTTTCTGGGGCATTTAAGTTAGGATTGTGTAGTAAAAGGTTAATTATAACTCTTAAACAAACAAACATCATCAGTGAATTGACCAAATTGAAAGCCTTTGCAGATAATCATAAATGAATTAGAAGTGGCTTGAATGATCAAATTTGTTTTGAAAGGGTAAAAAACATTGTGAATAAAGGAAAACATGCTGGTAATCAGAATTTTCTCCTTTTCCCACGATGTTTCTGAAATTCCATCCTTCCCAGGAAGTTAAATCTCTACATTGTATTCATTACTTAATGGTAAAAGCTTAAATACTGTTAGAAACCAGCGCAATGCTACTGGCTTCTCAAGCTCCTGTTGATCATCTTTTTAACCCTTTACCTGGTAAGAAAAATTCAGACTTGACTGAATGCATTAGCAAATGACAAATTAGTCTGGTTTAGATGATATGGTTTGTCTTGGAAGGAAATTAAGACATTGTAGGAAAAGGATCTTCCTCAGGACTGTGTGGTAAAGGGTAAACTGATTACCTCTTCAGACATTTTTTTCCCTCATTCACTTCTGAAAACATTGCTATGAAACAAGAATTTCCTTGTTAGGACCAATGTCTCCTTTTACTACTACCATGTTGTTTTCAAATATGATAGTTTCCTTAGGTATAAATTCCTGTTAGTTTTTTGCATTTCTAGGGGAAATGTTTTCATAAAAGCAACAAATTTGTTTTATGAGGTAGTATGTTGAAAAAAAAAAAACCCCTCTGGAAGCAGTTACAGTTGAACAGTTTGCTAGCTGATGAGTCTCAAAACACTGTGTCGAGTGACAGCAGCTCATTTATATGCTTAGGGCTAGTGATCCAGGCTTTATGAGGTCAATTTCTAGCTCAACCAGTACTCTTTCTGAGGACTGATCAGAGTCACTGCAGCAGGATTAATAACTCTCTCACTACTGAACATAGCTTAACGAAACATGACATTCCAGTATAGAGATAAAAAACTCATCAAACTCATCGGGTTTGTGACACTCATGACATTTGTCTGGAATAGTTAACCCTAAACAACAAAATTTCAGGTTCTTTCAATTTGAGGCAGTTGCATGTAGTATATTGGGTACTCGAGGCAAATCATTATTTACACTTTACATGTACCTAACATTGCGTAACGCATGCGTATTAGATAATATGCTGTTGTAAAAACGAAAGTAGAAGGTAAGTTGTTGAATAAATACTGAACTGGTTAAATCCGTGTTTCTTACGTTATTATCGGGCCATCAATACATTACAATTGGCGACGAGGTAAATAAATTATTCATCTTGATGATGGCGGTAGCCCAGATGAACGATATTCCTTTGATTGGTTGTTTTGATATCAAAGATCAGATGGGTATCGCAGCACGATGGAAACGATAGATTAGAGCCTTCGAGCTCTATGCCGATGGCAAATGTGTTGGAAATGCCGCACAAAAGAAAGCACTTTTGCTTCACACTGCGGGAATGGAAGTCCAGGATGTCTTCTATATGCTAAATTTGGTTGAGGCGAAGAAGAGGACTCTGTATATACAATTCGTAAAAAAACGGAGAATTATTTCCCACCCCAGTCTAACGTCCCATACAAACGGCATATGTTCAGATCGATATCTCAAGAACCAAACAAAACAATTGAACAAATTGTAATGTATTGATGGCCCGATAATAACGTAAGAAACACGGATTTAACCAGTTCAATATTTATTCAACAGCTTACGTTCTACTTTCATTTTTACAACCCTCACAATTTTGCAGAACCTGTTGTATGCACTTTTGGTACATTTCTGGGGCAGATGAGTAATGTGGCACAGATAATGGAATTCATCTTTGAAAAGATAGGAAAAGGAGAAAATGCTTTGCTCACAATGTTTTCAAGAGTTTTTTTCTCAGGGTCATTAAAGTCGGGATTGTGTGGTAAAGGATTTATAAATCTTTTTTCAATTTTATCTCAAATGCCAGGTTATGTCAGATCTAATATGTGTCTTTGTTTTCAAGGAAATGAAAATTCATCTTTATGATTTTATCTGTAACATAATCTGGTGAAAGTATACAAGAATGTGGTTGTTTGCCTTTTGTTTTAGATAAGTTGGTACTGTGATATCACTGAAATAATGTTAAAGAGTAGCATAAAACCATGCACTCTTACACAAAATTATCTTGAAAAAATAAATAGCAATAAAATTCCTCCCATTTCAGTTAAAGCTACATTACCGTTGTTCACAGTAATATTGGTGAGGCTTGTGTTCAAAGAAAAACAAACAAATCTAGTAAGTATATTACATCAACTATCAGAGCTACAAATTTGTTTATGAGGAATAAGTTTGACATTACTACAGTGCCAAATAAACTTAACAGACATTTTCAGTTTAGAAATAAGACCCAATGGCCTACCAAAATAATAATTTCAAAGTTGTTCTTGTCCAGATTATCTCAGCAAAGCTGACAGTATAGATCAAATATCAGACTGCATGCTTTGTGTGCTCTGATCTTGATCTACGCTGTCTGCGAAGGCCACTTAAGTTGTGAAGGGCACTTATAAGGTTGTTTACTTTTATCAAACAGTTTCTTGTTTTAATGACCCTTCGGAAGACAGCTATTGAAAACATAGAGGGAAAAGAAGACAATGCTGGTATCCAGTTTTTTTTTCCTATTTCCAAAATGTTTTCTACTGTTTTTCTGATAAATCTCAAGATTTAGGCCAGATCTAATTTGTCGTCTGCAAATGCTTTCTATTTTGATGAGTCTAAAATTCTACTGTTTCGAAAAGGGTTAAAGAGAGCTAGTTAAAGTAGTCTTGGCCCAAGTGTCTCTGATAATAAAGCCTTTGAAAACATTGTGGGAAAAAGAGAAAATGCTGGCAACCAGCAGTTTTTTCCCCTTCCCACAGTTTTCAAAGAAAAATCCATTTGAGCCACATTTATCTTCTGCAAATTTATTGAGTTTGGACTAGTCTACAAATTTGTCATCTGGTAAAGAGTTCAGATAGACTGTTTCAACACATGTTTAAAAATGGACTGAGGTATTGCAATGCCATAGCTGTTCTTGCACTGTCTGTTCAGTGTGATCTTGATGTACTGTCTGCAACACCAACTTAACCCTTTAGCCTTGTCCAGAATGAGAGCATTTGTAGACGACAATTTCAGTGTAGCTCAAATGGTGCATTTTTTCTTTGATAGGGTAGAAAACATTGTGGGAAAAGGAGAAAATGCTGGTTACCAGCATTTTCTCCTTTTCCCACAATGTTTTCAAAAGGCTTCTTTCCTAGGGTTGTTAAATGGCGGTATTGTGCGGTAAAGAGTTAGATAATGCTTGCTTTCTATTTAGCTTATAAAACTCTTATCAGCAAATAGAATTTTAGACTTATCCTGACTAAAAGCATTTGCAGACAACACATTAAAAGTGGCTCAAATGGTGAGATTGCCGGTGAAGGAGAAGAAAACATACTGTAAAAGGGAAAATTCTGGCTCATTTTTTTCATTTTTCCACTATGTTTTCATAAGCCTTTCTCTTCAGGGTTAATAAAGCATTGAATTGTTTCATAAAGGGTTAAGTAATAGGTTAATTCAGTATCAGGTTGGTAAAAAATGTTTTTTTTTAATGTTGCGCATAGGTTTAACCTTATACTGATATCAGGTACAAAAATTAATGTTTTCTGTGAATTGTTCAACATTTTACCAAATGCAAAAGACTTCAGACTGGTCCAAATTGAAAGTATCTGCAGACAACAACTTTGTTGTTTCCCAAAAGATTGGACTTTTCCAAAAGCATACTTCTTCAGTGTTGTTTAAAAACCTAGGATTACTTGTCAAAAGGTGGAATCACAAAACTTGAAGTCTTATCTTTGATCTATATTGTCAGCTTTAATAAGACTTCTTTTGAACGAAAGCAGTCTTGGAATTATTTCGCCAAGAAACTTTTTTTTACCAGGGGCAACCTTGAAATTATGCAAATCAATTTGTTGACTGAAAATTGTCCTCTAGATTTTTTTGGCATTCTAAGGGCCAAACGTGTCCCTGACAGATGTCCTCAGGTACAGATATTCGCTGTGAATTGCACAATCCTTTACCAAACAATCCTGTGTTTTAAGACCTTGAGGAAGGATGCATTCAAAAACATTGTGGAAAAAAGGAGAAAATGTTGGTAACCAGTGTTTTCTCCTAATCCCACAATACTTTAGTTTCTACACTTTCAAGACAAATCCTATCTTTCGATATAAATTTAATTCATTTGCCAATGCTTTCAGTTTTGTTAATGGTTTTTTAACCCTTAACCACACTATCCCAACTTTAATGGCCTTTAGGAAAACGCCTTTTGAAAACATTGTGGGAAAAGGAGAAAATGCTTGTAACCAGCATTTTCTCCATTTCCCACTATGTTTTCTACTATGTCAAAGACAAATTCCATCATTTGGGTTACATTTAAATTGTCATCTGTAAATTCTTTGAATTTGGACAAGTCTCCTTTTTTCTCATGAGGTAAAGAGTTAAACCTTGTTGAAAACATCTGTGCCCCTACAATTCATTATAAAAAGCTACAGGGCATTTAGTGTTTTAATGTTTTTCATGTTGAGTGATGAACAGCATGGCTGTGCATCCAGTGATGATGTTACTATAGTAATCATTATGTTGTGGGGTCGTGTTAGTCCATGTTACAATGCTAATTGACAAAAAAAATACTGTCAGCTTGTGACAGATTTAACTCGTCACCATAGAATCCCTTGTTTTGATGACCTTTGGAAAGAAAGCTTTTGAAAACATTGAGGGAAAGGAGAAATTGCTTGTATGAAGCAATTTCTCCTATTTCCCACAGTGTTTTTCTACCCGTTCAGAGACCTTCTGTTCATTTGTACCAATTTCCAATTTGTTGTCAGCAAATGCCTTCAATTCGGAATACAAAAGTGTCCAAAACTTGTCACACGGGAAAAGTTGAACTCATTACAATTTGCAGTTGCAGACTACCTTTATCTTCTTGCAGATTGTATGACAAGGAGAATTTGCTGGCAACCAGTATTTTCTCCTTTCTTACAATGCTTTCAATTGCCGTCCTCTTCAGGGTCCTTTAAGTACAGGATGGTTTGGTAATGCATGAGTTAAGTAAGTAGATCACAATGTTTATGCAGTATTTGGGTCAATATTGACATTATGGTAATATTTACGAGGCGCACCAAAGGGGTCAATAGGCTACCCAAAGAGAATAGGGATCTTAAGGCTGAGGCAGAAACCAAGGCCCAGTTTCATGAAAAAACTGAGGTCTCTTATTTTACATGAGTCTGCGAACAGTCCCAGGTTCTGACTTCAGCTGATTTTTTTTTTTGAGACACATTTTACTAACATGAACTCTCTGTGGGAACATTCTGAAATCCTGAGATAAACGTTTCAGACTTAACATAACAAAAATATGGACTTTACTCATTTAAGAGACTGAAGTCTATTATTTACTGGGTTGAGACTGAAATGTTTTGACAGCTAAGGATTTGAGAACGTTTCTGTAAATGTTATCTGTATATATTAAGTCTGTAAATGTTATCTATGATAAGGGAAAACATGTGAAAAAAGGAGGAAATGCCGGTTACCAGCATTTTCTCCTGTTCCCACTGTGTTTTCAAGAGCTTACTCTCTTTCAGAAAAGGACTTTTTGGTCCAGGGTTAAATGTTGAATAACTGAAATAAGATGGATATAATAAGCAATGTTACATTCAGTTATTTTATTCTTCACTTTCTCTTTTATTCACAGGTCTATCTTTCTTTGTTACCCATCATTGGAGGAGTGTGTGTTGCCACAGTGACAGAAATTTCTTTTGATATTATAGGTTTATTAAGTGCTCTATTTGCAACCCTGGGTTTTTCTTTACAAACTATATTTTCTAAAAAAGTGAGTATGTAATTGGATTATATCTGTTCAATACTTAAAAGAGCCCTATACCTGGATTTTATCTTTTCAAATTTTCAAGACTTCCTAAGATGGAAATCAGTATGAATTCTATTGAAAAACTGAACAATATCTATATTTAGAGAGAGAAAACAGTGAAAAATGTTATGACAAATAAAGAACATTAACTCTGAGCATTTTTTTAAAATCTTTTGCCAAATTGTTTTTATGTGTGCCTTTTATTTGGTACAGGTGCTTCACCTATAATTTAGATCGACTCTATACCAGATGACAAAATTTAAGACTTGTCCAAATTGTTAGCATTAGTGGACAACAAATTAAATACATGTATAGCTGTGGTGATGCAACTATTTGTAAAAAAGGTTCTAAACATTGTGGGAAAAGAAGAAAATGCTGTATACCAGCATTTTCTTCTCTTCCCACAATGTTTTTAAAAGCCTTCTTCCCAAGGGTCATGAAAACTCAGGATCATTTTATTTAGAGTTATTTCTTTACCAGGCAACAGAATATATTTTGCCAGCAGCTTTTGTGAAAAAAGAAACCTTTTACCACATAATTCTGAGTTTTAACGAGAACATTGTGGGAAAACAAGAAAATGCTGGTAGCCTCCTTTTCCCACAAGGTTTTCTATCCTTTCAAAAACATATTTAATCATTGAGTCACAATTGACATGTTGTCTGCGATAGCATTCAATTTTGACTTGTCTAAAATATTGTTGTGTGGAAAAAGATTAAATGATTCTCGAATGATGAGATTTATCTCTGAAAGGTAGAAATAATCTTGGAAAAGAAGTAAATGTTAGCTGCCAGCATTTTTATATTTTCCAAAAATGTTTTCAAACCTACTAAAACATTGTGGAAAAAAGGAGAAAATGCAGGTAACCAGCATTTTCTCCTTTTTCCACAATATTTACTACCCTTTCAAAGGCAAATTCCATCATTTTAATAAAGTTAGATTCTAACATGACACATGAATTCGGCTCTATAAACACAGTGCAACAAAAGCGTGGTAAAATCTACGTTATTCTATGTAGAGTGACGTCATTCTATATAGAGTGACGTCATTCTGTATAAAGTAAGTAAGTTATTCAATGGAATATAATCTGCATCCGCGGTTTTACTCTAAGTATGAACTTGTTTTCCTTTGATTAAGAGTTGGTCATGTTAGAATCAAAATAATCTTCTTTCTATCATGGTTTATCGTTCAGTAAACCACGTTGTGAGTTATGAGGCGCAATGAATAAACTACTCGGGCTATCGCCCTCGTGGATTATTTATTGTGCCTCGTAACTCGCAACTGTGGTTTATTGAACGATAAACCATGATAGAAAGAAGATTATTTCTTAAATCATCTTCTGCAGATGCTTTCAATTTTGAGAAGTCTAAGATTTGGTCATTTGGTAAAGAGTTACAAGAATGGAAAAAACTGTTACATGTACTGCTTGATTGGCCTCCATGGTTAGAGTGTTGAACTCAATAGGAAGACGTTGTCTAACCCTGGCTCAGTCATACAGGAGATAGTAAAACAGTAATAATGATATCAGTTTGTTATGGTCCATATTGTCTTATCTATGTCAAGCTTAATCCTTTACCACACAATCCTGAGTTCTAAAGACATAAAGGAAAAAGCCTTTTAAAAATATTGTGGGAAAAGGAGAAAATGCTGGTAACCAGCATTTTCTCCTTTTCCCATAATGTTTTCTACCCTATGAAAGACAATTTCATGTCTTGAGTGACATGCAGTTTGTCGTCTGTAAATGCTGTGGATTTGGACTATCCGATAATTGTGTTGTTCGGTAAAGTTGTTTGATTAACCTTTTACCAAACAATCCCTGGTTTTTACGACCTAGAGGAAGAAGCCTTCTGAAAACATTGTGGGAAAAGGAGAAAATGCTGGTATCCAGCATTTTCTCCTTTTCCCACAATGTTTTCTATTCTTCTAAAGTCAAGTTTCAGTCTTTGAGTCGCGTTTATTTTGTTGACTGCAAATGCTTTCAATTTGGAGTCTAAAATTTTGTTGTTTGGTAAAGAGTTAAGACCTTTTCTCTGCCAGCTAAATATATGCAACTTTTGTCGAAGTCCGAAGTGAATTTCCACTACAATTGAAGATGGTTTTGGTTATAACTGTGTATTAGGAAGCCAACAGTGTAGATCTAAGATTAAACTGTGTTTTCTGTACAGTCTGATCTTAATCTATGCAATCCACATAAAGCTTTGAAAGTCACTTATGTCTGAATTAATCCTTTACTACAATGCAAAATTTTGGACTTGTCCAAATTGAAAGTAATTGCTGATAAAAATTTAAATGTGGTTCAAATGATGGAATTTTGTCTTTGATAGAGTATAAAATCATTGTGGGAATAGGAAAAAATGCTGGTTTCCAGCATTTTCTCCTTTTCTTACAATAGTTTCAAGAAGCCTTCTCTATTCAGGGTCATTGCCCTTTGATAAAGAGTTAACCCTTCACCACACAATCCCAAGTTTTAACGACCCTGAGAAAGAAAGCTTTTGAAAACATTGTGAGAAAAGGAGAAAATACTGGTAACCAGCATTTTCTCCTTTTCCCACAATGTTTTCTACTCAATGCCAAGGCAAGTTCCATCTCTTGAGCCACCTTCAAGTTGTGGTGTGCAAATGCTTTGAATTTGGACAAGTTTAAAATTCTGTCGTGTGGAAAAGAGTTTAAAAGCTTTTCTTTGCAGGGTCATTAAAAGTCGGGATTTTGTGGTAAAGGGTTGAGTTCCCCAGCTTAGCACTTTTGCCATATTTGTCTAGCTTGTCTCTTTGCTTTATATTGCTACAATGCTGTCTCTAACATTACCAAATCCTGCTTTCTTGTACATTTCAGACTTTAAAAGACACTGGTGTGCATCAGATGAATCTCTTATTAATACTAAGTCGTCTTTCTGCTTTGTGTTTTTTACCGTTCTGGTTGATAATAGATGTACGGCGGATTTTATATGACCAAAATGTGGTAAGTGTACAGAAAAGCAGCCTGCATCTTTTGCTGAATTCATTTTTGAAAAAAAAAGAGACTTCTGTGTTTAGCTCTGTACCAAACGGCAAAATTTTATACTAGTCCAAATTGATAGAATCGGAGTTGGAATTGATAGGATTTGCAGACGACAAATAAAATGTGACCCAGATGATTGGTTAAGTCTTTCAGTGGGCAGAAAAAATTGTGGTAAAAGGAGAAAATGCTGGTTACAAGCATTTTCTCCTTTTCTCACAATGCTTTCAGACACCCAGAGTTTTTGACACTTGGGCTTGTTTGTTTTCTAGCTCACCTGAGCACGAAGAGCTCATGGTGAGCTTTTGTGATCATGCTGTGTCCGGCGTCCATCGTGCGTCGTCCGTCGTCAAATTTTACCTTGTGTACGCTCTAGAGGCCACATTTTCAGTCCGATACTCATGAAAATTGGTCAGAATGTTTGTTTTGATGATATCTCGGACGAGTTCGAAAATGGGTCATGTCGGGTCAAAAACTAGGTCACTAGGTCAAATCTTAGAAAAACCTTGTGTACGTTCTAGAGGCCACATTTTCAGTCCGATGCTCATGAAACTTGGTCAGAATATTTGTCTTGATGATATCTCGGACGAGTTCGAAAATGGGTCATGTCGGGTCAAAAACTAGGTCACTAGGTAAAATCTTAGAAAAACCTTGTGTACGCTCTAGAGGCCACATTTTCAGTCCAATACTCATGAAACTTGGTCAGAATGTTTGCCTCAATGATATCTCGGATGAGTTTGAAAATGGGTCATGTCGGGTCAAAAACTAGGTCACCAGGTCAAATCTTAGAAAAACCTTGTTTACGGTCTAGAGGCCACATTTTCAGTCTGATACTCATGGAACTTGGTCAGAATGTTTGTCTTGATGATATCTCGGACGAGTTCGAATATTGATCATGCTGGGCCAAAACTAGGTCACTTGGTCAAATCTTAGAAAAACCTTGTGCACACTCTAGAGGCCACATTTTCAGTCCAATGCTCTTGAAAGTTGGTCAGAATGTTTGTCTTTATGATATCTCGGACGAGTTCTAAGATGGGTCATGTCTGGTCAAAAAGTAGGTCACAAGGTCATATCTTAGAAAAACCTTGTGTACACTCTAGAGGCCACATTTTTGGTCCAAAACTCTTGAAATTTGGTCAGAATGTTTGTCTTGATGATATCTTGGACAAGTTTGAAAATGGGTCATGTCAGGCAAAAAACTAGGTCATTGGGTCAAATCTTAAAAAAAACCTTGTGTACGCTCTTTAGGTCACAGTTTCAGTCCAAATTTCTTGAAAGTTGGTCAGAATGTTTTACTTGATGACATCTCACATGACTTCGAAAATTGGTCATGTTGGGTCAGAAACTAGGTCAGTAGTTCAAATCTTAGAAAAAACCTGTGTATGCTCTATAGGCCACATTTTCTGTCCAATACGTATGAAAGGTGGTCAAGATCTTTGTTTTGATAATATCTACAATGGGAAAATTGGCTATGGTTGGATAAAAAGTAGGTCACTGAGAGAAATTCTAGAAAAAGCTTGTGTATATGCTAGAGGCCAAATTTTCAGTCCAATAATTATGAAAGCTTAGTAAATTGTTTGTCATGATATCTCAAAAGAGATTGAAAATGGGTCATGTTTGGTCAAAAGACTCAGGTGAGCGACTTTAGGGCCATCATGGCCCTCTTGTTTGTAATGGTAGAAAACATTGTGGGAAAAGGAGAAAATTATGGTTACCAGCATTTTCTCCTTTTCCCACAATGTTTTCAAAATCTTTCTTCCTACATGTAGGGGTTGTTGAAAGTCAGGATTGTGTGGTAAAGGGTTATATGCAAATTTGAGTCATGTGATTTTCATTGACACTGTTCACACATGTGTGTTAGTTTGCCCTTAATATATAACCTTTACTCAACTTGACAAATTTTCGATACTAGTGCTTCCAAGTTCAAATATTTATATACCATATCCCATGACAAATTTAAAATGGGGAAAAAAAAAATGAGCTTAAGTGCACTGACAGAGTAGAATCATTGTGGAAGAAGGAAGACATGCTGGTAGCCAGCATTTCCTCTTTGTCCAACAATGTTTTCAAAAGCTGTCTCTCACAGGGTCGTTAAAACTGGGGATAATAGGGTATAGATGTACAGGGTTTTCCCTTGGCAACAAAAATAGGGGGTCATTGTGACCTCCTAGTCAAGAATAGTGGGGGTCATTTTGGAATTTTTGGGGGTCACAACAAAATGTAATTAGCTTAGACAAAAGCTACTACTTCTGAAACTATGAGTGTTTTTTTTTCACTGTAAATTTTTGTATACCCTATATATGTATTATTACATGATGATAGATACATAATAACGCAAGAGATTCTCTATATAGAGTGAGCTTACAGCCCAGTTTGCACCTTTTTCATAAAGAGTATCCGGAGTATGCTTTATTTGCGCCTGTTCTTAACAAGCAAACATGCTCTAGCTGCTGACAAGCTGTCATATCTCTAAGTAATGTAAATCTTTTAAGGCTATCATCATGACTGCTAGTGTTTTGATGATGCACAAAGATTGAATTTCGAAGTTTGTGCAGCCTCTCTCTGTGGTAGAGGGTTATTTTGTTTTGTTTTTATCACGGGAATCGACCATTTAATTGGTGAAAATAGCTTGTTGTCAGCCGGTTCGGGAAGTCTCTGTTGTTTTTCTTGATAGAGAATATCCACTTCGGCCGAAAATAAACTATTTTCACAAATTTAACGGCCGATTTTTGTGTTTCGACACACGGGTCACATTCATGCCGCTGTTTTGATGGACAAATGAAGTGTATCTCTTTAGCTAATTTACAGTAGAACCTCGAGATATTGAAATGTGTTTCTGGATGCTCTTACCAGGCGTTTTATCGTCAGATCTTTGTTTACGGGCTCTTCTTCCTCGCAGACAGCAAGAATGACGTCGATTTTGACAAAGCCATGTTGTTTTCATTAGCGATCGACTGGTTTAGTTTAGACCCGTTTAAAGACCGATGGTATTGTAGTAAAAACGATACACAGTCCAATGTTTCGTCCCATTGTCTCTTCGTACTCCAGATTTTTCATCTGCTCGTGATGTAACAGTGTCGGTATTATATACGATCGTTAGTACCTCTTATCGTATTTGTGCGTCAATAATGACGCATTATTGAAAAAATTGCGGGTCATTTTCCATAAAAATGCGTCAAAACGCACAAAATCGTGCGTCAAGGAAAACCCTGGATGTAGTACATATGATTAAGGCTAAATTCCTACCTCGCAATTATTGATGAGTGAACAGCTGCAATGAAGTTAACTCGTTACCACACAACAAAATTTCAGACTTGTCGAAATTGAATGCATTTGCAGAAAGACAAATTTAATGTGACCCAAATCATGCCATTGTCTGTGAAAGGATAGAAAACATTGTGGGAACAGGAGAAAATGCTGGTTACCAGCATTTTCTCCTTTTCCCACATTGTTTTCAAAAACCTTATTGCTTTGGGTCATTAAAACTTGGGATTGTGTGGTAAAGGGTTAAACTTTAACAAACTACTGTATAAGTGGAAATTCTTGCGATGTAGAAATTTTTGCGATTTTGCGAATTTGGAAAATTTTCTGTTCGCGTATTTTACCAAAGGTATACCAACAAATAACGAGTGTCTTGAATATGCAAACATTTCCGTGCGCAAAATATCCATAGTTGGTAATTTGCAGATTTTTCGAAACGCAGATATATCCACATTATACAGTATTGTTTTTCCAACAACATAGAAAAAGAAGATTTTTAAAACATTTAAAAAAAATGCCAATATGCAGCATTTTCTACTATTCCAACAATGGCTTCTACCCTTGTAAAGATAAATCCAAAAATTTGAGACATATTTTATTGTTGGTCTGGAACTGTTTTCAATATTGATGAGTCTAAAATTTTGTAGCTTGGTATATATCAAGCATTTATATACCAGCTTGAGTGCTCTGGGATACTCATGTAAACTATTTTCCATATTTCATTTGTCATCTGCAAATGCTGTCCCTCTGGACAAGTTAAAAATTTGATCTTGATTCACACTGTCTGTAAATGGGACTTAATTTTTTACCACACAGTTCCAAGTTTTAACGTCCCTTTGGTGAAAGGCATTTGAAAGTAATGTTAACCAGCATTTTCTCAATTTTCCTTGATGTTTTCAACCCTTTCTATTACAAATCTGTATCATTTTATTTGCTGTGTGCAAATGCCTTAAATTTGGACCAGTATTAAATTTTATGGTTTGGTAAAGAGTTGAGTTTAAAGTTAAAAGAGAAAATTTTGCTTCTCTTTTTTCATTTCAGATACAGAATGAAAACAAAATTACGGCTGTTTCTCTCATACTGTTAGACGGTGTTTTCAACATGTTACAAAATGTATTTGCTTTCACGGTGCTGGCCATGGTGAATCCTCTGAGTTACGCAGTTGCTAATGCAACGAAACGAGTCGTGATTATTGGTGCTTCCTTATTCATCTTACATAATCCGGTGACGTTTATGAATGTGTTTGGGATGTTTGTGGCCATATTTGGGGTGTTTTTGTATAATTGGGTAAGTATGACAGCTTTACCCTTCACCAAATAACAAAATTTTGAACCTATCCAAATTGAAAGCATTTGCAGGTGACGTATCAAATGTAGCTCAAAAGGGAAAAGTTGTCTGAGAAAAGGTAGAAAACATTATGGGAAATGGAGAAAATGCTGGTTACTAGCATTTTCTCCTTTTCCAACAATGTTTTCAAAAGCCTTCTTCCTCAGGGTCATTAAAACTCAGAATTGTGTTGCAAAGGGTTATGGGATTATGACCACTAACTCATGGGTAAATATCGTGCAAAATATCGACGTTTTCATGAAGGCTATTCGGCCAATCTCGGCAGCTTCTGTCGTTTAATATGAGAGTTAGGGGTTGTAGACTCACCAACTCGTCGGTAAATATCGTGTAACATTGATGTTTTCGTAAGGGCTATTCGGCCAATCTCGGCAGCTTCCGTCATTTAATATCATAGTTAGGGGCCGTAGACTCACTACCTCATCGGTAAATATCGTGTATCATCGACATTTTCGTAAAGGCTATTTGGCCAATCTCGGCAGCTTCCGTCTTTTAATGTGAGAGTTAGGGGCCGTCGACCTTAACATCATCATACTAGATTTTTTAACTCTTTGTAAAACAGAATAAATTCTAGACTTGTCCCTATTCAAAACTTTTGCGGAGCACAAATTAAACCTTTTACGACAAAGTCTAGAGTTTTAACGACTCTGAGAAAGAGGCCTCTTTAAAACATGGTGGGAAAAGATGAAAATGCTGGTAACCAGCATTTTCTCCTTTCCCCACAATGTTTTTTACCCTATCAAAGGAATATTCCATCATTTGAGCCAAATCAAATTGTTGTCCGCAAACACTTTAAACATGGATCAATCAAAAATTTTGTGGTGTGGTAAAGAGTTAAGTGTGGCTCAGGTGTTAAGGGTTACCTTTGAAAAAGAGTAGAAAACTGTGTTGGAAAAGAAAGGATGTTGCTTACCGGAAAAGAAAAAATGCTGCATTTTCTGTATTTCCCACAATGTTTTCAAAGGTCTTTTCCAAAAGTATACCCTGTAAAGAAATTTTAGTTACTTTTGTAGTTTACGGCTAAATATCTTACTGTTAATGAAAATGGTTACAAATCATAGTACAAAATTAGGTTTAGCATATAAACAATCATTGATATCGAAACCTGTGGGCAAGGCAAATCAACTTGTGGCGAATGCATTGAATTTACATGTACAAAACCTGCTTAACTTTTTGTACTATGTATATGTTAAAACATGTGATTATTTGGTGACGGGTATAATTAGAATACTGAAGTTCTACAAGATATTCATGACATTGCATTAACAACTGGGGAAACAAGGGAGACAAAATGTGTAAAACAGTAATTGGTCTATTACCAAAAAAAAACAAACAAATTTTTATGATACTGCAGGAAGCAGGGCTTTGAAAATATTGCAGAAATATTTCCATAACAACCAAGAACCTAGAAAGACATTTTCCTGTCTTTCAAATATTTCTGCTTTGCCTGTTGTATATAATTAATTGAGCCTTGCTCTGTGGAAAAAAAAAAGGGGGGGGGAGCTTAATGCATCTGCAAAAAGTATTGACCCATATCAGCCTGCATGGTCGGCCTTACTATTTTTCTGTTTGTAATTTTCTAACAGAGGACCATTCTACTTCAAGATCCAGTGCTATAGGAGTTTTGTGTCATTATTTTCCTTGTTTTACAGGCTAAGTTAAAACAGAGGCAAGCTGAACAAAGGGAGAAAACTCTACCATATGTACAAAGTGACAGTAATCTACAGGTGCATATACCACACCACAGTCTGCCACACTCGGCCACAGAAACAGATTTTCAAGCCAATGGATTTGTACATGATAACTTTTTATTTCAAAACCCAGAAACGATAGAACAAGTGTCTCTTATACCGGTTGCCCATAATAATTATCAACAAATACCGAAAGCTGACTTGCCAAAAGATTTACATGCAAGAATGTTCAGTGTAAATGGGGTTTATGATGTGTGAATGTTATTTTACTCTTGTAGTTGATTTTGTGCTTTCATGAAAAAGTCACATACAGTTACCAGCACTTACTGTAAGATGTGTATATCTCTACAAGGTTTTCCCTGCACATGTAGGGTGTCCTGTATGGCTAAGTGGTAAAGTGTAGGACTTTTAATCTGGGGTTGTATTTAGATTTAGACAGTAACAAAATTTCTGATTGGCTGAACCACTTAGATAAATGGTTTAGCCAGTCAGAACTTGTCTTACTTTCAAATTAAAAAAACTTCTTGAGAATTAGACATAGAATGATATTACGAATTAAGATGGTGAATACGAGCCCTGGATGACTTGGGTTTTAGCCCGACTTGAAGCACTGGGTATTTCATGGGTGTTTCCTTGGGACACTTCGGAGCCCTAGCCTGTAACTGGTGAAACCCAGGCCATACATGAATATGTGAGTTGTTGCCTTAATATGACTTAAGATAATGTTGAAAGGGGCATAAATCACCATTTAATAAATCAAGCAACTACAGGCAGAAATAAATTTTAACCACACATTACCACACAAGAAAATTTTAGACCTTCCAATTTGAAAACATAGGCAGTTGGCAAACTTAAGGGTGGCTCAAATAAAGGAATTTGTCTAAAATGGATAGAAAACATTGTGGGAAAATGAGAAAATGCTGGTTACTAGCATTTTCTCCTTTTCCCACAATGTTTTCAAAAGCTTTCTGCCTCAGGGTTGTTAAAGTACCGGATTGTGTGGTAAAGGGTTAATAGGGATCCTTCTAGTTTAAAGATATTAGATCGACTCCCGCTGGAAGTGCTGATCATGTGAGACTCTCCTTTGGCAAGCCACTGCAGAGCTTCCAGTAATGATGAAACTTACCAAAGACACCCTATCCAAACTTGAAACAGTTTCCCCTTCTTTTGGAAATCAAAAAAAAGTCATGCTGACTAAATTTAGCTGGATCAGTATTCAACAACCATTCCCAAGAACATTCTTAGTCTTAATCTTGGAAATTTTCTTAATCTTAAAGTAACCCAATTTCTGATTGGCCAAACCAATGGTTTGGCAATCAAAAGTTTTCTTACTTTCTATATCTAGAATTAAACCTAAGAACAAAATTAAGGAGGGTCGGTGGATATGGACCCATGGAGTACTGGACTTCAGACTCACTTAACCCTTTACCAAGCAATCCCTGGTTTTTAAGACCCAGAGGAAGAAGCCTTCTGAAAACGTGGGAAAAAGAGAAAATGCTGGTAACCAGCATTTTCTCCTTTTCCCACATGTTTTCTACTCTTCTTTAGTCAAGTTTCAATTTTTGAGTCATGTTTATTTTGTTGCCTGCAAATGCTTTCAGTTTGGACAAGTCTAAAATTTTGTCATTTGGTAAAGAGTTAAAATATCACATGAGATTGTATTAACTCTTTACCAATCTTGTGTTGTAACCAGCAATTTTTCATTTTTCTTCAACATATTCAACTGTCTATTTAGAAATCTTATCATCTGCACTTATTTGTCATCTGCAGTTGCTTTCAAATTGGAATTATATAAAACTTTTGTTAAATACAAGTTCTAGCCATGCAAACTCCAGATAACAAAATACTATATAATTTTCTTTCCTTCAAAATTTCTGTTTTATGTTGCTTGATATGTATTAACCCTCTACCAAACAGTCAAAAGTTTTAACAACCCAAGGATAGAAGGTGGGAAAAGAAAAAAAACACTGGTAATCAGTTTTCTACCCTTTCTACAACAAATTTGAAAATTATGGCCACATTTAATTTGTCATCTGCAAATGCTTTCAATTTGGACAGCTCTTTTAGTAGAGTTAAACAAAAATTGTGGTAGAAAAAAAGGGAAAATGCTGGTTGACAGAATTTTCTCCTTTATTGACATTGTTATGAGAAGCATAATCTCAGGATTGTAAAAACATGAGGTTTAACTTCAATGCCAAATATTATAAAGCAATTTTTGTGATATAAGCCCTATAACAGAGTAAAGTTAGGTGATTTTAAAGCTGGTTGTCTGTCAGTCTGTTTGTCTGTCTGTCTCTCTCTCTCTCTCTGTCCATCTGTCTGCTTGTCTTTTTCAGGGCACAAGTTTGTATCCTCTTCTCCCCCTAGTTTTCAAACAATTTGTGCTGAAATTTTAACCTCTAAAGTGCCGAATGAATTCAACAGACATATTCAGACTATGAATAAGACCCAGTTAATTGCAGTTTGGTGGTTGCTTCTGTGTGCAGTATGATCAAAGGTGAGACTGCATGTTTTGTGCACTCTGATCTTGGTCTACACTAGTTGCAAAGTAACTCTAGTTTTGAAAGGCGTTTTAACTCTTTACCACACAATCCCGAGTTTTAATGACCCTAAGAAGAGAGCCTTTTCAGAACATTGTAGGAAAAGGAGAAAATGCTGGGAACCAGCATTTTCTCCTTTTCCCATAATGTTTTCTAACCTATCTAATACAAATTCCATCATTTTAGCCACGTTTTAATTGCTGTCTGCAAATGCTTTTAATTTGGACAAGTTTACATGTTTGTCATGTGGTAGAGAGTTACTGAAAGCCTTTCTACCACAGGATCTTGTGCTCCTGCAATTCTCATTGTGCTTGGTTGACTTTATGTAAATTATGGACGTTTATGTCAGCCCTGTAGCTCAGTGGTCAGCATATCTGACTCGTGACCTAGTGCTTGCAGGTTTGATATCTGGTAGCGGCAAACTTTTTTTCAGGCGATTTTTTGCCCTTTCACCTCTGATTCATGTGAGAAAAGTAGTCAGTGGCTTGAAAAGAAAGTTGTATCAGTACTGGTGTTAGAAAGCTAGGAAACACATGTGTAGTTGCACTGACCTAAGCTGTTAAAATGGCACTGAACTCCAATACAAACCAAACTATGGATCTTTGAATTTTTTTCCAATATCCATTTACAAGGCAACTGTAGGGGGATATTTGTCAGCCTACAACAGTTCTAGATATATTTTTACAAGTAGAACAGTATTTGCTTTAAAAAAGCTGTTGGTAGCCATAAATTGCTATTTCTATTTTTAAATGTTTATGTGCTTGTTAAGCTTTACTTTTGTCTTTTTGAACAGATTTTAGACCATGTCTTCATGGAGTAAAGGACCCTCAGAATCTTTATTGATAGCTTTAATACATGTAGTACATGTATAAAAAAATAAGATTAGAACCACCATTTTACGCTGATCATGAAAAAAATCACTGTTTTTAATATGCATTTACCTGATAACGCTTTACCATAAATTTGTTCTCTGGTAATTTTAACTCTTTAACACACAATCCCGACTTTTAACGACGCTGAGAAAGAGGCCTTTTGAAAACATTGTTGGAAAAGGAGAAAATGCTGGTAACCAGCATTTTCGCCTTTTCCAACAATGTTTTCTACCCTTCCCAATTACAAATTTCAATTTTCAAGTCACCTTTACTTTGTCGTCTGCAAATGCTTTCAATTTGGACAAGTCTAAAATTTTGTC
Source organism: Hippopus hippopus (assembly GCA_946811185.2). NCBI lineage: Eukaryota > Metazoa > Mollusca > Bivalvia > Cardiida > Cardiidae > Hippopus > Hippopus hippopus. The sequence continues at coordinate 10,717,263 of OX328099.1, forward strand.
GTCTGGTAAAGAATTAAATAGCATTTCCAGACAACAAATTGATTATGGATAAAATGCTGGATTTTGTCTCTTGAAGGGTAGAAAACCTTGTTGGAAAAGGAGAAAATGTTAGTTACTGGCATTATCCCCTTTCCCCATAGGGTTTCCAAAAGTATTTCTTCTCAAGGATGTCAAAAACTCAGACGTTAACTGGTCATGGGTTTACAGAATGAGTTTACTTTAGTTAGTATTAGGTCCATAACTGTCCCTAATTATGTGATATGATTGTTTCTTTTCTTAGAAAAATGGCATTCCCACAGCTCTGTCACTTTCTCAAATGAGCTGTCAGAACTACTGCTAAATTATTTTCAACTAAATTATTTTTAGTTGCTGTTTGGTTGAATGGGATTATTTTTTCAATTTACCTTTTTTACCAGAGGACAAAGGTTTAGACCATGTTGCAAGCATTTGAGGACAGCAACTTAAAACTAATGTGGCTGAAATGATGAGAGTTTTTTTGCCCAAAGGTAAAAACATTATGTGTAAAGGAGAAAATACTTGCTCATTTTTCCACAATGATATAAAACACTTTCATCCTCTAGGTTGTAAAATGCTGGATTTTTTTGTAAAGGGTTAACCCTATACTAATTGATACTGTGGTTTTACGATCCAATGGATGAAGGCTTCTGATAATATTGTTGGAAATGAAACCAACATATTTCTTTTTCCACAATATTTTCTACCTTTTCAAACACAGATTCTTTCACTTGAACCACTTATCATTTGTTGTCTTGCAAAGCTGTCAATATGGACTAGTCTAAAATTTGTCATCTGGTAAAGTAAAGTAGACAAAGATTATGGTTTTAACATTTTACTGAACATGTGCTCCTTATATGATGTTTCAAGAACCTTGCAATAATAACAAGGTAAATTTACCTCTAGTTTATGTATAATACAGCGGGTTTAATAAGTACTTCAAATTTTTATGCACTATGTAGTACACATGTACATTACTTATATGTAGAGTATTTATCAGGGGGTTGTAAAAATTATGGTTCAACTCTTTACCTGACGTCAAAATTTGATACTTTTCCAAATTAAAAGCATTTGCAGAAGACAAATGTTACTGAAGAACTGAAATGTATCTTTGAAAGGGTTGAAAACATAGTGGGAAAGGAGAAAATACTGGTTATTGGCATTTTCTCCTGCTTCCTCAATTTTTTCATAAGCATTCTTCTTTAGAGACCTTAAAATTCATGATTGTTTGGTAAAAGGGTGAACCCTTTACCACACGGCAAAATTTAAGACCTATCCAAATTGAAAGCATTTGCAGACGACAATTTCATAGTGGCTCAAATGACGCAACTTTCCTTTGATAGGGTAGAAAACTTTGTGGGAAAAGGAGAAAATGCTGGTTACCAGCATTTTCTCCTTTTCCCACAATGTTTTCAAAAGGCCTCTTCTTCAGGGGCGTTAAAAGGCGTCATTGTGTGGTAAAGGGTTAAATTAACCCATTACAATACAGATACGCCTTTCAACAACAGTACAGTAGGTATATGTATCTTTAAAGGATAGTAAGAAAAGAAGGAACAGTTACTGTTTGTTATTGGTTGTTGCCTCTTTTTCATTTTTAGAAAAATAAAAGACATTAAAATTTTGTACATAGGTTTCTGCTAAAGGTCACTTGAACTAAAATAAGGGTATGATTAAATATTTTCTGATGTTCATGGGTTAACTCCCCATCAAACAGCAGATTTTTAGACTTGCCTAAATTGAAAGCTTTGGCAGACTACAAAATTAATATGCCTCAAATCTTAGATTTGTTTTTGGCAGGATGGAAAATAGTGTGGGAAAATTAGAAAATGTTTTACCAGTATTTTCTTCTTTTCCCACCATTCTTTCAAAAACTGCCTTTCTCAGGGTCTTTAAAACTCGGAATGGTGTGGTAAAGGGTAAACTCTTTGCCAAGCTTTTTTTATTGGACCATATTGAATGCATTTGCAGACAACAAATGAAATGAGGACCAAATGACTGAATTTATCTTTGAAAGGATAGGAAACATCGTTGGAAAAGAAGAAAATGCTGGTTACCAGCATTTTCTCCTTTTCCTACAATGTTTTCAAAAGCATTATTCTCTAGGGTAATTAAAACATGAGTTTGTATGGTACTGGGTGGATCTGAATTTTGCAGATCATATCTGTTAAGTTCTAATATTTTCTTCACATGGAGGAGACCAAGATCAGACTGCACAAATATGTCTGCCCTTTGTTTCTCAAATTATTGTTTAACCTTCAAGATGCCCTTATGAAGGTGATCAATTTATCCTTTGATCGTAAGTTTTTTTCATTGATTCTTTTGAATTAGCTGAATAGAAGTTAAAGATTTTAGTTATAATTTATATATGTACCCTTGTAGTTGACACTTTTTGACTTGAGTGACCTTTTAAATTTTTTTTGCTGCAAATTAAAATTTTTTGTTGATCACTGATTAATACAAAATATGAGCCATGCTCTGTGAAAAGGTGGCTTAATGCATTCGAAAAAAATATCGACTCAGGTCAGCCTGCACAGTCCGCACAGGCTGACCTAGGCCAAAACTTTTAGCTTATGGTATTTTTTTCTGCAGGTCAAAGAACGAGTGTACTTCATGATTCAGTTGGTTGTTCAATATAATTGATTTTATGGATCCATAAGTGTGTGATGACTTGCCTGAAATCATGGATCACGGAGATGCATTAAGCCCCTTTTGCCAGATCATGTCTCATATACTTTTCCCGGAAAAAATAAAGAACTGGGTGGTTACATATAGTAGTAAAGGTGCAACCTTGCCATTTAAATAACATGTTGGTTGCTTTGCAATCAATAACTCCCTTCTATTTTTATGAGATTAGAACAAATATGATGTCAGTGTATTCATTTGAATATGATCCTACATTATCGGTGAGTAACATGCCCACACATCAGTGCAAAACTCTAGCCCAAGATCTAAAAAATATCTTAGGAGGCTAGGTAGTCCATTAAGGAAATACCACGGCAAAGAATTTTTGTCTTACATTTTTATTGCCGCTTCTCTGATGTTTTGCCAGCTGTTGCCTTACTTAACTCTTTACCAAACAAAAAAATTTTAGAGTTGTCCAAGTTGAAAACTTCTCAGACGACAGATTAAATGTGACTCAAATGATAAAATTTATCTGTGGTAGGGTAGAAAAAATTGCGGCAAAAGGAGAAAATGCTGGTTACCAGCATTTTCTTCTTTTCCCACAATGTTTTCAAAAGCTTTCTTCTCCAGCGTCATTAAAATTGGGGATTGTGTGGTAAAGGGTTAATTCAGTGATAAATGATGATTGAAGTTGGATGAGATTTTTAAAAATCTGAATAGCCCCACTTAAGGCTGCATACAACTTTGTAAGAGAATTTGTAATGACACACAAAAAATGATGATAGATTTTGAACTGTTGACACTTCTCTCTAAACATGGTAACTGATGAAAATTTTCTTAAATATAGATTATGCAGTCATTCACCGCAGTATTTTATAAACCATCTGCTTCATTTGAATCAAAAAGTGTCTATGTAGAGTAAAGGATAGGTTTTATTTGTTAAGTTTGCCATATCATTGTTACATATAGATTATGTTGATTTTGTTGCCATTTTACTTCTGTGTTACTGTCTTCATCCTGTTTCTGTGGTTTGTTTTTCTTATTGTCCCTTTACCAAATGACAAATTTTTGTCAAGTCCAAATTGGAAGCATTTGCAGATGACAAATTTAATGTAGATGAAATGATGGTGATTATCTGTGAAAGTGTAGAAAACCTTGCGGGAAATGGAGAAAATGCAGGTTACAAGCATTTTCTCTTTTTCCCACAAGGTTTTCTATAAGCTATTTTTTTCTTAGGGTCATTAAAACTAGGGATTGTGTGGTAAAGGGTTAACCCTTTACCAAACAATCCCAAGTTTTAATGACCATTAGGAGTAAGGCTTTTGAAAACATCGAGGGTAAAGGAGAAAATGCTGGTAACCAGCATTTTCTCCTTTTCTCTCGAGGATTTCTACACTTTAAATGACAAATTTCAAGTCATGTGTAAAATTAAATTTGTCGTCTGCAAATGCTTTCAATTTCAGCAATACTAAGATTTTTGGTTTATCATCCACAACTTTCATTGTTTTTGCAGCCTGTGCAGATCTAAGAGCAACCTGCATCTTCAGCCTTATCTTAGATTGAAGCCTTATCTTAGATTGTTTTTTGTGTGGAATTCTGCCCTGAACTGTTGTGGTTTTGTGACATCTTGACCTTGTAAAGGCTGAAAATGTTTGTTTTTTTTAATTATCAGCATTTTGACATCACACAAGACCATGGGTATAATCATAATATCTTATTGATATTTAATTTCTATTTCAATAAGTGTCTGTCTCTCCACATTCTAGAATTTTGTCTATAATTGTGTACTAAGAAGAATGTAACTTCATTGACCTACGGTAAATGTATAGTCTGTAGTTATTGCAGACAAAGGGACAATTGTCTTTTAGAAGCAGTTGCTTTTTTGTCTCGCATAGATGACTTAGCAGGCTTTTGACCTACTTATAGGTATTGATCTATAAGAGTGAATTAGAAATTTGCCATTGGTAAAATAAGTGTACTTGTTTATTCTGCAGGCCTCTTTGCAGGCAAATATACAAGCATTGCTACTGCTAATATTTATAGTGTTACTGTATGACACAATACTGCATGTTAACATGTAGTTTAGATACATCAATTTTAGCAGCAACTACCAGTGTCTATTCTGGAAACTGAACGTTTTCCTTTTGATGTGATGGAAGGTTGTTGGCATGGCAGCTTTTAAAAAACAAGTGGCTGTTTTCGAAGAAAACGACAAGTTATTGTCATAGCCCTGGCGTCGTCTGCATTGTTGTCAAATGAAAACTTTGACATTTTGAAATATCTTTGTAATTACTGAAGATATTGACTTCAAACTGGGACAAGTTGTTAACATTTAAGAAAGAAGCTCATACAACAGGGGCAGGTAACTACAAAATATTTTTGACATAGTTTTACCTCTTTTCAACTTAAAATGTTCAATGAAAATCAAGCACTCGCAGCTGAGCGTTGGTACCCTCATGCAGTGCACTTGTTAGACATAGAAATTTCACCAAAAAAGCCACTGCAGTTGATCATGGCATGTGGTATTCTTGTGCTCTCTGTAATACAGGTTTAGTCATCAACTGAAAAATACAACCTTGAGTGTTGGGAAAGGAGAAAATGCTGGTAACCAGTATTTTCTCTCTATACCACAATGTTTTCTACCCTTCAGAGTACAAATTTGTGTTTATTTTAGTTCGAATTGAACTCCTGGGTGAAAGAGGCATTTAAAAACATCTTAGACACATGTTAGGTACAAAAGAAAATGGGGGTTAGCAGCAGTTTCTGCTTTCCCACAATGTTCTCAACCACAAGATAGATATTTTCCATCATTTGTGCAACTGAATTTTTCATGTGCAAATCCTTTTGATTTGGACAACTCCAAAATTTTGTTGTCTGCAAAAGAGTTAATTTTTAACCACTGGGAACCAGTTTGTAGCAGACAACTTTATAATTATCCTTTATCAGACAGCAAAATTTTAGACTTGTCCGAATTGAAAGTATTTGCAGACGACAAGTTACATGTGGCTTAGAGGATAAGATTTGTCTTTGAAATGGTAGAAAACTTTGTGGGAAAAGGTGAAAATGCTACTTACATATGGCTGGAATGGTGAGGTTTGTCTTTGAAAGAGTAGAAAACATCGTTGGAACAGGTAAAAATCTTGGTAACCAGCATTTTCTTCTTTTCTCTCAACGTTTTCAGAAGCCTTGTTCCTCAGGGTCATTGGGATTGTTTGGCAAAGGGTTAAGTATGGATAATCAAGATGAATTAAGCTTACATTATTGAATACTCATGAAAACATTCTGACAAATAGAAAAATTCCTCATCAGAGGCAATCTTTTCCATTTTCCCAATCGTTTTCAATAATGGTCTACTGCAAGAAGAAGAAAGTTGACTACAGCAAGGTGGTAATATGCTTATTTTTAAATTTAAGATGCTTTGAATCTTTGCCAAAAGACAAAGTAACAGACTGGCTCAGATTGAAAGCATTGCAGATGACAAATTGAATATTGACTAAATGGTAAGAATTTTCTGTGATAGGATAGAAAACACTGGGGGAAAAGGAGAAAATGCTGGTTACCAGCATTTTTCTCCTTTTCCAACAAAGTTTTTTAAAAGGCTTCTTCCTCGGAGTCGTTAAAACTTGGGATTGTGTGGTAAAGGGTTAAAAATGCACAATCATTTTGCTTGCAAAATTTACTTACATAGATTAATGTTTTCTGGTGAATGATTTGAAAAACAAAATGCATTTGTTGACTAAAATAGTACAGTGAAACTTGATACTTGTGTTTTCTTCTTTCATTTATTCCTTCTTGAACAATTCATCAGAAAGCAAAATTTTAGACTCATCCAAATTGTGGCTCAAATAATGAGACTTGTCCTCTAAAGGGTAGAAAACATTGTGCGGAAAGGAGAAATTGCTGGCTACCAGCAATTTCTCCTTTTCCCACAATGTTTTCAAACATATCAATTTTTCGAGGTAGTGAAAACTCAGCTGGATTGTTTGGGAATTGATTAAAGCCTTCTTGCTTGGTTACTTAACACTGCTTGAATAAAAAGATTTTTTTGTGATAGGTGTAATTTTTAGCTAAACTGGCCAAAGGCCAGAGGGCTTATGTCATGGCCTGGTGTCCGTCATGCGTCTGTATGTGCGTTAACTTCCATTTTAAACGTCTTCTTCTCTGACTTGACTCTTCCAATTTTGATGAAACTTTACAGTAACAATCCTGCCATGACCCTCTTCAGAATTCCTTCACAGAATTTGATTCCAATAAAAACTCTTGTTGGCATTGCAACAGCTCTGAACACAAAGCATAAGGCCTAGAGCTACCAAATTTGCATGTAGCTTGATCTAATGGATCCATACCAAGTTTCTTAATTATAGCCCTGGGGTTAAAATTGGCCCCGCCCTGGGAGTCACAAGTTTACAGAGGCTTTTAGATTGAAAACTTGAAAAAATCTTCTGGTTCTAAACAACAAGGCCCAGGACTACCAAATTTGGCATGTAGCTTTATCTAATGGACCTCTACTAAGACTCTTCATATTATAGCCCTGGGGTCAAAATTGGCTCTGCCCTGTGGGTTACAAGTTTCACATTGGCTTATAAAGTGAAAAATTTTAGAATCATCTCATTCCTAACGATAAGGCCTAGGGCTACGAAATTTTGCATTCAGCTTTTTCTTGTAGGCCTCTACCAAGAGAGTTCAAATTATAGCCCTGTGGTCAAATTTTGCACCCCCCCCAGCAGTCTCAAGTTTTACATTGGCCTACACAGTGAAAACTTTCAGAATCTTCTCATTCTTAACCTTAAGACCCAGGGCCATAAAAATTTGCATGTATATTTATCTAATGGACTCCTACCAAGAATGTTCAAATTAAAAGCCCAGGGTCAAAATTGGCCCCACCCCAGAAGTCACAGCTTTTACATAAGCTTATTTAGTAAAAATTTTGAAAATCTACTTGTTCCTGACTTTGTTTATAATCACATTGCCTAGACTTGTGTTATTTGGCATGACTAGCTTTATCTTGTGGACCTCTACCAGGATTAAAGTAATTTTAGCTCTATGGTCAAAAAAATAGCCTTGCCCTTGGGCTACAACTTTCACATGGGCTTTTTGTATAGAAAACTTTATAGATCTTGCTCGAAACCATTTGGCCTAGAATTGTAATGTTTGGTATGTACGTTTTTGACCACTGAGCCAGTGGAGCGATACAGGGCCATCATAGCCCTCATGTATTGATATATGATGACGATGACGATGCTGTGGAGCCAAAAAAAATACTAAGTTATATGCATGTGGTTGTTGCTGTTTTTAGGTCACCGTGGATAAAAAGGTATAGGACTGACTAGGTCAACGTTTGGAGCCTGTTCACGTGTGTGAAGGAAGACCAGATTGTACCGGCAGCACGATATTCCAAAATCTTCCCAAATCTTTCCCAAATCCACCCAAATCAATCCCAAATCTACCCAGATCTTTCCCAAATCTACCTAAATCTTTCCCAAATCTACCCAAAATTTTCCCAAATCTTACCAAGTTAATTAAAAAATATCTACTGGGAATGAAATCTGACGGCGTTGGGTTGTGCACTTTATAAGGGTTTGATACAAAAAGATGTAAATCTCTTTATGTGATTTCTTTTGGACGAATTCACGAATATAGGGTTTTCATTTTACTGAAGGAGCTGTCCACGACAGAATCTGTCCACGACAGAACTTTCTAGAGTGTCGATTCTCTGGGTAAGTGAATACGTCACACAGAATAAGTCCTTTGAATATTAATTATAATCTTAAAGCTTTTTACAGTCTTTCAAACCAAACACAATGGCCGGCCACTGCAGATTGAGCAGGACACAACGTGTACATATACTGTTTTGGTGACATACTGTTTATTCAACCTGACTTTGGGACGTACACAGTATCGACGCTCTGAATTACAACCACGGACACCAAACTTTTTCCCATTTTTTAACAAACGTAAGATATAAGCTCGAACACATTATTTTACGAGAATTTGGGAATTTTCTAATAATCTCTGTTTATATGTATCATGTAAAATGATGTTAAAGCAAGTAAAAAGAAGGAGACGCTAAGAAACAGAGAAACAATCACTTTACATCTTCTAATCTGATAGTTATTCGAAATTAATTAATTTACTTTAGTCCATTTTTGAATGGTATTGGTTAAATTAGGGGGGATTTGGAAAATATTTGGGTAGATTTCGGAAATTCATGGCCCCCCCCCCCCTCACTTGGCAGAACGAAATTCCCTTCTGCTTTTAAGTCTTTATGGAGAAGATTTGGGTAGATCAGGTCTTGGTAGATTTGGGAGAGATTTGGATAGATTTGGGAATTTCGTGCCGCCCGAGTGTACAGGAGCTACAGATCAAAGCTCAACACTGGAAGCGGAATCGGTAATGGGTCACGGATACTCATTTCACAAGGGTGCGAGTTTGAATTTTAAGGCCGGGGAAACTAAAACAATTTTTTAGATGCAATTCACTTGTTATATTTGAGAATCAGATAAATTTGTGTAGGGGGGGAAAGGTCTACTTTAACATCTAATTTTAACTTTGGTTGTAATGATACAATTCCCACGCTTTTTTAAATTTATTTGAATCTTAACCGTCAAAGTTCGGCGCGCAGGCGCATTATGGCTGAGTCATCTCAAGTAAATATTATTATTATGGTCGACCGTCACAAGAACGCTTTACCTTCTCAAAACACTTTGCAGAGAATACAAAAACAATCCCCGTAAAATATTGACAATCAACATGGATTTAATTATAATACATTAATATTCTTGAGAAATATTGTGATAAAAGGAGACATTGTTTCTCCTTATACCACAATATCCCCAAAAGTGGTCGATGCAAATGGAAAAATGTCGTCTGCAAAAGGAATGGGTTAAAACAACCAATACACATTTACCGATACTCTGTGTTGCTTGTGTTTAGGTTTAGAAGATTGACGGTAAATTAGAATTGACATAGAAATGAGGCGGAAGTAGTCTGCACAAACAGGTAAATTTTATACCTTTATTTATTTTTAATGTAAATTAATACGCTTTTTGATGAATGAGATGCTATTCTGCAACAAATTGCAAGTGAATGTATATCTATGATTTGAAAACTTAAGCAGAGAATACCGAAACGAACACCTGTTGAATTGCATGTGCGAAAAGAATGCTCCTCAAGACCAATTTTTGCATTGTCAAAATGTTTTCAAAGGTCGTATGCTTGTGGTGATGAGTTCAGTTGACCCAGTACAAACTATTCACGTGTTTTCACAACCCTGAGGAAAATGACTTTTGAAAACATTGTTGGAAAAGGAGAAAATGCTGGTAACCAGCATTTTCTCCTTTTTCCACAATGTTTTCTGTTCTCTTCCAAGACAAGTTTCACCACTGTTTGCAAATGTACTCAATATGGATGACTCTAAAATTTTCTCGTCTGGTACTGACATAAAGAGTTGGTAGGTATAAAACTGACGTGTTTCAGACAAGATATCAACTGTACAAACGATCTATAAAATTTAACCCTTATCCTGCTAAATAACTAACTTGAAACTTTCAAGCCGATAGTAAACAAACGAATTTTGCTATTTCAAAGGTATTTTGGGAAGAAAGATATCTTCTTATCGGACAGTGTAGATCCAAGATCAGACTGCACAGAACGTGCAGTCTGATCTTGATCTACACTGTCCGCAAAAGGTCAGCCAGTCGTGCTTAGCAGCCTAAGGGTTAAGAATGCTTCCCGAACATCATTTCGCTCCAACAACCTGAACAAGAGATGGTGACAAATACTCCAAAAAGACATCAGTGTATAGATCTAAAGTGACAACAAACGAATCTGGCTTACAAACATAGCCTATCAAAGGTGGGGGGGGGGGGGGATGACATTACATATGATCGATTTGCCATTGTCTAAATATGCATGCAACATATGGCCCGGAGGTCGAATACAGGTCACCTTTAGCTCTTTTCCACACGACAAAGTTGTAGACTAACACTAGTTGAAAGCATTTGCAGACAATTTGTATGTGGCTCAGATGATAAGATTTGTCTTCGAAAGGGTAGAAAACATCGCGGGAGAAGGAGAAAATGCGCATTTCTGTCATTTTCACCTTTTCCACAAAGTTCAAAAGCCTTTTGGTTCAGGGTCGTTAAAACCCTAGTAACAGGTTAACGTAGTACTTACATTAAAAACAAATTTGTAGCAGTTGACTTTGATTGATTAATTGAATGGTGTTTTACGCCACTTTCAACTATTTTTCAATCATATCACGGCGACAGCCCACATCTTCACGTATTCTGGATTCCACCAGTACTAGGCTAGGGCTGTGAGGTGTCTTTAAAAAGAGAAAGGCCCCAGTGGATCCATTGAGGCTCGAAACCGGGGCCTCCAGGTCACGAGTCCTGCACTTTACCGCTGAGCCACGCAGGACCCCAGCTGACTTTGAGAAGTTTTCGTGAAATAAGGGTATAAAGGTATGACATAGGGTCTAATATCTAAAAAGGCTAAACTCTATCACACGACAAAATTTTAGACTGATCAAAAATTGAAAGCATTTGCAGACAACAAATTAAATGTGACTCACGTGATGGTTTTTGTCTTTGATCGGGTAGAAAACGTTGTAGGAAAAAGAGAAAATGATGGTTACTTGCATTTTCTCTTTTTCCTACAATGTTTTCAAAAGCTTTCTTCCCCAGCGTCGTTAAAACTCGGGATTATGTGGAAAAGGATTAATTAAAAGGGTCATGCATGTATATATTATTATGCTAAAAAATCTGGCAAAAGGCGAGCATTTTCCACAAACTGCTAAATAATTGAACAGGTTGAAATTTCTAGACAACAGATCTAGATCGATGTGGAGTCCGACTGCTCGTTCTGAGCACTCAGATCTTGATGTGGATCGAAGATCAAACTTCTCGGTCTCTGCAGTCTAATTTTAATCTGCTTTGTTCGTAAATGTGCGTAATGATGCTGTTAGCGTGATAAGCGTTTAAAGGCCCAATAGCGTCCAAAACTAAATAATATGGAGTCAAAGAGCAGGCAACTTTTTCACACCATTTAACCCTCTACCAAATAATCCTGAGTTTTAACGACCTTGAAGAAAAAAACCAGCTATTCAAAACGTTGTGGGAAAGGGAGAAAATGCTGGTAACCAGCATTTTGTCCTTTTTACACACTGTTTCGTACTCTATTAAAGATGAATCCCATGTTTTAAGCGATAGTTTAAGTTGTCGTCTGCAAATGCTTTCTGTTTGTACGAGTCTAAATTTTTTCGTTTTGGTAAAGAGTTAAACGTATGATAATTATTATGAGTGACCATATAATTGGCCTGCAACACGTTAAAAGGGGCATTGGGACATTTGCGTAAAGTGCAGTCCGCGCAGGCTAATCCGAGACGACACTTTCCGTTTAATTTTCTGTTTCACGCAAGTCTACTGTAGGAAAAAATCTAATGTAGTCGTAAAGAGCCGTCTCGGATTAGCCTGCGTGGACTGCGCAGGCTGATCCGAGACGACACTTTACGCAAATGTCCGAATGCTCCTTTTCGCGTGTTGCTGGCCATATTATAGTACAGTCAGTCAAAATTCCAAGGTTCGTATTCGCCAACCTTTCCTATGAACATTTTTAGTATTATTTCGGAGATTTTTTTTTAATTTGAAAGTAACACTACTTCTGATTGGCTAAACCATTTGGTTTAGCCAATCAGAAGTTGTGTTACTTTCAAATTCAGAAAATCTTGTAGAATAAAACTAATTAAGAATGGTTGGTGAATACCACCCAGGTGCTGGCAGAAAAAATGTATCGTGTAAAACTACTCTCGTCCTAATGAAACAGGAATGAAATACGAATGCTCTCGAAGTATTACAACAAGAATCAAATGATAATGTTTCTTACTATCAATTTATTCATGAAACCGGATGACAAGTGGCTGTAAATGAAACAAAAAATGTCGTTTCGTACAACGATTACGTGACTGGCTACGAGTAATGGTAACTGTTTGGAATTTCAAGTTGTTCGTTCAGTTAGATTTCAGTAAAGAAAATTTGACGGTGCACTTTGGCATAACCGTTTGTTCTTAAATGAAAGAGCTTTTTTTAAAATACTGCTTTTCTGTTGTTTGCGGATCGAGTGGCTGTTTTTTTTTTTTTCGGATTCATGGTTAAACCTACCGACGACTTTTTACGTAGATTAGTCATGACGGAAATTCGTGTGGTACTAAAGGAAATTAAAAGAAGAATATAGATATCGATTACAGATGTGAAAATCATAACGTTACTCTTTAAAATACAGTTTCGTAGATCGATAGTAACTCTGTCTAACTTTATTGTTTGAATGGCTGATATGACCTGTCAATCAAAATCGGCGGAAAGGTCAGTTGTCTACCTTGATCTCATATAGGTCCATATTAAGCATACTTGGCTACTGAACAAAAAACTAGTCTGATCTTGATTCTACACCATTCAGAACTTAATAAATAGGCCAACAAACCAAATGGCTGTTGCAGTATTTATTACATCTACTGATAATTCAAGCTTTATAATTTATAATCTTTTAGATAGAGTTCTTCCACCTCCTCCCCAGTCCCAGCGACCGCTGTTGGGGCTGCATGGCTGTATTGTTTATTTAAAGAATAGTTTTTGATTGGATTTACAGTGAAATATACGAACACTTATTCGTCAAAGAATTAGGTATTAAAACACACAAGAACGATAACTCACACGGAAAACGAAAACGAAAAAGTGAAGTATAGAAAGAACCTGAATAAATCTAACAGGAATGAAAAAAAGAAATATAAAAAGAACCTGACAATAGCTACCAACAAAGCTCACAAGGATGAAAAAAGAAAATAGAAGATAAGTGGTAAATAAAAGGGGAAAAAAAATCTTGGAAATAATGCGACTGTTGAAGTGTTGACGCAGATTTTAGTTTTGCTGGACCAGATTTTTTGTTCAGGGTAGTACGCCCTGTACCCATGCGATGAAAATCAGTTACACGACTTTTCCCGCAATGTTGTCTTCCTTCTCAATGGAAAATCCTTCAATTTGAGTGAGATTTAGGCCTCATTTATCGTCTGCAAATGCTCTAATATGGACTAGTCTAAAATTTTACCGTCTTGCTAAGCGGTACAGCCATCCTACCCTCGGTTCCAATCCGATAATTTTTAGCTCAGCTGTTTTTCGAAGAAAACGTCGAAGTATTGTCGTAGTCTTGGCGTCGTCTTCTGCATCGTCTGCGTCGTTGTCGTGGTGCAAAAACTGACATTTTCAAAAACTTTGACATTTTGTAATATCTCTGTCCTTACTGAAGATATTTACTTCAAACTTGGACATGTTGTTCATTAACAAAAGCAGAACGCATACAACATGAACACATAACCAGCAAAGCATTTTTGACACAGTTATGCCCCTTTATCGACTTTTAATTTTCAGTGAAAATCAAACATTGTAGCTGAGCGTTGGCACCAGCACGCGTTGCACTTGTTTCGACTTTGAATTTTCAGTGAAAATCAGAATTTTCAGTGAAAATTGTAGCTGAGCGTTGGCACCCGCACGCGCTGTACTAGTTTCCATGTTTATATTCAGACGTTACTCGTCAAAAAGAATTGAGCCATCCTCTGGCAAAAGGTGGCTTAATGCATCTCCATGAAACATGATACCAAACAAGTCATCATATGATTATAGATCCATAAAAATCAATTTTGTATTACAACCGACTGAATCACGAGGTTCAATGGTCCTTAGGCATGCAGAAAGTTGACCAATAGCGAAAAGTTTCGGCTCAGGTCAGCCTGCGCGGACTGCGCAGGCTGACCTGGTGTCGATACTTTTCGCAGATGCATTAAGCCCCCTTTTCACAGAGCATGGTTTAATTAATTGTATAAATCGTGAAAGGAGACCGCGATAAGGTATAATTAAGAATTTATTACCGCCTGGACACAGGCTACAGACATCTACATTTCATTGCCTGTGGTCTGTCTGCTCCCGTTTCATTATGAATTCTTCCTCATCTTTAATTTCAGCAAAACCCATCGAAAGATATATAATCCACAAATGATGCAGATGATGTGAGTTTCGAACTTGAACAACGATGGTTGTGAAACCTCCAGTAGAACTAAGTCGGCCAACTATTTTAAACCTGGTTGCCATTCTTTGTTACTGTCTGGCTATTCTATTTCACATCATTGCCTTCGCCACCGATAACTGGAGTTCCATTACAGTTCAAGGGGTGCGGTATACAGTTGGATTATGGCAGGGATGTCGTAAAAATGAAACTACCGATGAATGGCACTGCTCTACAGATGTGTTCAACGATGAAGTATTTAAAACTGGTAAGAGTAAGTTATTTTTTTGAAGTCTTTTATTACATATGAACCATACTCTGTGAATAGGGGGTTTAATGCATCTGCAAAAAGCATCGACCCATATCAGCCTGCGCAGTCCGCGCAGGCTGATATGGGTCGAAACTTTTTGCTATTGGTCAATTGTTTGCTCGTCAAAGGACCATTTTACCTACCTCTAGATCCGGTAGATTGTTAAATAAAATTGATTTTATGGATTCATTATTATTTGATGACTTGCTTGGTGTAATGCATCACGGAGATGCATTAAGCCCCCCAACCCCCCCCCCCTTTTGCCAGAGCAAAACATCTTGGGTTAGTATAATTGTTAGTATTTTATGAATATTCTACAACCCTATAGTGTACAACCTGTCTTATTGGTAACCTTTATTAATCCTTAACCACAAAATCCCGAGTTTTAACGACCCCAAGATAAATGCTTTTGAAAACACGGTGGAAAAAGGAGAAAATACTGGTAACCTTTTCCTACAATGTTTTGTACCCTATCATGGACAAAAAGCATTATTTGAAACACTTTAATATGTTGGCTCCAAATGCTTTCCATTTGGACTGAGGTTGTGTCCTTTAATGTTGATCAAAGAGTTAAGCAAACGACGTTTTATTAAGAAAGCATATACCGAGTTTCCAGAGAATGGCGAATACTTTGAAATTTACTTGTACTAAGCATGCACATGTCTTAAGCGAGTGGGTTTTGAGATTTGCATATCTGCTTACTTAGTGCAGATTGGACTATACTTCTAGGTTACTTGGTGCAGATTGGACTCTACTGTAACTGCACACACGTATAGGCTTTTTGTCCAGTCAAATCGAGCTGTTTGAGGAAATAGTGTCATATTTATTGTTTTCATGAGTATATTTTGGGGATCGTATATAGATATGATATATAAGATCCCTTGCAAGTTTTAGCATATAGAGAAAATCCAGAAAACGTTTTTGCCAAAATGGAGTAATTGCTTTATGTACTGGACACGTAATCCCTCAGTCGTCTGCAATAAACGTAAGATGATTTATTTTGTCATTAGGTAAAGATTTATATGTTTTTGAGGGGTTTTATTTGATCATTTTTCTTTCCTGTTGACTGGAAGATATAGGGTAGCCATGAAATATAAGACTTTGAAACCGTCAAAGTTTTTAATGGCCCACCCTGATTACGTTAATGTTCTGATACGAATATGTATTATAACATTTCTTTGTTTTTGTAAATATCAGCCATGTGTAAGCGCTGATTGATTGATTGATTGAATTTGCGTTTATTTATTGTCGCCACCGGTTGCCCATATGGGCGACACCCCTGAAGGCTGTCAGCATTGTTATGGAGGAAAGTGCAGGATACAGGGCGAAACCCATCCTAAGTTACGCCTGGTTCTTAAACGTGCTCGGTGTATAGCACCGTCACACGGGACCTCGGTTTAACGTCTCATTCGAAAGACGATTAGTAATTTTAGATGGCCAGCCTTGGAAATCGAACCCACACCCTCAACTGACCCGAAACATCACGTTCACGAGTCCTACGCTCTACCAATTGAGCTATGCAGGCTGGTCTGTAAAACCCCTGTCACACCAGGGCGGCGATCCCACGGCGTCCAAGAAAAAATGAGGAACGCCGAGGTGTGCGCAGTACGATCGCAAGCATCGCCACAGCAACGCAGTGACATCGCGAGTAGACGCTTCGGGATTGTCTAGGACGCCGAGGGACGGCGCGCACTTTGAGCATGCACAAAACAAACGCCGTCGCTCTGCGTTCTGAGAAGAGCGCAGTGGGATCACCGGAAGGTCGTCTTAGCGGCGCAGTAAGATCTCCCACAACGCCACGGGAGCTCCGCCGGCGCGCACAGAGGTCGTAGTGCGAACGCTATTTTTGTCGGTGGCATTTTCACGGAGATTGTACCACGTGCTCCGAGATGTCACTGCGTCTCTACTGTGCTTATACGGCGCGTCAACAGCGCTTACACGGAGTGTTATTTATTTTACTGCGCTCTTAAAACGACTCCTCTGAGCTGCAACGGCGATCATTGCGCTTCTAAGGCGCTTCTTCTGCGTCCATTAGTCTCCGTCTGGCAAATACAAACATGTAGTGGACGAAGTATGCAAATAAACATTCATTTCACCATGGCTGATGTACGCTAGCAAGCCAGGCTAGTAATGGTTGATGAGGTGACAGTGGTTGACTTGCTTCTTTTTGAGAGGGTTGGGGTTAATGTCCTGCTTTTTCCCCCTTTCTTTTTACGAGCATAGTTTTATTCTCCATTGACTTTTCGAGACCGCAGCAAAGAACCAATTGATGAATAAATTTGTATACATACAATTCGTTTTCAGAGATAGTTCAAACGATTGTCAAAAACGCGCAGTCAGCGTAGTGCGAAAAATATCCGATTTTTCCTGCGATCTCATGGCGCTCTTGGAAATTAAACGATGCTGTGCCAACGCAGTGGAAACGCTGTATAGTATCAGCTGATACAGTTTGGTTTATATAGATCGGTGAACCTATTAGTACTTCATTTAGAATTTTTTTACGTCTCTTCCGCTATTTTCGTAGATGCATGAGTCGGACAGACTTGTATGATTTCTATAGTGTATACTTCCATGTTAAATGTTATTATACTTGTTTTACGATTTGTATTGTATCAATGGCATTACCCGTTACCAAACGACAAAATTTTGTACTGAACCAAATTGATAGCATTTGCAGACAGCAAATCAAATGTAGCTCAAATGATAATTTCTGTCTATGATATGATAGAAAACATTGTGGGAAAAGGAGAAAATGCTGGTTACCAGCATTTTCTCCTTTTCCTACATTGTTTTCAAAGCTTTTTCTATCAGGGTCGTCAAAACTTGGTATTGTGTGATAAAGGGAAAATACTGATGCACATTTGAATTTGTTATCCGAAATGATCCGTATTTTGGGCCGGAGGCCTTTCATAAACAACAAAGTATAATTGAGCCATGCTCTGTGAAAAAGGGGGCTTAATGCATCTGCGAAAAGTATCGACCCAGGTCAGTCCGCGCAGGCAGACCTGGGCCGAAACTTTTCGCTATGGGTCAATTTTCTGTATGTCAAAGTACCAGTCTGCCTCATGATTCTGTTGATTTTTAGACAAAATGGATTTCACGGATCCACGATCATGTGATAATTTGCTTGGTACTCTGCATTGCGATGATGCATTAAGCCCCCCTTGTGTCAGAGCATGGGTCATACTGTATTGATTGTGTTTTTGCAGGTAGTGACTGGCTTATCGGAACACGAATACTGATGGTATTTTCGCTCATTTTATTGCTGTTTCTCGAGTTTGCCATTATTGCCTACGCTTGTATAAAACGTCTGGAGCGCTACAAAAGTCGTCTGGTTGCCATTATACTGGGCTTATCAGCAACTTCAGGTAATCGATTTATCCGGGATTTCTGTAGATTGAAAATTGTCCACGATGCAGTCTTGAAAAGCAGAAGTTTGAACTTGTTACGCTGTTGAAGTTTACCCGTGTTACATTGTTCCGTATTACTCTTTAAAAAGAGGGATTAGTGCATCTGCAAAAAGTATCGACCCAAGTCATCCTTCGCAGTCCGCGCGGGCTGATCTGAGACAAAACATTTTGTTACTGTTCAATTTTTTACATGTCAAAGAACCAGTCTACCTCAGGATGGATTCAGTCTTGTTTGACAAAATAGATCTCGGGATTCATTATTATTACTATTATTTTTATACCAGTATTTGGCAAAGCAAATACCTGCAGGGCGTACGAAACCGAAAATGTCAGTTGAAAGTATGGCTTTTTAAAGTCTTAGAATAACATGGATAAAAACTTCCAATGCCGTTTCTTATTTAAAGTTTTCACGCACGGCAGAAGTAAAGTTTGTCGTTTGGTAGAGAGTAAGGCATGAATTGAACACATGCATGATTTTGGAATTTCTTTTTTATCAATTTTGGAATACGGGTTCAAACTTGTTTTCAATTTTGTATCAAGCGTTTCCCATATAACCAATATACTCAAATAGAAGCAGCATGATACTAGAGCAGTGTCTTTTTTTTCCTCTCGTTTAACCGTTTACGACACAATCTCGAATTTTAACGACCATGGAGAAGATCGTTTTTGAAAACACTGTGGGAAAGGGAGAAAATGCTGGTTACCAGCATTTTCTCCGTTTCTCACAATGTTTTCTACCATTTCAGAGACAATTTTGACCATTTTAGTAACATTTTATTTGTATTCTGAAGATACTTTCAATTTGGACAAGTTCACGATTTTGTTGTGTGAAAAAGAGTTAACTTTTTACCAGACGAGAAAATCTTAGATTTAACCAAACTGGAAGCATTTTGCAGACGACAAATTAAATGTGGCTAAAATAATGAGATTTGTCTTTGACAAGACAGAAAACATTGTGGGAAAAGGAGAAAATACTGGTAACCAGCATTTTCCCCTTTTCCCACAATGTTTTCAAAGGCTTTCTATCACAGGATTGTTAAAACTCACGACTGTTTGGTAAAAGGTTAATTATTTGTCAAACAATCCCTCAGCTTTACGAAACCGAGGAAGAAGACTTTTGAAAACATCGTGGCTAAAGAGGGGAAATAAACTGATATCAAAAATGTTTCCCTTTCTCACATTGTTTTCTTCCCTTTAAATGAGCCACATTTAATCATGCAATATATTTTCGGTATAATACAGTCTTCAATTTTGTCGTCTGCTAGAATATATACTGTTATATTAAGAAAATCGAAGTCTTATTTTGATGTCACCTAAATTCTGAAATGTATTAATGCAAAAGTGGCCAGAATTCTATCTTCTATCGTGTCCGAAAATGAACCAACTATGCGAGTATAATTCCAATCATATGCTTAGTTTTGCATAATCTATCTCAACTGCGGCTGGTATTCTCCGGGATCGCCATGTATGTTTTTTACAGGGTCGTTTTTCTTTATACTTGTCGTGTATATATATGCTGAAATCTGGGAAAACAGGGTCTAATGTATCTTCATTAAGCATTATACTAAGAAAATCGTCGCATAATATGTTTTTTTCTGGCTAAATTTTTGAGGTAGAACGTGCAGAAAATTTACAATTAGCAAAAAGTTTCGACTCAGGTCAGCCTACGCAGACTGCAGTCTGACATGGGTCGATATTTTTTGCAGACGCATTAGACCAAATTTTCACAGAGCATGTTTGATAGATATATATATATGAGCAGCGATCTGGCAAAAATGCGTCTCCGAGAATCATTATACCAAGCAAGCCAACACATACTTGTTGACCCATAATAGCCACTTTTTTTAACAAGTGATTTAAGCATGGGATAGACAGGTCTATGGACATACAGAAAATTAAACAACATCGAAAAGTTTCGGCCCAGGTCAGCCTGCGCGGAGTGCGCAGGCTGACCTAGGTCGATACTTTTCGCAGATGCATGTTTGATATATGCATGTATGTTGCTTTCTATGCAAAGTGTAATGTAGAAAACGCATCACAGTGTTACCTGCTCGAGCACAATCGTGCTTGCGTTTAGAACTGCTTGGGGCCCAAAGTCTATGAGACAAATGCTATTGCATGCGTATCGGAATCATGAACGGATTACACAACGTTACTTTGATGCAAGAAACAGTAACTGATTTTTGGACAATGAGATGATACATCAGATTCAAACAAGGCAAGATTCTTTATTAACATCATTTTGTTGTAGTTATTTTGACAGGCACATTTTTGACAACATTTACCGTCTATATCCTAATATGTAAGACAGGGTGTTGAACGGTATTACCTGTCCAACACGGCCCTCAGTCACATGTCTCTAAATTTACCCTGTAGGGCGTCGAATAAACTCAATAACACTTTCAGACTGGGAGAAAAGACGCTAATATTTGCAACGTCATGGCAACACTGTCCAGAGTGTCTCAGCAAAGCGGACAATGTAAATCAAAGATCAGACTGCATATTTTGTGCAGTCTGATCTTGATCTACACTGGCCGCAAAATCAACTACAGTCGTGAAAAGCGTTTTAAGTGTTAAAATAGATAAAGTTGTTGCTCTTATCAAGTTCTGCGGTAATTTATCTTCGATCCAGGAAATAGTGCAAAATAAATGGATAAATGTTAAGAAAATTAGAAAGGTCGAAACTTTAGAGGCGGACAGATTTTATGCTTCTAGCCATGAAATGGATATTTTAATATCACGGTGAGAATATGTTGCAGGCATCTGATTGGCCAATATCATTTTTAGCAGTTTGCAGTTCAAAATTAGATTGCGAAGCTCAACTAACCAATCAGATTTGTTCAACATATTCAACGTGGTATCAAAATTTTAAGTTCACTGTGGAGATTAGAAAAATTTGTCCGCCCCCAAAATTTAGACCTTTATAACGCTCGAAATATTGAACCAATTGTTACTTTCTATGTACCAGATCGTAAATAAATCATCACAAAACACGATTAAAAGGTTTTTTTTTTTCATTGAGCGATTAGAATATGTGCAATATATCGACAAGTGAGTAGGATTTGTGTTGAGCAGGGAATACGGTTGGACACCTTGTCTGATGTGTTAGGTTATACAGGGTAAGGCCTGTCGTAAAACGAGTGCCTGTGGCTATTTTCTTGCTTTTAGGCATGCCTTCACGGTTGTTTTTAGACATACACAGAGGTACAGATATCCGGGGTGTTTTTGATTCAGAGTAATTTTCACCTTTGGTTTTTAGTAAAACCTTTTTCATAGGTATTTCTCAGAATTGTATGATTGTGTGAAAATGGGGTTTAATGTAGCTGCCAAAAGTAGCAACACGTATCAGCCGCTGCACAGTCTCCAGAGACTGACATGGGTCGAAACGTTTTAGCCATTTGTAAATTTTCTACACGTCAAAGGACCATTCTGCTTCATAATTCAGCTATTTTTCAGACAAAATAGATCCACGTGATGCGACTATTTGCTTGGTATAATGCTTTAAGAAGATACATCAGACCTTCTTTCTCAGAGTTCATCTCATACCAAACGAGAAACATTTACGCTGGTCCGAAATTAAAGCATTTGCAGACGACAAAATAAATGTGACTCAAAAATTGCAGTTTGTATTTTTAAGCCTAGAAAACACTGTGGGATAAGGAGAAAATGCTGGTTACCAGCATTTTCTCCTTTTCCCACAATATTTTCCAAATTCTTCTGGTTATAGTGTCGTAAAACACAGGATATAATGTGACTCAAACATTAAAAAAAATGAACTTAAAAGTTGGAAAACATTATGGGAAAAGGAGAAAATGCTGGTTTCCAGCATTTTCTCCTTTTCCCACAATGTTTTCAAAAGGTTTCTGTTTTCAGGGTCGTTAAAACTCGGGATTGTGGGATAAAGGGTTTTTAAGTGAAGGGAAAATGTCAAAGTTTCATGATTAGAATACCCTCACATATCTGAACCTCTGCATAAATGTTTGTTCTCTTGTTCTGTTTAACATCAGTCTATCTAACATGCCTGCTTTCTTGTATCTACTCACACGTGTTCTCCGCCTCTCTTTAACATTTTACTTCACAATCCTAACGTTTAATGATCTCATTTTAGGTACGAAAAAAAGAAATCCACTCTTTAAAAACAATCTGATCTCATATACATATTGAGAAGTCATCCAGCTCTGGAGACATTTGGAGAAGAATATTCCTCTTTAAAAAAGTGATCTCATATTCATATACATAATTTAGAAGTCACCCAGCTCTAAACACATTTGAAGGAGAAAATGAAAGTCTCTCTTTCACCAATGGTCTCATGTACATATTGAGAACTCATCCAGTTCTGAACGCACTTGAAGGAAAAAAAAAAGAAAATCCCTCTTTGAAAAATGATCATATTACATATTAAGAACTCTTCCAGCTCTGAACACATTTGATGGAGTAAAAGAAGGTCCATCTTTAACCAGTGATCTCACAAACAGTATTAAGAACTTACCTAGTTCCAAACACATTTAGAGGAGAAAAGAAAGTCTCACTTTATAACCAATGATCTTATATACATTATTGAGAATTGATTGAATTTCCGTTTATTTATCGTCGCCACCGGTTACCCATATAGGCGACGCCCCTGAAGGCTGTTAGCTATGTTACGGGGATTGGTGCAGATACAGGACAAAACCCGTAAAAAGTTACGCCTTGTTCTTAAACGTACTCGGTGTATAGCGCCGTCACTCGGGACCTCAGTTTAACGTCTCAAGGCTCATCCGAAAGACTACCGGCCATGGGGCTTGAACCCTATACCCTCAAGTATCCCGAGACTTGACGTTCACAAGTCCTACTCTCTACCACTTGAGCTGTTCTGGCTGGTCCATAATTGAGAACCCAATCAGTTCTTAACATGTTAGAGGAAGTGCAGACAATTCAGAGATTTAGTTTATATGAACATCTTGGAAGAGCAAAGTGAGTGTCCCTTATGTTTTCAAAAGCATCTGCTGCAATGCACATGCATTTGAAAAACCTTTATTAAGATGAGATATAGCTTTCTAGCTTATTACAGATTTTAATTACGGTAACATGAGAAACATGCACGAATATCTTCCATACAATTGTTAATTGATAGGGTTTTTGCTGTGTAATATTCAATTCAACATTTACATTAACAAACTGATAACAGTTCAGATTGACTATATGATACCGATTGGTATCGTAATTTATTTATCGTTATGATATAAACATCACGTTAGATTTAAACCCCATCATTTCAACGCTTCTGTTTAATTGCACTGTTATACATTTATTTAAAGTTATTTCACTACTTCTAAATCGCCTTTTTATAACTATTTTACTTACTGTTAAACTGCACTATAACTGTTGAAAATGCTCCACAACTCCTATCTATCTCTAGCCCATTTTATTTCTAGGCTTGGCGACTTTATCAAGTTTAGTGGTATATGGGGAAGGGGCACCAGACGGAAGATTGGAATGGTCATTCGGAATAGCTCTACTCTCACTAGTCTTTCAAGTGATCTGTTTAATCATAGTTATACTGGACAGATACCGGACAAATTTAGCCGGAAAGTCGATGAGAAAATCAAGAGAATGCGTGTCCTCAGAGACGTATATTGATTATGATATTGGATATACAAACACTGTGGTGGATGGAATAGGGGATCAAATGTTTTAACAGTTTGGTCGTTGTGTAAATGAAATATTTTCATTCAGTGGTCAAAACTCACTTGTTGCAGTTTGCAGGGCAGATTTTTACAGAATGTTTGTTAAAAATATCTGATAGTGATCAGATCTACAGATTATTGCAAAATATCTACATGTATATAAAATTCGATAAGGGGACCTCGAACAAAAGTTATTAAGAAGTTATTAAGCCTTAACCTGCTAGATAAGTTCAATAAAACTTTAAAACCCATAGTAAAAATCCAAATTTGCTATTTCAGATATTTTTTTTGGAAAATATATTTTCCTATCGAACAGTGTAGATCAAAGATCAGACTGCACGTTCTGTGCAGTCTGATCTTGATCTACACTATCCGCAAAAGGTCAGTGAGTCGCGCTTAGCAGCCTTAGAATTAATCAATGCCCTGACCTGGGTTAGTACTCTGTACATGGCTTCGTTATAGCAAAGTACTAGTGCTGTTTGTTCAGTCTTTGCGTTGGGAGGATCGTTCAAGCACCAAAACCTTCAATAATCTCGAAAACACTTGTTCATTACTTATTCGGAATTCTTAAATAATTATTCTTTTTGTTTGTGATTGTTGTTGTCTTTTATGACATTAAATTGTCCGTTTAATACAATTGTTTTGTAATTTCTACTGTATCAGTGCTGAATTTCTAAAATAAATTTAACTGGAAAAATTACGCGATAGGTATTGTGAAAGGACTTCAATGCAGTTATTGATGTTGCCGAAGTTTTCAGTTTACAGTGAGAATACGAGAGTAAAAGCAAACGCTTGGGTTGAAAGAGTAAAACGTTAACAAAACCCAAGAACATTGGAAAAACGCTAGCTCGATCAAAATGGGTTGACTCTTTACCATACAAAAAAAAAAACCACTCACGCATATTTAAAGCATTTGCACGCGGCAAATTACATGTGGCATTAGTGATGATACTTGTTTTGAGAGAGCTGAAAACATTGTGGGAAAGGAGAAAATACTGGTTTTATAAGGCCTTCTTTTTCAAGGTCTTTAAAACACGGTTTCGTGTGGTAATGGATCACCGTCGTGAAATTCCTTTGCTAACACAAAATAGGTCGATTTCAACGATTCTCGAAATGGTGCTGTATATGGCAGAGACATGTGCATGTGTGGCAACGGATCTATATGGTAGCAGTGACTGTAAAATATGCTTACCATTTATAATATGAATCATAATGCTATCGACTTATTACTTTGCAATAAAGATTGTTATAATATAACGTACAAATGAAATAAATACGGTAGGGATACTAGTACATGTATTTGAAAGAAAGGAAACACGTCTTTTGGGAATGATAAAGAAAAACACTTTCGAAAATAGAGCAATTGCTTGTTTACTGTAACGGATGTTTTCAAAAGCTGTCTCGTGAAAAAAAGCTTTATGAGCCATGCTCTGTGAAAAAGAGGCTTAATGCATCTGCGAAAAGCATCGACCCGGCCAGCCTGCGCAGTCCGCGCAGGCTGACCCGGGCCGAAACTTTTCGTTATTGGTAAATTTTCTGTATGTCCAAGGAGCATTCTAACTTTGGATTCAGTCATTAGTTAGAGAAAATGGATGTAATAGCTACAAAATCATGTGATAACCAGCATGGTATGATGCATCACGGCGATGCATTAAGCCCCCCTTTGCCAGATCATTGCTCATGTAATATTTCCTTGGGGATAAAGTAATGTTATTATTTGATTAACATCTAACTATTAGACCCAGTCTGTTGTTCTTGTTCTTGTCTATTATAGGCGGATTTATGGTTACAAGTCTAATATTAGCGGGCCTTGAAATAGAGGAGGTGCCAGGATCAAAACTCGGCTCGTCTTTTGGACTGTCAATTCTTTCGACAGTGTTTGTTTTTGCAATTACACCGGTCTTATTCTTCGATCATTACACCATTAACTCACAAGGAAAAGTTTCAAAGAAATCTACAAATGACGCCTCAAAAGCCAATTTAGCTCCTAGTTATGTGTTCAGAAACACAGGGTATGACTCTTCATGTGACGAAATTACGATATAGAACACTGTGTGAAATTACAGATAAATTTATATATTGAGATTTTATGACAGGCAGCTCAGCTAAATATACTTATTTGCACTTTGATAACTTTGTGTAGAGTTTTGCAGCATGTTATAACGAATTACTTTGATCTCTTACTATCCATTGCTGACAAACGGTTAAAGGAACTTGATCGTGTTGTGTTAAATTTTCAGCAGAATATTTCATGAAAGTCAATTTGGTCTCATTTTAATAGCAGCAATATTTTTTTTTTCAAAATAATAAGATAAATATCGCTGTGCTCAGGCAAGGTACTATTCCGATTACCCCCATTTTTTAAAAGTAAGTAGAAGCAGCATTTTCTGTGATAATAACTAAATAATTACCTGAAAGTGGCAATGATAGAAATTTCACCTCAAATATTCTAAGATCATGTAAATTCAATTACTTGGACCGTTTTAGGCTATTTTGCAGTCATGTAAATTCAAGAAGGTATCCATTAAAAGAAAATTGTGGTCATAAAAAATTCAACTTACTAGTATCTGTTTCGTAGGCACTGTGACAATCTTGTAAATCTCAGCAGGACTATTATCAAGCATTGTAACAGTCATGTAAATTTCACCAGAACTGTTTTTAAGCACTGTAACAGTCATGTAAATTTCAGCAGGACTATTTTTAAGCACAGTAACAGTCATGTTAATTTCAGCAGGACTTTCATCAAGCACTGTAACAGTCATGTAAATTTCAGCAGAACTATTTTAGACAGCGCTGTAACAGTTACGTAAATTTCAGCAGGACTTTTTTTTAAGCACAGTAACAGTCATGTAAATCTCAGCAGGACTATCATCAAGCGCTGTAACAGTAAGTTTAAGCGGAACTATTTTTCAGCACTGTAACAGTCATGTAAATTTCAGCACGACTGTTTTCTAGTGCTGTAACAGTCCTGTAAATTTCATCAGATCTATCCGTGTCATTGTTGTAAATTTCAGCGGATCTATTTAAGGCACTTTGGCAGTCATGAAAATTTCAGCAGGATATTCGACTTCGCTGCCGTCATAGATATTTAAACTAGGTTTGTTTTAAAATACTTTGTGTTCTAGCAGTCAGGTAAATTTCAGCAGCTCTTGTTTCCAGTACCTTTACAGACTTATAGCCAGATCTAATTTAAGATTCTCTGACAGTAATGTCAAGTAATTCTGGTCTATTTTTTAGGTACCATGACAGGTGCTAGTCTTGGCCTTTATAGTTCTGCAGCTTCGTCCAACTACCTAGCAAGTCATCGAACCGACTGGTCCTTCGGTATGGCTGTCATCTCGAGCATAATTACACTGTGCGTGACTGTAATAGTGTTCATTGGATATGTGAGGGCATATCGGACAATGCCTCGGTGAATACGGACAAACATACAAAAACGTCTCACACTAATTATGCTTTTAACTCTTTTAGCACCACATTATAAACTCGACTTATTTTGACGGCTGAAAAAACAATCCACATAAACTCAGATTTTTTTCTAATACGCTTGACGAAACCAACGTATTGGTCTACACTGTCCCAAAAAATTGCACTGAGCTGTGCAAGCAGCGGAAGAATTAAAATCTTCTCTGCCTGCTTGTCTTTTATTTATCTTTTTTTTTTAAATCAAAGTTTTTATATAAAGTGTTTTCACTTGTATTTACCTTGAACCCACTGGATTGAAATAATTAAACCTTTACTCTACAATACAATTGAGTGTTTTACCGACCCTGAAAAGGTTTAGCTTTTGAAAACACTGTCGGAAAAGGAGAAAATGCTTTTTTACGGAGTGTTTTCTACCCTTTCCAACACAAGTGCTATAATTTAAATTGCTGTCTGTTTTTCAATTCGGAAGCACTGTCGGAAAAGGAGAAAATGCTTTTTTTTACGGAGTGTTTTCAACCCTTTACAACTCAGTGTTAGCATTTAAATTGCTGTCTGCAATTGCTTTCAATTCGGAAAAGTCTACAAGTTTGTTGTCTGGTAAACAGGTAGGCGTATTTTTTTATTATTTAGGACCATTTATTTCTTTCTAAATGTATAAAGTACTTCTTAAAAATTAAATTGGGCAGCAAGAGATCATACCACAGTCGGACTGCATGCTGCTACTGTTCTTCTTTTTTTCCAGTAACAGTGCTTATGAAAAGTTTAAACATTATAAGCCATTTACGTCCCGTACAGATGTATACAGATATTTAACCAGTAATTGTATGTCATCTGGTATAGTATAGCGGTTATAGTATGTCATCTGGTACAGTTAGCCCTTTTCTACACAATCCAGAGTCATAGCGACCCTAATGAAAAGGCCTTATGAAAACCTTGTGGGAAAAGGAGAAAATGCTGGTAACCAGCATTTTCTCCATTTCTCACAAGGTTTTTTGACACTTTCGCAGACAATTACCATTATTTCAGCTAAAGGTAATATATCTTCTGCAAATGCTTCGAATTTGGGCAAGTCTAAAATTTTGTCGTTCGGTAAAGAGTTAAACGGTGATAATATGTCATCTAGTATAATTTAAGGGTGATAATGTGTCACCTGTTATAGTTCAACGGCGATGGTGTTTCATCTGGTATAGTTTAAAGGTGTTAGTGTGTCACCTGTGCGACTTGGTATAGTTCAACGGCGATGGTATGTCACCTGATAAGTTTTAAACGGGTTGGATTTTAGATAGAGTAAGTATAAAAGAACGCTTAAATAGATCTACCAAACGTTGCATTACATTTCAAAATATTTAAATACAAATAGTCCGAGAACGGTAACACCCACTCTGTGTCTTTTACACCTTTGTTTTCTATAAGTGACACAACACGCTCCGTTTCGTATAAGACAAGTTATTTCAGTTTCATTGTATACTAAGTGTTGTCGTACCTAAAGTCCAATGATTTAAAACTGACCTGATGGCACGCTATCGCCGTTTAACTTTTTGAGCCATCCTCTATGAAAAGGGGGCTTAATGCATCTGCAAAAAGTATCGACCTAGGTCAGTCTACGAAGGCTGATCTGGGACGAAACATTTTGCTTTTTGTAAACTTTCTGCATGTCAAAAGATCATTCTATGGATCCCTAATTCTGTGATGAAGACTTGCTTGGTATGATGCATCACGGATATACATTAAACCCCTTTTGCCAGATTATGGCTCATATACATATTATGCTCATGACTTCTGTTTATTTACAATTTTCACAAAACAAAATTTTTACCATATTTTTGTCAAGTTTGCTACGTTGCATGTTTTTAAAAAGATGACTATATTTTAGTTATTCAGGTAAATGTTAAAAATGCATGTTCTGTTGGTTTTCTTTTCTCTCTATATCTTACTTCTTCCTATCCCATGAACCACCTTCTTCCTCCCTCAAGTTGTACTAAAAATAAGAAAATTTTCATTTACATGTTGCATTTACTATATTTTGAAGCCGATTAAGAGTAAAATTTTTGTAGTGATGTACAGGCCTTTTAGCTGTTTACCAGCAGACAAAATTTCAAAGTTATCCAAGTTGAAAGCAAGTTGCAGACGACAAATAAAATGCATGATAAACCATTAGATTTGAGCCATGTTCTATGAAAAGGGGTTTAATGCACCTGCTAAAAGTGTCAATCCAGGTCAGCCTGCGCAGTCCGTGCAGGCAGACCTGGGTCGAAACCTTATGCTATTGGTCAATTTTTTTTGCATCTCAAAGGACCAGAATATCTCATGATTCAGTCGCTTGCGACTCAAAATGAATTTTTTGATCCATTATTACGTGATGATTTGGTCGGTACAATGCGTCATGGAGGTTTACTCAACCCCATTTTGCTAGAGAATGGCTCATTTGTTCTTGAAATGGTAGAAAACATTTCCTTTTCTCACAACGTTTTCAGTTGTCTTATCCCCAGGGTCGTGAAAACGCGAGATTCTTTGGTAAAGGGGTTGACACCCGATACTGCTCGGGTATCCAAGGCAGGAAGCAGATGATGTTTATAAATTTTTCTGGAAAAGGAGAAGCCAATAGATACAACGCCCCCACCTCCCGAGTATTTGCAAATGAATAACACTGGTCCCCTCCAAGTGGGCTACTCAGTCCGAAGAATACCTGATTGCTATATTACATTATACTGGTGCGAGGCTGTATCTTAACACATGGAATATTGCAGTATCTCCGTAAATCTTATGCGAATGTTACCAAGAGATTTGTTAGACTTATAAATCAAAATGGGTAATCTAAAATTCATTGAAATCACCGGCGATTGTTTTGTGACTATCTTTGCATCTCGTATAAAACTATATATATGATATCGCCATGATGTCGTATAAACAATCTCCTGTTGGAAAAACTTGCGAATAAGTTCACCATTATTCGGGCAGTACACGTATTCACCAAACATTCTTAAGAACGTTCTCGGTCTTATTCTCAAAGATTTTTCTAAATTTGAAAGTACACAACTTCTGTTGGTTTAGCCAATTAGAAGTTGTGTTACTTTCAAATTGAGAAAATCTTGGAGAATAAGACTGAGAACGTTCTTAAGAATGTTTGGTGAATACGGGCCCTGGGTCCGAATATCCGAATATGTCTGAATATTCGTACAAGTATGATTTTATCCGAAGGAAAACGTGAAGTGACAGTCTGATTTCTTATTTGACAAGCTGACTTTGGAAACATGCTTATAAATAACTGATCATTACTAATCATTAATTAAAGTTAAAGTTAAATGTATAAATAAATATGAAAGCATTGTGACAACACGATACATTGCACATTATATGTAATTCCTCTATTTCCTGCAATATTTTCGAAAGTGCTCAGTTGTAAAAGTCGGCTGGGTGAGATGATGTGTTTGAGCGGGTATTTTTTCCTTTTCCTCCTCCTCTTGACAAAAAAAAAAAAAATTCCCTGTATTTTTCCCTCTTTCTTTTTCAAGGACACACATGAATATGTGGACTGCCACCTCAGTATAGCTTAAATTTCACTTAAACCGACGTAAAACATAAAACTCAATTCCTCTTTATTTCCAGCATTCTGTCATTTTCTTATTCTCATCATGTACGGCACGGAGGTTGAGAAGATCCCAGACTCCTCTGTCCAAGGATCCTACGGTATAATAGTGATTTCATTGCTCATGGAACTTGCCGTTATAGTGTTAACACAGCTTGACAAGAGGAGGAGGTTCCCCAGCGAAAATGTGTTCGTTGAAACCGGTGTGAAAAATAGAAAGAGACCCCAAAAGGACTCCGCACAACCAAGAAGGGGCGAGAAAAATCGTGCATTTACGGTTGAGAACGAAATTATTTCGAAATCCAAAATGCCAAGTGTCTCGATGCGAACATCAGTGAGTTCTCTAAGTGAGGCTGAGACGTACCGGAAGTTCGCGTATTTGGAGGACTCGACTGGTTCCATCGGAAGTGCCAATTCGTTAGTCACACAGGGAACCATGGTAACAACCGTCCCGTCAACATTAAATGATACATCATCCATAGAAAGTAGGGTTTGAGAGACCAAGTTTTACACGCATATTTATTTTACTTCATCAAAGATTTTTTAAGTCCGAAGCCATCGTGAGCAAAATGGAAGCATTTCTGCTTTTAGTCCTGAAAACGACACAACTAGAGTATTTTCTTCCAAGGCTTAAGCCTGCACATATTGTGGAGTTCAACCAAAAGTTCTGACCGTATTACCGCCATCAAAATAAAATGCAGCAATGAAATATGGCTTGCAAAACGCGGAAAGGGGCATTCGGACATTTGCGTAAAATGTCGTTTCGGATTAGCCTGCGCGGACTGCGCAGGCTAATCCGAGACGGCACTTTACGTGTACATTAGATTTTGTTCTTCAATAGACTTGCACAAAACAGAAAATTACATAAAAACGGAAAGTGTCGTTTCGGATTAGCCTGCGCGGACTGCACAGGCTGATCCAAGACGACACTTTACGCAAATGAACTAAACGACCAATATCCCATAAATTTTAAGGAAACAATATTATTGTTGCATGTCGCCTCTATGCTGCATGAGAACACAGACCTTTAATAAGGTACATGAAAAAGCATTGTTGTATAGTGACAGCGTTATAACCGAGGTAAATGAGGTATCCTTTGTCGGCGGATTTTAGGTCAGTTGCACTGAGTTACTTATTTTGACAGACCTGTGCCACTGTATTTTAATCAGAAGACGTGTTTAACTCTTTACCAAACGACAAAATGGTCCAAATTGAAAGCACTTGCAGACGACAAAATAAACGCAACTCAAAAACTGAAATTTGTTTCCAGCAGGGTAGAAAACATTGTGGGAAAAGGAGAAAATGCTGGTTACCAGCATTTTCTCCTTTTTCCACAATGTTTTCAAGAGACTTCTATCTCAGGGTCGTTAAAACTAGGGATTGTTTAGTAAAGGGTTAACCCTGTAACGAACAATTCCTAGTTTTCTCGACCCTGAAGCAGAGACCTTTTGAAAACATTGTGGGAAAAGAAGAAAATATTGGTAACCAGCATTTTCTTATCTTTCCACAATGTTTTCTAGCGTTTCAAGAACAACGCCCATCATTTTAGAAACTTTTGAATTTTAATCTGCACATACTTTCAATTTGACACTCTTTTGACAATCACTTTTACCGATCAACGAATTCCGTATTTGTAAACAATGATAATAATTCTTTTTATGTATATAATCTAATCATGATGTTTTATTAGCCCATTATCCTGCTAAACAAGATAAATTAAACTTTTGAGGCGATAGTACATATACCCGAATAATGCTACTTCAAACTTTCTTTTTGGGGAAAAATATCTTCTTATCGGACAGTGTAGATCCAAGATCAGACTGCACATTCTGTGCAGTCTGATCTTGATCTATACTGTTCGTGAAAGATCAGTGAGTAGCGCTTAGCAGCCTATGGGTTAAGAGAAAGAATTCTGGTTTATTTTCAGCAAATTTGTCTCGCCATTTTCTCACTGCAACTTATCAGACATTTACGATGCAATAACTTAGGTCCACATTCCTGGAATATTGTCTAGTTTAATTTTTGTGGTATTTGTCGAAGACAATACCACTATGAGTTCAATATTGAATTTTAAAGACCATGTATCGTATTTTGTGCAAAGCCGAAGGAAATAAACCCAATTAAACTCAATTTTTCTCAGGCAAATGACTTTTTCGGTAGCACCCAGATATGTAATTGGAAATGGCAAGTTAAAATACACTGGGTGAGGCCATCGATCGTGGAAATACTAATTTTTGATTGCAAATAGCTTCACTCGCTCATAGCCTTCTATTGGCGCAATGATACAAAATTTGTCTAGCGATCGCATGGTCCTGGGCTTTTTCGTTCCAAAACCAGTTCGTCCCATGGCTTTTTCATCCCATGATTGTGCGCTACTCCATTTGATTGAGAATGAATATTTATAGATCGAAATAATTGATTGTTATGTTGGGAATTAAATGTTAACGGCCAAAGATATTTCAAAATCATAGTTTTCAGGTACAAACTTAATCTTATTCGATATATTCACATGGTTTCTCTCTCAATCCATCATGCATCCTACTGTCAAGGGACGTTACTCCTGACTCCTCCTAATGATCGAAGGGAGACCACCAATACACAAATAATCCTAACTTTGTCATGAGTACTCTCCCTTCAACCAAAAAGGTGTTCATTTGCTTAGTAGGTTGACTTTCAAGCCAATATTTGAATAATATTTCTCTTTTTCTTTTAAATTATTGATTCCACACAATGGCTTCCTTGACAAATACCACTTCAGCGTTCTCAACGCTTTGATTATTTTATGTTCAAGGCTAACCACCTCATACACGGAGACAGAACGGTCTCCACTAATAAAATGGCTCCTCTTGGAATTTAGAATTAGAACGATGTATGGAATACTTCTTATTTCCATTAGTGGAAGTCTTCAAGTTAAAGGTGGGTTTAGATCTCCTACCGGGACCACCGGTACTTAAAGGCCCAGTAATGGCCAAAAAATGAAAGCAGTTTAGTTTAAACATATTTTATTCATGAAGTGAATGGGGTCGGGCCACAGGTTCTTACAACTTAGATTCAGCCCTTCCCCTACAATCAAATTAACAATACAAGATAACAGATAATGGAAACAAAACATATAGAGACATGGTGTAAATAACTAGATAAAGAAAAAAAAGAAAAATGTACACAAAAACAAAAGCAGAAATAAGGAGAAATCAAAGCAGGTGTCATAATACATTTAAATTTAAATCATACCATTTAAAAGTATGGAAAATATTGTGGAGATGACAGTCTGCTATCGTGTGGTCGGGCCATATGTTAGTCGCTGGCAGAAAAAAGAACTTTAAAATCAGGCAAAAAATAAACAAAAGACACAGCTACCAGGCAGGTTTTAACCTAGTTTTGAAAGTGATTCTCAGTCAGCGACTAACACTTGGACCGACCGTACAATGACAGATTGTCATCTTCACAATAATTTCCATACTTTTAAATGGTATGATATAAATTCAAATGCATTTAAACACCCGCTTTGCTTACATTTGGCCTTTATTTGTTACTTTAAACAAGTATACATGTATCATACTCGAAGTGCAATCAAATACAACCATCTCTACTTACAAAGGTACGCTTTGGTACGGTGCAAGAAGAACATTTCGGCTTTCATTTCTCATTTGTTATTCACTTTATAGATAAGTTAACCCTTATCCTCTAGATAAATCGAATGAAACTTTCAAGTCGACTGTGAAAACCCAAATTTTGCTAATTCAAAGGTATTTTTGGGGGAAAAGATATCCCCTTATCGGACAGTGTAGATCAAAGATCAGACTGCACGTATTGTGCAGTCTGATCTTGATCTACATTGTCCGCAAAAGTTCCTTGAGTCGCGCTAGCAGCCTAAGGGTTAACATTTTGTCTACGTTACGGGCACCATGAATATCCTGATAGTATCACACTATCATACGAGACCAACTCATTTCCCGAATCGTGGTTACCAGCTTTTTCTCCTTTTCCCTACAATGTTTTCAAAAGCCTTTCTCAGGATAGTTGGAACTCTTGATAGTTTGGAAATCCTGTAGACAAAGTTTAGAGTTTGCAGCAGATCTACAAGTATTTTGAAAGCGTTGTGACTATAGGTGAAATTGCTCACATAAGTCTGTTCTTCTTTAGCCATATTGCTTTTTATTGCATTAAAACCTGTATCATAAGATTCTATGTTTTAACGACCCTGAAGAAAAAGACATTAAAATTGTGGTAAAAAGAGAACCTATTGGTTACAAGCATTTTTCCTTTTCCGATAGGGGTCCTGCGTGGCTCAGAGGTAAAGTGTAGGACTCGTAATCTAGAGACCCCAGGTTCGAGCCTCACTGAAGCACTTGGTGTTTTGTTTGTCATTGGGGAAGACACCTCAGAGCCCTAGCCTAATACTTGTGAAACCCAGGACATTCATGAAAATGTGAGCTGTCGCCGTGATATGACTGGAATAATGTTGAAAGCGGCGGAAAACACCATTCAATCATCCTGTTCAAACCATGTTTTCTCGCCTGTCAAAGACAAATTACTTCATTTGAGTTATATTTGTTGCATCGTCTGAAATGTGCTCTCATTTTGGACAAGTGTTTACTTCTGTTGTCTGGTAAGGAGTTAACTGTTAGGTTAAGTAAATGTTGATCAACCATATTTTACTAGGATAGTTTTCATGTCGTCTGTTACAGACTTGCTTCATTTGGTGATGAGTTAATCCCATACCATACGACAAAATTTTAGGCTGCTCTAAATTCAAAACATTCGCAGATGAAAATTACATGTGACTCAAAGATATTTGTATCAGTAAGTAGGGGGGGGGGGGGGGGGGAAAGCTGCCTGAACGCAAAAAATCACAGTTGCGTACACTATGAAATAAAAGGAAAGAAAGGAAAGACAGTTTTGAAAAAAAAAAAAGGCACCAGAGCCCATCAAATACTAGTAGTTTCTAAAATTATTCAAAAATTTTCTGGGGAAGGCTCTCCAGACCCTCCTGGAAAATCCCCTTCCCATTTCTCGGCCCTTGGTGCCTCTGATAATAACCAAAATACTACTTTTGCGTATACTTAATTTTGATTTAATTTACGCTTTTTGTAAGGGTGGAAAACATTGTGGGAAAAGAAGAAATGCTACCAACGTTTCTTCTTTTTTCCCACAATGATTTCAATAATCAGTTTTCTCAGGGTCGTTACGTAAAACTCGAGATTGTGTGATAACAAGTTAAAGGAAAATACGAGATCTTAAGATCGTTTCCTCACGGTCAGAATAAAGAAATGTATAATGTAATTGCTGTCAACCTTTTATCTCACAATCCCGAATTAAACGACCCAGAAAAAGAAAGCTTTTGAAAACATCGTGGGAAAAGGAAAAAATGTTGGTAACAAGCGTTTTCTCCTTTTCCCAAAATGATATCTACCCTTTCAAAATCAAATCTCTTCATTTGAGCCATATTTAATTTTTCGTCTGCAAGTTCTTTCAAACTGGATGGGTCCAAAATTTTGTCGTTTGCTATAGAGTTAAATTGTGCATTTATTTTAGATTTTACACGTAGTTCTGTTCACCCAGTTGTTTTTATTTTTTCATTTTGTTTGCTATTTGTTGTTTTGTTTTTAGAAATTAGATCTGTGGATTGTCTGGTTTTGAAAGAAATTTTAAAGAAATAATAAATGAGGAAAATCTCTGTATAAGCGTTTTTCATTCCATTTACCTAGGTTCGATATTCACCAAGTACATATTATTTTCATTTACCTCTCCATATAACTGGAATTCCACGTTTGGTGCAGAGCAAATCAAGGAAAAATAATATCCGGACAGCTCCGGTATAGTGACGAGTGATGACACGCTGTGTACCCGGGGAAGCACCACGTGTGATTGATCTACCATACCTTGCAATATATGATAAGATCTTTTATGATCTGATGATAGGACGAATGAAAAAGTTTTTGATTAACTTCGTGAACTTTCTGACCATGTATCTGTTACTTGTAGGCCCTTTTTTATATTCAGATGTTTTCAAACGCGTCCATGATTTTCATCCTCCAAAAAAAAAAAGGGACACACCTGTGCCCCTCTGTCTGTCTGTCTGTTTCTCACTTGTTGCAACACACCATTGACTTTTTAGAATATCATGACAAAAGAAAAAAATGCACTTAACGAGAGTTTTTTTTTTTTCACACTGTTTTCGTTTCAAGTTTATTCGTCCCTTAAGGCTTGGTCAGACCGGCTAACGGATATGTAACGGGGGGGGGGGGGGGGGGAAACGGACAAAAACATGCAGAATTTGGTTATCCGGTGACAAAATTCATCTCCTCTGCCGCTCGAGGCTCACGCGATCGGTGTGTGGATCGAGGAAGCCACACAATGACCGCAAGAGTACCGCACATGTAACGGAAAAAAACGCACGTTTAACGGATATGTACAGGATAATAAACAGTCTATTAACGGATATCACCGTACAAGTAAGGGACTTGTACCGGATAAAACGGAAGTGCAACGCATGAGAACCGGACAAAACGTACGATGAACGGAAATGTACCGAACACCAACGTACGAGGAACGTACCGGTCACGTGACATGCCGAGGGTATAAATTCTCAGATGCATCCAAAGTCTATCATTTGCATGTCTCTGTCCGTTTTGTCCGGTGGAAAGTTTTGAACATGCTCAAAACTTCCCACCGGACGGAACGGACATCGCCGGACAAGTAGCGGATTCACCGGATAAGAAACGAACATAAAACGGATACGAACGGACACGAACGGATGAAATGATTTTTTATCCGTTACTCGTCCGTTAGCCCGGTGTGATCAAGGCTTTAAACCTGAAGGTATAGATGTATTAATCATCTCTTTTCTACTGTGACCTTTTTAAAAGTTATGTGATTCAGATTTGTCTCAGGATGTGTGGAATCAACCCTTATTATAAAATAGCGAAGACGATAAGATCAGCGTTATGGACAGTGTCGATCAAGATCAGACTGCAAAGAACATGTGTGATCTTAGATTGACTCTGTTCGATATTTTCATTTGTTTGTTTTGGATTTAAACGCCGTTTTTAATAGCTTAGGTCTGGACAGTGCACTTTGGTATGTCTCACACCTGTACTGACACAACGTTCTTTCCAAGCTACTTTTCTCACATGCATAGAGGCGAAACATCGGGGGAAAAAATGCCTTAACTGGGTATCGAGCATGTAACCACCAGGTCACGAGTCAGATTCGTTAACCACTGAGTTAAACAGCCGGGCCCGATATTTTTGAGGTCTTGCAACAACTGCGACAATAACATCCTTGAAAGTAGACTTTTTCCGCCTAAACTGTATATACATGGCTTGCAACACGCGAAAGGGGCCATTCGGACATTTGCGTAAAGTGTCGTCTCGGATCAGCCTGCGCAGTCCGCGCAGGCTAATCCGAGACGGCACTTTACGACTTTACGACTATATTAGATTTTGTGCAATAGTAGACTTGCGCAAAACAGAAAATTGCATAAAAACGGGAAGTGTCGTTTCGGATTAGCTTGCGCGGACTGCGCAGGCTGATCCGGGACGACACTTTACGCAAATGTCCGAATGTCCCTTTACGCGTGTTGCAGGCCATATAAAGCTCAATTTCATTTATTTCTCAGTCTGGTAGCTCAGCCATTCCCTATATTCATGCTATTGAACTCAGATGCACGGCTCATTTGCACCAAAGAAAACTTAATCCCATGTCTCTTTTATATCTCCAAATAATATGTAAATAAAGAGGTTTCGTTGCGAGTAAAAATTGATTTCATGTGTTCAGGCATGATTCCGGCTTTTCAACAGCAACCTGACCCCTTACCAAACAATCCCATGGTATAACATTGTAAAATTTTAGACTCGTCCAAATCGAAAGCAACTGCAGACTATAGGCCTTAATTAGATCTGACTCAGATGTTGACATTTGTCATGGAAAATGTAGGAAATATTGTGGTAAAAGGAGTAAATGCTGGTTACCAGCATTTACTCCTTTTCCCACAATGTTTTTTAAAAGCTCCCTCTCTCTCTCTCTCTCTCTCTCTCTCTCTCTCTCTCTTTCTCTCTCACAGGGTCGTTAAAACTCGGTATTGTTTGTAGACTGAACGTGTCTGCAGTGAGTGCCTTTGGAAAACATTGTTGGAAAAGGAGAAATCGCATGTAATATGCAGTTTCTCATTTCAGCAAAATGTTTTCTACCATATCATAAAACTTCAGCTCAGTTCTACTGATTTCGAATTTGTCAACTGCAGATGCTTTCAGTTTGGAAAGGTCTAAAATTTTCCCTTTTGGAAAAGGGTTTACCCCTTACTGTACAAAAAACAAAATTTTCACGCACCTTCTGATGACACTATTCGAAAATATAGTGGAAAAAGGAGAAATTGCTTGTTACAAGAAAGTACTTGTTTTCACCATAATATTTAACATACCATAAAAAAGTCACGCTTCCCGCATCTGTCCCTGTCGTACCTGTTTTTGTTTGATCATAACATAACCCGTAAACTAATGGATTAAGCATTTCTTATTTTACTTGCTTACTTTCGCGTGAGCTTACAGCGGAGCATGATATGTGAATCGGAGAATGAAAAGTAAAAGAATCTGGATAGTTGTGAAATATGTACATCAAAGTATAAAGATTTGTGTGTGTGTGTGGTTTTTTTTATGTGAGCCATGCTCTGTGAAAACGGGGCTTAATGCATCTGCGAAAAGTATCGACCCAGGTCAGCCTGCGAGTATGAAGATACTCGGATCTTATTTAGATAATAATAATATTATTATATATATTTTTTTTTACTTTTCCCGTATGCAAAAACAGAAGCTTTTTCTTGACGGCATAGATCAAGATCAGACTGCATAGGAGGTGCTGTCTGGTCTTGAATCTATATCGTCCGCTTGTTTAGTCAAGTCTGTAAGATAAAAAATCTGTCTAAGTTTCAGTGGATTGTATTTTCACCCGTCGAAAGTGGTTGAATACATAACTTGCTCTGGCAAAAGGGGGCTTAATGCATCTCCGTGATGCATGATACCAAAGCAACTCATCACAGTATAATAGATCCCTAAAAATCCGTTTTGTAAAAAACCTACTGAATCATGAGGTATACTGGTCCTTTGACATTCAGAAAATTGACCAATATCGAAAAGTTTCGGCCAAGGTCAGCCTGCGCGGACTGCGCAGGCTGACCTTGGTCGATACTTTTCGCAAATGCATTAAGCCCCCTTTTCACATAGCATGGCTCAATTATTATATTTGGCACAGAAAGAGTTGAACCTTTATTAAACATTGTTTAAATGTGTTTCAGTGACCACGTAGAAAAAAAAAACATTGTGGGAAATGAAAAAAAATGCTGGTAACCATCATTTTCCCGTATATATATCTACACCGTGTTTTCTAACGTCTAGTTCTAAATTTTTTGCTTCTCATAAACGCTTAAATGACATTTTTCTGTGTATATGTGTTTGTGTGATATGTTATCAGTGAAAGTATATGAGTCATGCCCTTTGAAAAAGGGATGTCATGCATCTGCAAAAAGTATCGACCCATAGCAGCCTGCGCAGTCCGCGCAGGCTGATATGGATCGAAACTTTTTGCTCTTTGTCAATTTTAAACTTGTCAAAGGACGAGTGTACCTCATGATTCAGTCGGTTTTTAGACTAAAATGGTTTTTATGGACCCAAAATTATGTGATGACTTGCATCACAGAGATACATTAAACCCCCATTTTACCGTGAAAGAGGCTCATATGCATTTTTTCTCTTTCGTTGTATATGATTAGTGCAGTTGCTCTGACTGCGCACTAAATACATTTACGATTTTCTTACAAGATGTCCGTTCAAACACATATCGTCAAATAACCAAGATTACATTCACATCATCTTATGTTCAAAAAATCGAGGTATAACTGCTTGAACTATGACGACAAGCCGACAACAACGGACCGCCAGGACAACGAGAAACCGTGTTACAATCGTAGACTCCAAAACGCAGGACACTCATTTCGGCGCGTGTGAAAACGCATCCGTATATCTGACTGCATCTTTGTGCATGCTTGTCTTGTCAGCAGTGGCTTATATCATTTCTATATCGTCCACTAACTGGTCAGTCAGTGGTCAGTACATGAAAATGGGAATCTGGGATGTATGTATCACTCGGACAGATGACGAAGATCTCAAGTGGAGGTGCTACCCAGTAAACGCAGGTACATATTCTTTGTTTGTTTGAATGCTATTTCGTCTAATTTCGATATCTGCTGACTGCACTAATCTCAGAGGAGTGTCCCTGGGCAAGGCAGTGCATAGAATCAGACGAAATCGACATTTCAACCTCAAGGCGCTAAATTTGTTAAATGGCCTTTATCGAGTTATTGGAGGAGACACATACACTGTAATTTAAAGATTTTTTTTTTAATCAGAGTATTTTCTGGAAAAAACGGTATAGATCTAAGCTCAGACTGCATGTCTGTTGCAGTCTGATCTTAATCTATGCCGTCCGCAAAAAAAAACCTAGTTTTTTACCCATGGTGCTGACATGGCCAAATGAAGATCAGTGCACATGCAAAGATATGTGAGCATTTTCCGGTAAAACAGGGGATAATCAACTGGCTGTGTGTGGTATTGAAAAATCTGTCACTAGAATTGGGTGTGATGCGGTTGAAAAAACGAGTCCGAAGGACGAGTTTTTAAACCGCATCAAACGCCATTCGAGTGACAGATTTTTAATATCATTCACAACCAGTTGATTATCCGATTTATTATATTCCTAATTCACCATTTTTTATTCTAATCATTAGAAAGAATGGTACTGTATGAGCAATACAGGAAAAAAGTACTTCTGGCAAACATTCTACACTAGTGATGATACCATATTTATCATCACTGGTGGTAATATTCACTTTGAAATCCAAGTAATTAACTGATAAGAATATAAAGAATATAAAAAACTATCTCTTTAATAATTGTGTCTGAATTTGGTTATTGAATAAAATAGACATCGTGAGTCAGTAGACTGTAGCAAAAAGCGTATTCGTAACGCTTTGGATGCTAAGCGCGACTCAATGGCCTTTTGCGGACAGTGTAGATCAAGATCAGACTGCACAAAACGTGCAGTCTGATCTTTGATCTACACTGTCCGATAAGGCCATAATTCTCCCCGCAAAAATGAGTTTTGAAATAGCAATATTTGGGTTTTTGCTAAGCAGGATAAGGGTTAAAAATTAATATCGGGCCATTTTTAGCCGAGTATGTGGCAAAATATTTGACTATGTAGAGTTAAGATCTTCGTGGTAATTTGGTTAAAGTAACAATAAAGGCCCAATGTAAACAAAGCGGGTGTTTGAATGCATTTGAATTTATATCATACTATTTCAAAGTATGGAAATTATTATGAAGATGACAATCTGTCATTGTACGGTCGGTCTAAGTGTTAGTCGCTGACAGAGAAATTAATTTCAAAACTAGGTTAAAACCTGCCAGGTAGCTGTGTCTTTTGTTTACTTTTTGCTTGATTTAAGATTCTTTTTTTTTCTGCAAGCGACTAACATATGGCCCGACCACATGATAAAAAGCTGTCATCTCCACAATATTTTCCCATACTTTTAAATGGTATGATTTAAATTTAAATATATTATGACACCTGCTTTGATATTTTGGCCTTTACTGGGCCTTTAACCGTGTACCACACGGCAAAATTTTAGACCTATCGAAATTGAAAGCATTTGCAGACAATTTCATAGTGGTTCAAATGGCGCAATTTTTCTTTGATAGGTTAGAAAACTTTGTGGGAAAAGGAGAAAATGCTGGTTAGCAGCATTTTCTCCTTTTCTCACAATGTTTCCAAAAGGCCTCTTCCCCAGGGTCGTTAAAAGTCGCCATTGTGTGATAAATGGTTAAAACATTGCAAAATAAATGCACGTGCAGAAAATTGCGGAGATGCATTTCTCTTTTCACTCTCAAATTTGTCTTTTCCGTTCTCTTCATTTCTTCAATAAAAGAAGAAAATTCAATTACTACAAATGTAATACTAAACTAGCGTTTATTTGGAGATCGCTATAGCTCAGGTTTCGAATTTCAGACTTCAGTGTGGCAACCCAGGTGTTCGGGATCCTAGCTATCGTATGTTTCGCGTGCCAGTTTTTGTTTTATCTACTGCAAGCCATTTTTCACAGCTTGAGGAAGTCCAGACCCCTGACCTTGGGAATGAGTGCAACAGCCTTCTGCATTGGTATTTACTCTTTTCTTAAACTGCATTTTGAGCTGCATAGATTCCATTTGATTTTTTACCGTCTTGGCTCTTTCTTTACCAGAGCAGACTGAGATGGCTTTCCTTTTGCGGACAGGCTAGATCAAGATCAGCCTTCACAGAAACACACAGGTCGATCCTGGATTTACACCGTCTGCTATAATGCATCAGTTGCAAACCTACGACCCAAATTACGTGCATCTACAACTGCAGTGGAAAATCTGCTTTCAGCGCTGGAAAAAAGTTGAAATGATTTAGCTGGCAGCAAAACAATCGAATGAGCCATGGGGGTTTAATACATTTGCAAAAAGTATCAACCCAGGTCAGCCTGCGCAGGCTGACCTGGGTTGAAACTTTTTGCTATAAGTCAATTGTCTGCATGTCAAAGGACCAGTCTACCTTCAGGCTGGGTTGATTGTAAAACGAAATGGTTTTATGGATCCATAACTATGTGATGACTTGCTTGGTACGATGCATCACGGAGAGGCATTCTACTCCCTATTGCCGGAGCACGGCTCAAGTATATCAAAGGCAGACAAGGCTCGTAAAATATGGATAATCGATTAGACTAAGATTAAAGTTATCACCATACGTCAAAATTTCAACTTATCCATATTTAAAGCAAATATAGAGAAGTGCTCAAAAAATCGAATTTTCGCGTGAAAGAATGGTACAAATTAGAGGAAAAAGGAGAAATTTGCTTTTGATAACCTATAAAAGCTAGCGGCCATTGTTGCTGGTCTCAAGATGTTTCGATATATGAGGTTGTGTTGTAGTAACTTTAAAGGCCCAGTAAATGCCAAAATATAAAAGCAGGTGTCATAATACATTTAAATTCAAATCATACCATTTAAAAGTATGAAAAATGTTGTGGAGATCACAGTCTGTTATTGTGTGGTCGGGCCATATGTTAGTCGCTGGCAGAAAAAAGAATTTCAAAATCAGGCAAAAAGTAAACAAACTTGAGACACGGCTACCTGGCAGTTTTTAACCTAGTTTTGAAATTAATTCCTCTGTCAGCAACTAACACTTGGACCGACCATACAATGACAGATTGTCATCTTCTTAATAATTTTCATACTTTTAAATGGTATGATATAAATTCAAATGCATTTAAACACCAGCTTTGTTTACTATTGGGCTATATTGTCACTTTAACTTTCCTTGTGGTTGTATAAATTTGCTTCTAGTTGCGTGAAAAAGTTCTAATATCTTACTAAACCGAAGGTCAAGCGATATTTCAAAGTTTTCCATTGCAGCATGATGCAAAT
Source organism: Hippopus hippopus (assembly GCA_946811185.2). Taxonomy (NCBI): domain Eukaryota; kingdom Metazoa; phylum Mollusca; class Bivalvia; order Cardiida; family Cardiidae; genus Hippopus; species Hippopus hippopus. Next base: position 10,761,848 of record OX328099.1, read on the forward strand.
ACAAGAAAACTTCCTTTTAATACTTTACCACACAATCACGAGTTTTAACGACCCTGAGGAAGAAGCATTTTTAAAACATTGTGGGAAACGAAGAAACTGCTGTGAACCATCATTCTTTCCTTTTCCCACAATATTTTCTACCCTTTCATAAATTAAAATCATCGTTTTGGCCACGTTCTATTTGTCGTCTCCATATGCTTTCAGTTTGGACAAGTTAAAATTTTGTCGGATGGAAAAGAAACAGCATAGGATGACCAACCATAATGAATTAGGCTTGAAATCATGACTATTGGTGAAAAAGTCTGCGGAAAAAATGTTTAAAATAACGAAGAGAGTCTCATTTTGCCATATTGCTTCAACAGCTTTTCTTTAAATTGAACTGTTTTCGTGTTAATTACCTTTCTTTTAACAGGACGTTTAGAGATCATTGGTATTTTCATATGATTGAATTTTTATCGCATTTTTGTGCTACATAGCTTTGTTTTCATACCGTCGTCGTTGTTTGTTATCGTTGGACAAAATTTTAGATCTGTCGAAATTGGAAGCGTTTGCAGACAACAAAATAAATGTGCTTCAATTGTAGAGATTTGTTCAGGAAAGGGTAGAAAACATACTGGGCAAAGGAGAATATGCTGCATTTTCTCCCTTACCCACAATACTTTCAAGAACCTTTTACATCCGGGTCGTTAAAACACAGAATTGTTTGATAAAGAATCGAATAATTTTACAAGACCATGCAGAAAAATATTTTCTTTCCAGGGACCTTGCAGATGATGATGATGATAGTTTACGCTCTGAAAAATGGAGACGTTTACAAGAAAATAGTTCGGGACTACTTTTCTACCGGAGGTATCCTAGATGAGTTATTCCTGTCATGGGGTTTTTATTTCACCGCAGTGTCTGCAGTCCTTGTCACAATAACTGGTGCTTTATTGTTTGTGGAATTCAGGAACTTAACATATCAGTCGTTATTTGGCGATCAATGTGACTAATAGGAATTTCAGTTTTAGGATATGGCACATATACTAATGGGATTCGTGTAACATCGCCTTTTATTGTACGGATTCGGCTAAGACTCGGGTAATCCGTAATTGATGCGGGGAACCATGATCTATCAGCCGATCGATTACGGGTTACCCGAGTCTTAGCCGAATCCGTCCGTTTTTCGGCGATTAAAGGCGATGTTACACGAAATCCGCATTAGGGTGCCCTATCCTTAGTTAAGCAGTTGATTTTAAGTTTTTCTTCTTGTCATTTTCAAACTTTCACATACATATACAGCTTCCTTTTATATGCGGTGCACAGTTTGCAGGATGGACTTTAGAAAGGTCAGAGGTTACTGCAATCGGCAATGAACATGGGAACTCGCCAACCTGGCAGCAGACAGGAAAGTAGGGCATCAAGGCGAGCCAAATGATACGAATGACACATGGTTACGCGCGGAGTGTTTTGTCCATCTTTTAACTTCTTACCTAAGTTTTGTATGATTGTAAAAATCTAAGTGGCCTTGTTTAAGATGTAACCATTCAACGCGTTTTTTTTTTTCTCATTTTTTTTTGTCAAATTTGGCCAGTTTTTGCACGGATCGTATATGAATGTAATTTACGATCCCTGGTTTTTTGTGCAATTCTTATTCTCAATAACAAATATTAATTAACTGTCAACAACAATGTTTACTGTTCACTGATGAGTTTTAGAAAAAAGACAAGCGACAATCGCTTTCGTTTTCAATCCCTTTACTGACTTAAATGCCCAGTAGAGGCCAAATTATCAAAGTAGGTGTTATAATACTTTTAATCTTAAATCATACCATTTAAAAGTATGTGATCGGGCCATGAGTTAGTCGCTGGCAGAAAAAAAGAATTTTAAAATCAGGCAAAAAGTAAACAAAAGACACAGCTACCTGGCAGGTTTTAACCTAGTTTTGAAATTAATTTCTCTGTTAGCGACTAACACTTGGACCGACCGTACAATGACAGGTTGTCATCTTCACAATAGTTTCCATACTTTTAAATGGTATGACATAAATTTAAATGCAATTAAACACACACTTTGTTTACTTTTGGGCTTTATTGTTACTTTAAGAAACGTGTTTACAAGCCTTGAGAATTCTATTTTTGCCATGACATGCTATCATAGACATTAAATCGTATATAACCCTATAATAAACCATTCCGTGGTTTGACAACCCCGAGGAAAGTGGTTTTGAAAACATTGTTGGAAAAGGATCCGCAATGTTTTTTATTCTTTAAAAGATAAACTCTATCATTGAAGCAATTGTATACATGTGCCATTTACAAATGCTTTCAACATGGACAGGTCCAAAATTTTGTCGTCTGGTAAATGTTTTATGTTCATATTTTACACGGATGTCTGAAGGGACATATTACTAGTCTGTGTTGTGCGCCTGTTCGTCTTTCCGTCCGTCTGTACGTCTTTTTGTCTGTCCCTGCGTCAGCAGTTTTTGACTTGTCTATGTTTTTGTGTTTGCCGTGTATCTCAAGGTCAAGGCTACTGCATGGGGTCAAAGGTCAATGTTCATTGATCGTGTCATGCTCGTTACCAGCATTGTCTTCTTTTCCAATAAAGTTTTCGAAAGCCTTGCTTCATCAGAATTGTCAAAAGCCGGGATTGTGTGGTAAGGGTTAAATCATGCTGTCTAGTAAATAGTTAACCCTTCACCACACAATCCCGTATTTTAACAACCCTGAGGAAAAAAAAAACTTTTAAAAACCTTGTGGAAAAAGGAGAAAATGCTAGTAACTAGCATTTTCTCCTTTTCCCGCTAGGTTTTCTACATTTTTACATATAATTACCATAATTTCAGTTACATTTTATTTGTCGTCTAGAAATGCTTTCAATTTGAACGAGTCTATGGTTTTGACCCTGAGGAAAAAAACGTTGGAAAACCTTGTGGCAACATGAGATAATGAACATTTTCTCCTTTTCCGACAGGTTTTTTTTTAACACTTTCATATATAACTAGCTTCATTTCAGCTACATCTAATTTGTCGTCTGCAAATGCTTTAAATTTGGACGGGTACATGATTTTGTCGTCTAAGAAAGAGTTACTCTTTCGCTACCAACCAATAGAACTGACTTTTTTTTCCCGAGGTCTACAATCGAAAAAAAAAAATGTTCATGGTAATGGAAGATACTACATGTACTGATCATCATGAATCACAAGTTAAGAGTCAGATTGCGGACGGTGTAGATCCAAGATCATACTGCATGTTCTTTACAGTCTCATCTTGATCTGCACTGTCCGCAAAAACTATTTCTGTTGCCATTTGCAGTGAAAGAGTTGGCATGAAAGTAAAAGAGTTAGATGACAAACCGCATCCTCATTCTCAGTGCCCACTGATTGGCTGATAAGTTTTGCCTGAGCCAATAAGATAACTTTTCTAAAAATTTGTATGAAAATAACATTTGAGTCGTGTTCTGTGAAAAGGGGGCTTATGCATCTGCGAAAAGTATCGAACCAGGTCAGCCTGCGCAGTCCGCGCAGGTAGACCTGGATCGATACTTTTCGCTATTGGTCAATTTTCTGTATGTCCAAGGACTAGTATACCTCACTATAAAGTCGATTGTTAAAAAAAAAGTGGATATTATGGATCCATAATTAAGTGATGGTTTGCTTGGTTCAATGGATCACGGAGAAGCATTAAGCCCCCTTTTGCCAGAGCATGGCTCATTTCGTTTTTTGCCATCCTTGGGAATTCGAACTCAGCAGTCATCAAAGATGATGGAAAATAACTGGTCCAACCATTGTTTAAAACATCATCTAACCAGCAAATCACGTTGCAAAGTATTCCTCAGTTGGAACTGGCAAGCGTTCATTTGTAATCAGAAACTTTCTGAAGAAAGCAAATGTATCACCATGGTTGCCAAAGTAGGGTAAACTACCCCCGTAAAACGTCGAGAAAAATAATCCGTCTACGCCAAATTTATCTTTAATGCGGAGTACGATCTTATTTAGATTGACTTTGATGACGCCATCGACCCAAAGCGTAATTCGACCAAAGTTATTTGGCAGACCCACGTCCACTTCTTCTCGAATCTTATGCCACTGTCCAGGGATAAATTTAAACCCTCCTGTGTCAGTCTTACCAATTTCAATACCGCATGTGTCGTTGGGACAATATATCTCATTGTTGTCTCTGTACTGCTCACACCATAAAGCCCAGCCGCCATGTTGCTGGTAAGGTATGTACGCATAGACCTCCCCTTGACCTTGTGCACGCCACATGAGCCTCGCACTGAAGCATTCTGTCCGCTCCTGTATACAGCCACCACATCCCATGGTACCTCCCATGAGTCCGGGCAATTTACCACCGCTGGCGAAATCGAAACCCTTGTCAAAGTAAACCTGTAAGTGACAATAACAGTAATTGGTATCAACCCCTAAAGCGCCTTTCACAACTTTAGTTGCCTTTGTGGCCAGTGCAGATCAAGATCAGGCTGCGTGCAGCGTTTAATGTAAATGCATCACCGTCGTTGACTCTTTGTAGTTTAACATGTAATAAAACATCGATAAATAATACTTCAAACCACCAAATTCAATTACCAAACGACAACATTTTAGACTGGTCCAAATTCAAAGCATTTGCAGACGACAAAATTAATGTGACTCAAAAATTGAAATTTGTTCTGGGAAGGTATAAAACATTGTGGGAAAAGGAGAAAATGCTGGTTACCAGCATTTTCTCCTTTTCCCACAATGTTTTCAAAAGGCTTCTTTTTCATGGTCGTGAAAACCAGGGATTGTTTGGGAAAGGGTTAAACAAAAAACCTACAGTGAAATAAAGTTACTCTGGCATGAAACAAGGTGAACCCATCTCCCCCTATTTATTTATTTTACTTATTAACGACATGTACGAGAATTTAGTAGTAAACGACGGTGATGCATTTACATTAAACGATCTGAAAATATTCATTTTACTTTTTGCCGACGATACAGTTTTAATATCCTATACCCCCGAAGCAGAAAATTTACCAAAAGCAAAAATGTTTCAACACAGGTCAGGCTGAACGGACTGTGCAGCCTGACCTGGGTCAATACTTTTTGTAGATGCATTAATCGCCTTTTTCACAGAGAATGGCTCATAATGATATTATTTGCTTAGAGTAATAAAATACATATATACATGTACCTCATATTTCAAAGCCTCAAATGTTTGACCATGCCCATAGAGTTCTGGATGCATTAATTCCCCCCCCCCGCCCCTTTTCGCAGAGCTTGCCTCATATTGATATTATTTGCTTCGAGCCATAAAATATAAATATACATGTACCTCATATTCCAAAGCTGCGAATGTTCGACCACGCCCATAGAGTTCTGGTGGCATAACAATGAACTGTGCACCTCTGTAGCATCGTCTTTTCTCCAGTGACCCTCTGCTAGGACAGGTCTGTCCGTTGCTAGCATAAACTGACCTTGTTCCTGTAAACCAGAATGGGCAAATTAGGCTGAATGCCTCATCGAAGATTGTCAATATTAGGCTGAAATGTTCATTCGAATTTTTCAATATTGGCAAAGAGAAATGGAGTACCTTTGGTCATAAAACGATATAAAGCTTGAATAAACGTAAGAAAGAATAAAATATTAAGTAGAGATATGGTGACAAAATATAGAAAACGAATGTAATCACCTTGAATAGAAAAATACCTAGTTACGGAGATGAGGTTTTAAATCAAGACAAAACGTAGTTTGACTTCATGCGACGATTTTCACATGTCCTTCACAATTATTCACATTTTTTTGTCATTATCTTCACAATGATTCACATCTTTTTCTATATACCAAATGAATTTCATAGTTTACGACGATAATAAATTAATAATGCATTTTCTAAAATTATGTATTAAGATACTTTGCTTAAGTCGTAAAAATCGTTATGGTAGGTGAGGTGGCGACAACAGAAATTTGTGCTAAAACGAAAAACAAATATCGTTTAATAAAATGTCGTCAATAAGCCGATAGAAACTATATCTTTACCCGAATAAAATAGCTGGAATCATTTCGGATTCCAGGTTGAAAATTCCAGTGCTACATAATGTCAATAAGTTGTGGAGACACATGAAAATACATAAAAAATACATTTCGACCCCCAATATTACTTTATTATTTTTTAAAATAAACTATCATCTCTGTCAAAATTGATTAATAGTGTCAGTTTAAATTTTAGGTGGGCATATATTTGAGTAAATGTATTCGTACCAGCTTAAGGATAGGGCACCCTAATGGGATTCGTGTGACGTCGCCTTTCATCGCCAAAAACGTACGGATTCGGCTAAGAATCGGGTAATCCGTAATTGAGGAGGAGAACCAGCGTGTATCGGCTGATCGATTACGGATTACCCGAGTCTTAGCCGAATCCATACGTTTTTTCGGCGATGAAAGGCGATGTTACAAGAATCCCATTAGGATGCCCTATCCTTAAGACAATCGGCCATGTAGGCGACACTGATTTTGCAAAAGAGAGGCAAATTTTTTGTTTTGACCGATTACACATGTTTTTTTTTTCATTTCAACATAGGTATAGCTTAAAAAGGTTCCCAAAATCTGCTTTTTAGGACTGAGTCCTTTGATTAATGATATTTCTTTTTTTTTTTCTACGTAAAAATACCCTTCTGTTAGCTCGTTACCAAACGACAAAATTTCAGACTGGTCCAAAATCAAAAGCATTTGCAGACGATATAATAAATTTTGCTGAAATGATGGTAATTGTCTGTGGAAAGTTTAGAAAATCTTGTGGGAATAGGAAAAAATGCTGGTTACCAGCATTTTCTCCGTTTCCCACAAGGTTTTCAAAAGGCTATTTTCTCACGGTTGCTAAAAATCGGGATTGTGTCGTAAAAAGTTAAACAAACTCTTACCTTTTTTGTAAAAGACCCTTAACACATAACCTGAATCTGTGGGATCTGGCGTCAAAGCTAGAGAATCATTGTTGACTTTCCATCCAAATGACCGCTTATAACATGTATAAAAATGGTCCAATACATATTTCGTGATGTTAGACGTGGGTTCAGTCGATTTATCCCATCTAAAGTACACTACGGGTTCTTCTGTAAGCAAATGATGATTATATATGAGCCATGCTCTGTGAAAAGGGTGCTCAATGCATCTGCAATAAGTATCGACCCGCGAAATGGCGCAGTAATACAAATTCCGGCACGTGCGGTTGGTTTCGCCGGCTTCAAACGTTCAAAACTACAAATTAACCACGACCCCAAAAATGATAATACCCTTGTGTATTATCGAAAATAAGTCATGTGTTTAATTTTTATACATGTGCAGGATAAATGAAGGATAATCTACTGGTTATGTGTGATATCAAAAATTTGTCACGAGAATGGGTTGTGATGCGGTTGAAAAACGAGTTCGAAGGACGCGTGTTTCAAACACATTCACAGCCTATTCGAGTGACAGGCTTTTTATATAACACACGACTATATGATTATTCTGTTTATTATCGTACCTAAGTCATCCTTTGTTTTCATATTATATACTCAACAAAAAAAGTTAAGGAAATCTCAGAAAACCGTGGAACAAAAGAATAACAAAACGAACAATTATTCATTATTTATTTATTTTGTAAGATACATTTCATCGCTTGGAAAAAAAAAAAACAAACTGTTTCCTTTATTTTGATAGCACTAATATCCTTGTGGCACTACTGTGTCACGTAGCCGGGGAAGGGGGGGGGGGTTGTCAAAGTGTTATTTTTCGCAAATAAGTGTCTACAGAGTGTTCTTTTTTTATGGGAAAAAAACAGTCATGAATAAGCTTTACATAAGTTTTCATGACTTGAAATTCAATTTCTTTGAATGTAACATGAAATTTACGTAAGTCCCTTCTCATGATAGCCTCAAATGTCATGTATGGAAGATGAGAATGTTCAAATATCCCTTCCGTAACGAGTGTACTCCCTGTCAGTGGAAAATAAGGACTTGCACTGGAGCCGCATACGCCGAATAATTCTGGCAATTTGAAGCTAAGGAACAAGCCTCCATTCCTCCAGTAATACCATAGAAAAAAAAAAAAACCCCTGGAGATGGTGCCAGTATTCTGCGTCGGACCCTCAGTCCCAGAATGTCCCGCACATGTTCAATGGTAGGCATGTCCAGTAAGCATGCTGGCTAGTCCATGAGCACAACATTGTTCTGACGAAGAATTTTGGACAATTCTGGACGATAGCAATGGAGATATTTAACCGATTTGAAAACTGACATGTCGACTAAGTCTGGAAAGTATTTCTCAAATTAATAGAGATAAGTAAATAGCCTGAGGTGCAATGATAGGCTTTTTTTTTTTTAGTGAGACTCTACAGTGACACTCCTTACTCAAACCAAGCAATAATTTGCAATTTTGCGAAAAAAGGTAGAACTTTGACATTAATTTTTTAAGTCGCTATAGGTTCTACAAACTCAAATAAAGCATCCTTCTGAAGAAAAATGGACACTTTATAATACTGTGAAATTCAAAGTTCTAAAAAGTTTTTGATCTTTTGTCATACCCCCTCAAACACAATTTCCTTAACTTTTTTCTGTTGAGTATAATACCAAGAACGATACAAAGTCAGAGACAATTTTTTTCTTTACACATACAGCATCCATTTTTGGCAGAAGCAGGTGACGTATCGAATGACGTAAAGCACGATGTTTAGTGTAAATACGCGTAAATTACGTCGATTATCTGTCCGTTTGAAAGGCACATATTGTTCTGTACCATTACATTTCAAAACCACCTATATCAAACATAACCTGGATGGAGTATTGAACCAATTCCCACACGACAAATCTTAGACTATTCCAAATCAACATCCACATGTGACAAGGACTAAGTTGGTGCAAATGAGCTTAAGTCTTTTGATAGGATAGAAGGCATCGTGGGAAAAGAAGAAAATGCTGGTCATCAGGCATGTTTGCTTTTCTCACAATTTTGAAAAATCTCTCTCCCACAAAAGCTCTCCCATTGTCCCACAATGTTTTCAAAGCTTTACCCGCAAGACTGTTAAAACTCGGGATCGTTTTGTAAAGAGTTAAGGAAAGAGTTTACCGAAAATCTTTTCAGTGTGCTATTATTTACTAAAGATGTTTGAAGCAGAGAGATAAACACATTAGATTGTGACCAATATGGGGAAAAAATAGTTCCGGCAAACATTCTAAAACTATATCATCACTGGTGATGATATGATATCATCACTAGCAATGTTATTCTCTGTGAAAAGGTGGAAAAATAATTCACCGAGAAATTCCAGTTATTCACTGATAAGAACGTAATAGAAAGGGTTAACATTTAACATTTTCAAATTGATCTGAAAATTAACTTAAACACCACATGGTTTGCAACACGTGAAAAAGGGTATTGGGGCATTTGCGTTAAGTGTCGTCTCGGATCAGCCTGCGCAGTCCGCGCAGGCTAATCCGAAACGGCACTTTACGACTACATTAGGTTTTGTCCTTCAGTAGACTTTCACAAAACAGAAAATTACATAAAAACGGAAAGTGTCGTTTCGGAGTATCCTGCGCGGACTGTGCAGGCTGATCCGAGACGACACTTTACGCAAATGTCCGAACACCCCTTTTCGCGTGTTGCAGGCCAATTATGAGCGGTGCTCTGGGAAAAGGAGTTTAATGCAACTCTGTGATGCTTTATACCACGCAAGTCATTGCATGGTTATGGAACCACAAAATCCATTTTGTTTGACAACCAACTGAATCATGCGATAAAAGTGTCCATAGACATGCAGAAAATTGACCGGTCGAAAAAAAAAGACAACTTTTTACAGAAATCCTTTTCTCAAAGCATTGTTCATAATTTGCCTGCAACATGCCAAAAGGGGCATTCGGACATTTGCGTAAAGTGTCGTCTCGGATCAGCCTGCGCAATCCGCGCAGGCTTATCGGAAACGGCACTTTCTGTTTTTATGTAATTTCCTGTTTTGCGCATGTCTACTGAAGGACAAAAATCTATTATCGTGATCTGATTGGATAATATGTCCCAAACATATTTATCATGTACACTGGCAAAACCCACGTAAAAGCAGTTTCCCTTTCGGGAGCCCCGTACACATGACTACACTTTCAACACACCATCCAAAATGGCGGCGTGGGTCAAGATTAACATCAAGATTATGCACCAAACAGCACGTTTTACCAAGGTTTCAGTGACGTCAGTTCCCAGTGACGTCAGTTTTCATTGAATTGGGGCACTCAGAAGGGAAATTCTATTTCGTCAGGTAAAATTAGCTTAATACATGTTGGAATGGTAAAACTTTGCAGTATAATAAATTCGTTGTACGGTCAGGTGGCAGGGGACTTGGAAACTTGTTCATGGCTGTGGCGAATAATGTCGCCACCTCGCCTTCGGCTCGGGGCGACATGATTCACCACAGCCATGAACAAGTTTCCAAGTCCCCTGCCACCTGACCGTACAACTAATAATGTAGTCCTAAAGTGCCGTCTCGGATTAGCCTGCGCGGACTGCGCAGGCTGATCTGAGAAGACACTTTACGCAAATGTCCGAATGCCCCTTTTCGCATGTTGCAAGCCAATTATAATTATAGAAAAAAAAAAAAAAAAAAAGATTTGAAGGTAGCACAAGAACAAGATCAATACATAAAGATGTGCGTTACCGTCCTTATGTGAAAAAGGTAGGTTGGGGAGTACAACAGCCAACGAAAATAGTCCGATGCAACACAGCAAAAACACGAATTTGAAGGTCTTTCTGAAGCAAGAACAAACAGTTACTTTTAAAGTCACACGTACAATATTTACTACTGCCTCAAGGCCCAATAGCAGCCAAATGCAAACATATCTGTGTATAAAAAAACACCGGGTAAATTTCATCCATAGATCTACTACTTAAAATTATGGCGTATATTTTAAGTACAACAATCTTTTATTTTACAGTACTGTTGGTCTAGGTTCCAATCACTGGCAGAACAATAAATATTAAAACTGTTAACTCTTTACCAGACGACAAAAAATCTAGACTTGTCCAATTTGAAAGCATTGGCAGACGACAAATTAAATCTGGTTCACGTAGGGAAAGTTGTCTAAGAAAGGGTAGAAAACATTGTAGAAAAAGGAGAAAATGCTGGTAACCAGCATTTTCTCCTTTCCCCACAATATTTTCAAAGGCTTTCTTCTTCAGGGTCGTTAAAAAGTCGGGATTGTGTGGCAAAGGGTAAATATTGGGACTATAAATTCTGGTTTTGATATTCACTGTTCTTCCAATGACTGAAAGCTCGACCACTTGCACTTTACTAGATCGTTAGACTTCTGATTATTGCCATACTTTAAAGATACATCCTTTACAGCCAGAGAGAAAAAGCGCTGTGAAAACTTTATGATGTGAAGAATGGTTCAGATATTGGTCAGTTGTGTAAACATAGATAAATAATCGATTAAAAAACAAATGGTGTACATGATAAAGTAACTCAAGGAATTTGTCTTGATTTAAAACCGGAAAAGACAACAGTTCTTCTTTTGATGGCCCCATGTGAATGAAATGCGTTTTCTATCGGTCGTAATCTGTGTCACCTTGCAACCGTCATGGGTAACATTAAGCATGAAGATACAAGAATAGTTATACGTGTAGTTTCATAAAATAAATGTGAAATGGGTAAAAAATAGCTGAAAACGAGTAAATATGTATCTTTAAATTGGTAGATCTATGAATGAAATCGTTGAAATTGTCTAACGAATTTTCTGTTTTTTTTTTAAATTTGGAACACCTTTACTACATGGTAGACCATCTTGTGAATATATATATCATAAAAAAAAAGACAGGGTTACAATTCAATTTTGTCTCTGAAAGGATAGAAAACATTATGGGAAGAGGATGTATTGCTGGGCTGAAAAAGAGTCCTAAATGTTAAACAGTCTTGGGTACTGATAAACAGTTTGTCTAAATCTCTACCTACAAACCATAAGCAGTAACTGCAATTTAAAGATGCATCTTTACTCGTTATCATCCAGTTTTGTAACCAATTTTATCTTTATTTTATGAAATTGTAATCATTCTTGTACTTCCGTACCAACTGTTGCCCCTGACGGTTGCAAGGTTTCACAGATTACGACGGACAGAAAATACATTTCATTCTATTGCGGCTAGCCATAGACATAACAACCACAGTATCCTGTTTAAATCGAAGACAAATCCCTGGCGTCTGTTTATCCCATACACCTTATATCGATTTTTTATCTACGTTTACACGGCTATCTAGTTACTACACATTGTAAAGTTTTAACAGCGTTTGTTTACTCTCTGCATCTTTAAAGAATGCAATGGCTGCGACAATGAACATGATACAAAATTATTCGCCTCTTTGCTTATTCGTACTTTCCTGATCGTCAAACTTTTCTCTGTAAACTTTTAAGTGGCGGAAAAAAAAACGTTATTATTATTATTGAGTCTTTATTTCATCCGTAAGTAGGTACATGCAATGAAAAAGGAAATTTACCAAGAAATGAGCGTAAAAACACAACAACAACAAAAATCATTCCTCTCTCTCCTCTATACATTGTTTCGACGATGTCTATAAGGGAAATCAGCCTGTGCCTTCGGTAGAACATTGTACGAAGTATTGGTGAAAGAAAACTCGGATAGGCGCACTGGCTGTCGCGATATAACCTTAATTACTCAAAGGAAGGAAAAGGAAAAAAAATATACA